>CAUYUJ010020444.1:141813-156747 GCA_963575745.1 Prorocentrum cordatum
AGGACGCGGCCGGGGAGGGGGGGGGTGACGAGCAGGAGCAGGAGGAGGAGGAGGAGGAGGAGGAGGAGGAGGAGGAGGAGGAGGAGGAGGAGGAGGAGGAGGAGGGTGGTACTTGGACGAGCGGTGGACTATGGCGTAGGCGAAGTTCTCAAGACCCTCCCTCTCCCGCCGGGGGAGAGGCTGCTAGGCCGCGCCTCCTGGAGGACCTGGGGGCACCTCCGGAGACCTCTGGAGAGAGCCCTGGGGACCTCCGCCGGTACACCTTAGGCGATGCTTTAGAAAACTTAAGTTTTCGGCCAGAGTCTCGATGATTCTTAACGTTTCAATGTAAATCTTAAGATTTTCATAGAAATGTTGGGTTTTTATTCAAGTTCTGAGACTATGAATTTCTTAACCCATGATTTCTTAAGCATTTCGCAGGGTGTAGGCTGGCGCTACACTGAGCGCTGAGCTGGACAAGGTGAAACAGGCGCGAGCGCATCCGCCCGGGCCAATGCGGCCTGGCTCAGCGGGGAGAGCGGATTCGGTAGCAAGTCATGGGAGCCTGGCCCGCCCTTTCGGTTCCGTCTCTGAGCGTCGCTTCGCGTCGGTTAGCGTCTGGGAGTCGATCAGATAGCGTCGGTTAGCGCCGAATTAGCGTCGATTGGCGTCGATTCGCAAGGGCCGACAGGATGGTATGATGGGATGATGGGAGGCTCCCGTGCTTGAATCGTTCCTCTGGGCAGGGCTTCTTTGGAGGCAGCTTCTGTGATCCGCCTCCTGCTTCGCCTCTTGCCGTTCCAGGCCTCCCGGCCCCCGGTGTCGCCCGTATGGGGCTGAGCCTCTCTGTCCCGGCTCTGCGCGGGAGGGTGCGGCGCGCCGCAGGCGCCTCCCCGCACCCGCCCCACGCGAGCGGCACTCGCCGTGCACAGTCAAGTCGAGCGTGTCCCCGTACAGGAGGAAAATCCAAGGATAGCAATTGGCCTGGCGAATGACCCAACCACATGCACTCGTGAGTGCCGCAGTTGTGGGTGTCGCCTTCGGTGGAGCTCCCTATGGGGCCACGAGGCGCTGTACTGGGTGGGGGAGACGCCTGTGGACACCGCCACTGCGACCTTAGGTGTAGCTCCCTTTGGAGCCACGAAACGCTGTGCTGGATGGGGGAGACGCATGTGGACACCGCCACTGGGGCCTTAGGTGGAGCTCCCTATGGAGCCACGAAGCGCCGTACTGGGTGGGGGAGACGCATGTGGACACTGCCACTGAGACCTTAGGTGGAGCTCCCTATGTGGTCACGAAGCGCTGAGGGCATGCGCAGGGCAGAGGCAGGGATGGGAGTAGGGAGGAGGGGAGGAGGAAGGAAGGAGGGAGGGAAGGAAAGAGGAAGGAACGCGGGGACCGTCTCTTCAAAACGAGGACCCAACACCACAGGATGGTTGAGGACAAATCGTTCCGGGACGATTTGTCGATTATTTTTGACAATTGTCGTTTTTTAGATGACTTTTTATTTGATCTTTTCTCGTTCAAAATCCGCCTGTAGGCGGACATGCCCGACCGAAGTGTACAGGGGAAGCCCATGCCAAGACGCGCCCTGCTTGTCTCCAGGGTGCTCCGGGCTTCTCCAGGGCTTCGGTGGTTTTGCGACGGACGGCGCGACCCTCCCACACCAAGAAGCGACGGACGTCCGTCCTGGGCTCTCGTGGAAGGTTTCTCGTGGAAGGCTTCTCGTGGTTTGGCCTCCACCGGTAGCCGTCGCCGTGGCCTGGCTGCTTGGTCTCTGTCTCCTCCTCTGCCTGGGCCTCGTGCCTCCCCGCGGGCGCGCGCGCGAGGCCGACCCGGAGCCCCAGAATCCCAAGGGTCGGGGCCCCGCCCGACACGCAGACGGGGTACGCGCCACTGGGAAGTGGCGGCTGGGAGGGGTAGGGCGTCACGTGCGGCGCGAGAGCACGCAGCTTGCCCCTCTCCCCTCTCCCCCTCTCACTTCTCCTCTCCCCTCCTCTCCCCTTCCTGCCCCTCTCCTCATCCCTCCTCTCCCCTGCTGCCCCTCTCCCTCCTGCCCCTCTCCTCATCCCTCCCTTCCGTCCCCTTTCCCCTCCCGAATCCCTCCCCGTCCCTCTCTCCTCCCCTTCCCATCCTCTCCCTTCCCCCCTTTTTTTGACGCGGCTCGGACTTCCTGCTAGTGCACGCAGCGTTCATCCCTTCCCTCATGTTCTGCCTTCTTCTCCCCCTCGAGCTCCCCTCTCCTCCCCCTCCCCCTCTCCCGGCGCCGAGAAATACGTCTGCGTCGGCGTCAAGGCGTCCAATTACTTCATGCCCGAGGAGACCCTCAGCACCGTGGGCCCGGTGCCCGGGTCGGGCAGGGGAAGCGGGCGAGAGTCCGCTGCGCGCGAGTTGCCGCGCGTTCTGCGGGACGCTGGGCAAGAATCGCGGCGTTGGAGGAGGAGGAGGAGGAGGAGGAGGAGGAGGAGGAGGAAGATCAGGAGGAGGAGGAAGAAGATCAGGAGGAGGAGGAGGAGGAGGAGGAGGAAGATCAGGAGGAGGAGGAGGAGGAAGATCAGGAGGAGGAGGAGGAGGAGGAGGAGGAGGAGGAGAAGATCAGAGGAGGAGGGAGGATGAGGAGGAGGAGGAGGAAGTCAGGAGGAGAGGAGGAAGATCAGGAGGAGGAGGAGGAGGAGGGAGGAGGAGGAGGAGGAGGAGGAGTCCCGACGCCGTGTTTTTTTCGCAGCGTGGACCTCGGAGAGGTTTCGACCCCTTCCCTGGGACCAGCTTTTCATCCCGAGCGTCTTCGGACGAGCTCGGGATCCGGAGTGTCCCCCCCCCCGAGGCCGAAGACGGCCGAAGATCTCCAGCTTGCTTTTTTGTTGTTTCAAGTTTTTGTGCCTTCTCTTACTCCAGACTTCGTAATAAAGGGAGGGGGGTCTCATTTTGGGGGGGGGTCTCTTCCAGGCTATCTTGGAGGGCCTGGGGGGTCTTGGGACGATGTTTTGGAGGGTTCTCCCACGGGGGAGGTCTGAAATGGCTTGTCCTGGAGGGTCCAGACCCCCTCCCTTTTATTACGAAATCTGGAGTATATTTTTTTCCTCCAGGCGCGAGGATCTCTGGTTCTGGCGGTAAGACTCGGCTCCCAGACCTCTCCAGGCGTGCGTCTCGACGAGAGCTCTCGAGGGGAGCCCCGCCGCGGCGACGGGAGGGGCGGAGAGACCGCCGGCGGACCACCCGATCCTCGGATCCTCGCTCCTGGAGAACGGGGGACGCCAGGGCAGGGCTCGTTCCGACTCCTCCGATTCGACTCGATCTTGATCTCGATGGCCTCCGATTCCGATTCGATTCGACTTCGGATTCCGACTTGGATGCCGATTCCCCCATGGAGGCCTACTCGCCTGCCCATTCGACTTCTCCCGGCTCGGCCGCTGATTTCTGCCGATCCGATTCGTTTCGATCGCCGACCCGACTCCTCGATTCGCTCCTGGGCTCTCCTGCCAGGGTGGCGGCAAGTGGATCCTCATGGACCAGACCCTCGCGGTGAGGACGAGGGAGGGCAAGCGCTGGAGCGTGGACGAGAAGGCGGGCCCGGTGCCGCTCGCGCCCATCGCTTGCTCTGCGGGGGCCAAGTCGGGCATGTCCCTCGACGGGAGGAGCATCCAGTCGTGAGTAGCGTTCAGTCGGGCGTGTCCCTCTACAGGAGGAATGTATTCAGAATTAGTCCAAAAATACTCCGGGGACGACTTTTTGAGTGTATTTTTTGACCATGTGGTACCATTTTTGGCCAATTTTTTATTTTTCCTCTAAAGTCCTCCTGTAGGAGGACAGGCCCGACTTAAGCATGTCCCTCTACAGGAGGAGCATCCGATGATCGGATTCCGATCATCGTAAGATTCGCCCGGCGAAGAAACCAACCATATGCAGTTGTGAGTAGCGCAGTTGTGGGTATTGTCTTTCGGTGGAGCTCCCTCTGGGGCCACGAAATGCGCTGTACTGGGCGGGGGAATCGCATGCGAGTTCCGCCACTGAGACCTCTGGGGCCACGAAACGCGCGCTGTACTGGGTGGGGGAACCGCATGCGGACTGCGCCACTGGGACCTTCGATGGAGCTCCCTCTGTGGCCACGAAACGCTGCACTGGGCGCAGGAACCGCATGCGAACTGCGCCACTGGGACCTTCGTTGGAGCTCTGGTGTGCGGACAAAAAGTGCCCACACCCATCGAGCCAAGATGATATGACATCGAACTGCGACGAACAAATATCCATAGCCTCCGTCCCCCCCAACCCAAAATTGACGGGGTTGGATGCGAGGCAACTTGCGGGGGACAAAGTATGGACACCACAGCTTTGGGTTTGGGGGTGAGGGGTGGCGAGCCACGTGTATATTGCAATTGTCGTTGCCATCATGCCTGATTGTCTTCACGCCGTCGGCGTGGACACTTTTTGTCCGGGCAACGTCTGGGTAAGAAGAGTTTCGCTGTTTCGTTGATATCGGTTTGCTTTGTTGTGGAACTGGCACAAGTGGTCATAGAACTGGTCATAGAACTGGTCAGTTAAAGATAGTGTCCGGCATGGAACTGGTCGAAATTCTAAAAGGAAGTCATTCGATGTTGTCAATTTCGCTATTTGAAACGACCAGTTCTATGCCTGACCCTATTTTGAATAGACTAGTTCTATGACCAGTTCTATGACCAGCTCTATACAGTTGTACTCCGCTCCTCCGCCCTCCTCCAGAGTCCGACGCTATCATCCCCAAGCTCCTGCACTCTTCAGACCTCCTCCCCACTCCTTGCCCTCCTATTGGTGATCGGGGCCTCACGTGAAACGCATTCAGTTTAACATCGAGTTCAAATATCATAAATATATGAACAGGTCTTTGAAACACGTCCCTCTGGGGCCAAGGAACGCTGCACTGGGCGCAGGAACCGCATGCTGACTGCGCCACTGGGACCTTCGGTGGAGCTCCCTCTGGGGCCACGAAACGCTGCACTGGGCGGGGGAATCGCGCATGCCAGCTCCGCCACTGGGTCCTTCGATTGAGCCCCCTATGGGGCCAATAAGCGTTGTACTGCGCTCAGAAGCCGCATGCGGACTGCGCCGGTGGAACATACCTCGTAGAGCTCTTCGGCAAAGAGCTAAGAGGAATTCGGGCGCAGGGTGGAGCTAGTTGGCCGACCCGACCTTAAGAGACAATGTGGTAACTTTGGGTCGGTTTTGCAATCTTTGTGCAAAATTTTGAAATTCATTTTGAGAAGTGAGATTTTCATTCCCTGCAGTAAGCTATGGCGCAGCTGCTGGTAATTTTTTCATTGCTCTAGGGGCAGTATTACTATCAAAACACTTGGAGGAACCGACTTTCTATCGACCGCCAAAAAATGCGTTTTTCTGAGTCATGATAAGCTTTTGCGGTGAGCAGGCAGGAAGGAAGGGAGGGGAGTGGGTTATGCTGCGTGTATCAGTCGAATTATCAGGTTCGTAGGTGCAATTTTACTATCCAATCGCTTGGAGAAACCGACTTTAGATGAAAACCAACAAATCGTGATTGCTCGAGTTTTCCAGCTCTTGCTTCAGAAGCTTATTTTCATGTGTTCCGAGAAGCGCTGTGCAAGAAGAGAGCTCTACGAGGTGCCCGGCGGTAACTTGGTTGACGGTTTACCGCCGGTTCCCAGGTTCGGTCGTGCTCTTTTTCCCAACCCTCCAACCCTCTAGTCCTTGTCCTGTAGCCAGTGTCCTGCGAGTCTCCCGAATTCCGTCTGCAGACATATGTAACCCTCGCTCCGTCATCGCCCCCTTATAAAGTGTCCTAAACTATTTGCGCCCCGCGTTTGCGCAGGGGTTGGGTACGTCGCCAGGGTAATTCCCAACCCTCCTTGGTTGGGTATTCGTTTTGAATAGAGCAGTGTGGTCTCCACTCCTTCCTTCCTTCCTCCTCCTCCTCCCTCCCTGCCTCCTCCTGTCTTGCCTGCGGGGGGCTGCGATCTGTGAAACTGTCGCCATTTTCGAGGCCTGCTGGGGGGCCCAGCACAGTGAGGGCCGCGCGCGGATTCAAATTAGACCTCGCCATCCCTGGGGGGCTGCGATCTGTGGAACTGTCGCCATTTTCGAGGCCTGCTGGGGGGCCCAGCACAGTCAGGGCCACGCGCGGATTCAAATTAGACCTCGCCATCTCTGGGGGGGCTGCGATCTGTGAAACTGTCGCCACTTTCGAGGCCTGCTGGGGGGCCCGGAGCAGTGAGGGCCTCGCGCGGATTCAAATTAGACCTCGCCATCCCTGGGGGGATGGGGGGGCTGCGATCTGTGAAACTGCCGCCATTTTCGAGGCCTGCTGGGGGGCCCAGCACAGTGAGGGCCACGCGCGGATTCAAATTAGACCTCGCCATCTCTGGGGGTGCTGCGATCTGTGAAACTGTCGCCACTTTCGAGGCCTGCTGGGGGGCCTTGCACAGTGAGGGCGACGGGCGGACCCAAATTAGACCTCGCCATCCCTGGGGGGCTGCGATCTGTGAAACTGTCGCCACTTTCGAGGCCTGCTGGGGGGCCAGCACAGTGAGGGCCACGCGCGGATTCAAATTAGACCTCGCCATCCCTGGGGGGCTGCGATCTGTGAAACAGTCGCCATTTTCGAGGCCTGCTGGGGGGCCCAGCACAGTGAGGGCGACGCGCAGATTCAAATTAGACCTCGCCATCCCTGGGGGGCTGCGATCTGTGAAACTGTCGCCACTTTCGAGGCCTGCTGGGGGGCCCAGCACAGTGACGCCACACGCAGATTCAAATTAGACATCGCCATCCCTGGGGGGCTGCGATCTGTGAAACTGTCGCCACTTTCGAGGCCTGCTGGGGGGCCCAGCACAGTGGGTACCCACACGCAGATTCAAATTTGACCTCGCCATCCCTGGGGGGCTGCGATCTGTGAAACTGTCGCCACTTTCGAGGCCTGCTGGGGGGCCCAGCACAGTGACGCCACGGGCAGACTCAAATTACACCTCGCCATCCCTGGGGGGCTGCGATCTGTGAAACTGTCGCCACTTTCGAGGCCTGCTGGGGGGCCCAGCACAGTGGGTACTCACCGCGGATTCAAATTAGACCTCGCCATCCCTGGGGGGCTGCGATCTGTGATACTGTCGCCACGAGAACTTCGAGCCTGCTGGGGGCCTGGAGCGCAACAGTGACGCCCAGGGCATGACTCCAACTAAACCTCGCCGTCCATGGGGGGGGGGGGGGGGGGGGGGGGCCTGCGGTCTGGACATGTCGCCACTTTCGAGGCCTGCGGGGGGCCCAGCACAGTGACGCCACGGCGCGGGACCTCGATTAGACCTTCGCCATCACTGGTGGGCTGCGACTGTGGAACTGTCGCCCACTTTCGAGGCCTGCTGGGGGCCCAGCAACCAGTGAGGGCGACGCGCAGATCAAATTTGACCTCGCCAACCCTGGGGGGCGGCGATCTGAGATCCCCGTTTCGAAGTGAGCTAGGGGGGGGGGGGTTTTTTTTTGCTCAGGGATTGTAACTAATCAGCTTTATCTAGTCCTTGTCCTGTAGCCAGTGTCCTGCGAGTCTCCCGAATTCCGTCTGCAGACATATGTAACCCTTGCTCCGTCATCGCCCCCCTTATAAAGTGTCCTAAACTATTTGCGCCCCGCGTTTGCGCAGGGGTTGGGTACGTCGCCAGGGTAATTCCCAACCCTCCTTGGTTGGGTATTCGTTTTGAATAGAGCAGTGTGGTCTCCACTCCTTCCTTCCTTCCTCCTCCTCCCTCCCTGCCTCTTCCTGTCTTGCCTGCGGGGGGCTGCGATCTGTGAAACTGTCGCCATTTTCGAGGCCTGCTGGGGGGCCCAGCACAGTGAGGGCCACGCGCGGGGACAAATTGACCTCGCCATCCCTGGGGGGCTGCGATCTGTGAAACTGTCGCCATTTTCGAGGCCTGCTGGGGGGCCCAGCACAGTGAGGGCCACGCGCGGACCCAAATTAGACCTCGCCATCCCTGGGGGGCTGCGATCTGTGAAACTGTCGCCACTTTCGAGGCCTGCTGGGGGGCCCAGCACAGTGACGCCACACGCAGATTCAATTTAGACCTCGCCATCCCTGGGGGGGCTGCGATCTGTGAAACTGTCGCCACTTTCGAGGCCTGCTGGGGGGCCCAGCACAGTGAGGCCACACGCAGACCCAAATTAGACCTCGCCATCCCTGGGGGGCTGCGATCTGTGAAACTGTCGCCACTTTCGAGGCCTGCTGGGGGGCCCAGCACAGTGAGGGCCACGCGCAGATTCAAATTAGACCTCGCCATCCCTGGGGGGCTGCGATCTGCGAAACTGTCGCCATTTTCGAGGCCTGCTGGGGGGCCCAGCACAGTGAGGGCGACGCGCGGATTCAAATTAGACCTCGCCATCCCTGGGGGGCTGCGATCTGTGAAACTGTCGCCATTTTCGAGGCCTGCTGGGGGGCCCAGCACAGTGAGGGCGACGCGCAGATTCAAATTAGACCTCGTCATCCCTGGGGGGGCTGCGATCTGTGAAACTGTCGCCATTTTCGAGGCCTGCTGGGGGGCCCAGCAAAGTGAGGGCGACGCGCAAATTCAAATTAGACCTCGCCATCCCTGGGGTGGCTGCGATCTGTGAAACTGTCGCCACTTTCGAGGCCTGCTGGGGTGCCCAGCACAGTGACGCCACGGGCAGACTCAAATTAGACCTCGCCATCCCTGGGGGGCTGCGATCTGTGAAACTGTCGCCACTTTCGAGGCCTGCTCAGGGGTCCAGCACAGTGACGCCACGCGCGGACCCAAATTAGACCTCGCCATCCCTGGGGGGCTGCGATCTGTGGAACTGTCGCCACTTTCGAGGCCTGCTGGGGGGCCCAGCAAAGTGAGGGCCACGCGCGGACCCAAATTAGACCTCGCCATCCCTGGGGGGCTGCGATCTGTGAAACTGTCGCCACTTTCGAGGCCTGCTGGGGGGCCCCGCACAGTGGCCACGCGGACCCAAACTAGACCTCGCCATCCCTGGGGGGCTGCGATCTGTGAAACTGTCGCCACTTTCGAGGCCTGCTGGGGGGCCCAGCACAGTGGGCCACGGCGGACTCAAATTAGACCTCGCCATCCCTGGGGGGCTGCGATCTGTGAAACTGTCGCCACTTTCGAGGCCTGCTGGGGGGCCCAGCACAGTGACGCAACGGGCGGATTCAAATTAAACCTCGCCATCCCTGGGGGGCTGGGATCTGTGAAACCGTCGCCACTTTCGAGGCCTGCTGGGGGGCCCAGTACAGTGACGCCACGGGCGGACCCAAATTAGACCTCGCCATCCCTGGGGGGCTGCGATCTGTGAAACTGTCGCCACTTTCGAGGCCTGCTGGGGGGCCCAGCACAGTGACGCCACGCGCGGACCCAAATTAGACCTCGCCATCCCTGGGGCGCTGCGATCTGTGAAACTGTCGCCACTTTCGAGGCCTGCTGGGGGGCCCAGCACAGTGACGCCACGCGCGGACCCAAGTTAGACATCGCCATCCTTGTGGGGCCTGCGATCTGAGATCCCCGCTTGTCGAAGTGGCTAGGGTTGCTCAGGGATTGTAACTAATCATCTTTATCTAGTCCTTGTCCTGTAGCCAGTGTCCTGCGAGTCTCCCGAATTCCGTCTGCAGACATATGTCACCCTCGCTCCGTCGTCACCCCCCTTATAAAGTGTCCTAAACTATTTGCGCCCCGCGTTTGCGCAGGGGCTGGGTACGTCGCCAGGGTAATTTCTACTTTAGTTTCTTTCCAACCCTCCTTGGTTGGGTATTCGTTTTGAATAGAGCAGTGTGGTCTCCACTCCTTCCTCCTCCTCCTCCCTCCCTCCCTGCCTCTTCCTGTCTTGCCTGCGGGGGGCTGCGATCTGTGAAACTGTCGCCATTTTCGAGGCCTGCTGGGGGGCCCAGCACAGTGAGGCCCACGCGCGGATTCAACGTTAGACCTCGCCCCCCCTGGGGGGCTGCGACGGGATGAACTGTCGACATTTTTTTTTTTTTCGAGGCCTGCTGGGGGCCCCAGCACAGTGAGGGCCACGCGCTGATTCAAATTAGACCTCGCCATCCCTGGGGGGCTGCGATCTGCGAAACTGTCGCCATTTTCGAGGCCTGCTGGGGGGCCCAGCACAGTGAGGGCCAAGGGCAGATTCAAATGAGACCTCGCCATCCCTGGGGGGGCTGCGATCTGTGAAACTGTCGCAATTTTCGAGGCCTGCTGGGGGGCCCAGCACAGTGAGGGCGACGCGCGGATTCAAATTAGACCTCGCCATCCCTGGGGGGCTGCGATCTGCGAAACTGTCGCCATTTTCGAGGCCTGCTGGGGGGCCCAGCACAGTGAGGGCCACGCGCGGATTCAAATTAAACCTCGCCATCCCTGGGGGGCTGCGATCTGCGAAACTGTCGCCATTTTCGAGGCCTGCGGCCCAGCACAGTGAGGGCCACGCGCAGATTCAAATTAGACCTCGCCATCCCTGGGGGGCTGCGATCTGCGAAACTGTCGCCATTTTCGAGGCCGGCCTGCTGGGGGGCCCAGCACAGTGAGGGCCACGCGCGGATTCAATTTAGACCTCGCCATCCCTGGGGGGCTGCGATCTGCGAAACTGTCGCCATTTTCGAGGCCTGCTGGGGGGCCCAGCACAGCGAGGGCCACGCGCGGATTCAAATTAGTCCTCGCCATCCCTGGGGGGCTGCGATCTGCGAAACTGTCGCCATTTTCGAGGCTTGCTGGGGGGCCCAGCACAGTGAGGGCCACGCGCGGATTCAAATTAGACCTCGCCGTCCCTGGGGGGCTGCGATCTGCGAAACTGTCGCCATTTTCGAGGCCTGCTGGGGGGCCCAGCACAGTGAGGGCCACGCGCGGATTCAAATTAGACCTCGCCATCCCTGGGGGGCTGCGATCTGCGAAACTGTCGCCATTTTCGAGGCCTGCTGGGGGGCCCAGCACAGTGAGGGCCACGCGCAGATACAAATTAGACCTCGCCATCCCTGGGGGGCTGCGATCTGCGAAACTGTCGCCACTTTCGAGGCCTGCTGGGGGGTCCAGCATAGAGGGTAATCGCGGCAGATCCAAATTAGACCTCGCCCTCCCTGGGGGGCTGCGATCTGTGAAACTGTCGCCACTTTCGAGGCCTGCTGGGGGGCCCAGCACAGTGAGGGCCACGCGCGGATTCAAATTAGACCTCGCCATCCCTGGGGGCTGCGATCTGCGAAACTGTAGCATTTTCGAGGCCTGCTGGGGGGCCCAGCACAGTGAGGGCGAACGCGCAGATACAAATTAGACCTCCGCGCATTCCCTGGGGGGCCTGGCGATCTGTGAAACTGTCGCCATTTTAGAGGCCCTGCTGGGGGGCCCCAGCATCAGTGATGGCGAACGCGCAGATTCAAATTAGACCTCGCCCATCCCTGGTGGGCTGTCGACTGTGAAACTGTCCCATTTCGAGGCCAGTGTGCTCGTCCGCACTAGTGAGGGCCACGCGCGGATTCAAATAAGCCCTCGCCATCCCTGGGGGCTGCGATTCTGTGAGAACTGCCGCCAATTTTCGAGGCACTGCTGGGGGGCCCCCCAGCACAGTGAGGCCACGCGCGGATTCAAATTAGACCTCGCCATCTCTGGGGACTGCCGATCTCTGAAACTGGGCGTGTGTCCGAGCCTGCTGGGGGGCTCTGCACAGTGAGGGCGACGGGCGGACCCAAATTAGACCTCGCCATCCCTGGGGGGCTGCGATCTGTGAAACTGTCGCCACTTTCGAGGCCTGCTGGGGGGCCCTGCACAGTGAGGGCGATGGGCGGACCCAAATTAGACCTCGCCATCCCTGGGGGGCTGCGATCTGTGAAGCTGTCGCCACTTTCGAGGCCTGCTGGGGGGCCCAGCACAGTGAGGCGACGCGCAGACCCAAATTAGACCTCGCCATCCTTTGGGGGGCTGCGATCTGTGAAACTGTCGCCACTTTCGAGGCCTGCTGGGGGGCCCAGCACAGTGAGGGCCACGCGCGGATTCAAATTAGACCTCGCCATCCTTGGGGGGGCTGCGTTCTGTGAAACTGTCGCCACTTTCGAGGCCTGCTGGGGGGCTTAGCACAGTGAGGGCCACACGCAGATTCAAATTAGACCTCGCCATCCCTGGGGGGCTGCGATCTGTGAAACTGTCGCCACTTTCGAGGGCTGCTGGTGGGTCCTGCGGAGCGGGGCACCGCGCGGACCTGAGCGGGACCTGCGATCTGCGAAACGATCGCCACTTTCGAGCGCTGCTGGTGGGTCCTGCGGAGTGAGGCACGGCGCGGACCTGAGCGGGACCTCGTCGTCCCTGGGGGGCTGCGATCTGCGAAACGATCGCCACTTTCGAGCGCGCTGTGGGTCCTGCGGAGTGAGGCACCGCCGCGGACCTGAAGCGGGGACCTTCGCCCGTCCCTGGGGGGCTGTGCGATCAGCGAAGCTGTCGCCATATTTCGAGGGCTGCTGGTGGGTCCTCGGAGTGAGGCACCGCGGAGTGGGCACCGCGCAGATCCGAGCGGGACCTCGCCGTCCCTGCGGGGCTGGCGATACGCGAATTGTTCGCCAACTTTCGAGGCTGCTGGTGGGATCCAGCGGAGTAAGGCCACCGAGCGGATCTGACGGACCTCGCCGTCCCTGCGGGGCTGCGATCTGCGAAATTGGTCGCCACTTTCCGAGTGCTGCTGGTGGGTCCTGCGGACTGACGCACCGCGCGGACCTGAGCGGGACCTCGCCGTCCCTGGGGGGCTGCGATCTGCGAGACTGTCGCCACTTTCGAGGGCTGCTGGTGGGTCCTGCGGAGTGAGGCACCGCGCGGACCTGAGCGGAACCTCGCCGTCCTTGGGGGGCCGCGATCTGCGAAACGATCGCCACTTTCGAGCGCTGCTGGTGGGTCCTGCGGAGCGAGGCACCGGGCGGACCTGAGCGGGACCTCGCCGTCCCTGGGGGGCTGCGATCTGTGAAACTGTCGCCACTTTCGAGCGCTGCTGGTGGGTCCTGCGGAGTGAGGCACCGCGCGGACCTGAGCGGGACCTCGCCGTCCCTGGGGGGCTGCGATCTGCTAAATTGTCGCCGCTTTCGAGGGCTGCTGGTGGGTCCAGCGGAGCGAGGCACCAGGCAGATCTGAGCGGGACATCGCAATCCTTGGGGGTCTGCGAGCCTCACGAATGCCGCTCGCAGAAGTATATGCGCCCATGTCACGTCAACACCTCCGTATAACGTCTCCCAAGCTACTCATGCCCCACATTACGCAGGGGTTGGGTACGTCGCCAGGGTAATTTTGATTATTGCGAAGGCCTTACGGCCGGTGCCGCCGACCCTGAAGGGGGACGACGACGACGACGACGACGACGACGACGACGACGACGACGACGACGAGAAAGACGACGACGACGACGAGAAAGACGACGACGACGTCGACGACGGCGACGACGACGACGTCGACGACGACGACAACGACGATGACGACGGCGACGACGACGACGACGACGCTGATGTGGGTCGGAGTCCTCAAGGATTCTGTTTGGGGTCTCTGCAGAGCGCTCTCGGAGGCCTCTGGGGGGGAGTTTTGGTGGCTTCTCGGGAGCATTTTGGAGGGCTCTTGGGAGCCTTCTGGGAGCCTGTCCTTTTTCTTGTTGGTTCGTTTCTTCCAGAATCTGCCTGTAAGAGGACATGCCCGACCTGATGCTGGCGGCCCTTCGGGCCACCGAGGCGTGCCCCGAAGGCCTCCAGGCTGAGCTCGCTGTCCGCCGAGGGGCGGCGGGCCGCCGCCTCCCACGGCGGCGGCGACGACGGCGGCGGCGAAGACGACGACGGTTACGACGACCTATGACGATGACGATGACGACAGCGATGGCTATGACGATGACGACGACTCGAAAAAGAAGACGAAGAAGAAGAAGAAGAAGAAGAAGAAAAAGAATATTAATAAGAATGAGAAGCGCCATAAACATAACCTTTTGCCGCTCCGCGCGGATTTCTGGGATCCGCTCGTGCTCGACGACGGCACGACGATGACGATGACGACGTCTTTTTCGTCAGCGGCGAGGCAGGGAAGCTGCTCCAGCGGGTGGCGATTCGGGGCGACCGAAATGCGAATTGGCCAGCGTGTAAGAGGGGGAAACTGACTAGGGCGGCTGCGAAGAGGACCCGAGGAGGAGGAGGAGGAGGAGGAGGAGGAGGAGGAGGAGGAGGAGGAGGAGGATACGGAGAGCCAATCAGACGTGGAATACTTCAGTGTCGAGTGGGCCAGTGCGGCCAGCCGTGGCAAATGATGATGATGATGATGATGATGATGCTGATGATGATGATGATGATGATGATGATGATGATGATGATGATGATGATGATGATGATGATGATGATGATGATGGTGACGATGGTGATGATGATGATGATGATGATGATGATGGTGATAATTATTGTGGGGATGCTGCTGTTGATTATGATGATGACGATGATGCTGATGATGATGCTGAGGTATAATATTAATCATACTCGCAAGACGAATAAACATACCAATCGGAGGAATCATATCAACACGACTAAGAAGACTCATACGAATACTACCACGAAGGATCATAATGCTTCCAGTAGTAATAATGATACTAAGAATACGGATTATACGAATATTAATGGTAATCGCATGAATAGTACGATCTACAATGATAGCAGTAATGAACATGACGATTTCTAGGAATGTTAGTAATGATAGAATTCCAAAGATTAATACACATATCCAGGCAATACCATTAACGTAAAGGGGAATCAACCCAGCCGTATTACTGCAATTAGTTGTAATGCAAGCAGTGAAACATATACTATTAAAACTGATGGGCATACTCATAATAATGGAAAATGCTTATAGATGAATACTGCGAATAAGCATAAAGAGCACATTCATCATAATAAGACCAATGCGCATGAACGGAGAAGGATGAGGAGGAGGCGGAGGAGGAGGAGGAGGAGGAGGAGGTGGTGGTGGAGGAGTA
>CAUYUJ010020445.1:0-12500 GCA_963575745.1 Prorocentrum cordatum
TTGCGCTTCCTGCCCAAGGCAGCCGCCGGCGCCCCAGTGATCATCGCCGCGCCTGGGCACATGACCGCCACGTGCCTGATGATGGACTGGTGGCTGGACTTCTGATCCTTCACTGGGCGGGGAGCCTCGCGCTGGGCTGCCACCTTTCACCTGCATCTCCAGCCTCGCCAACCCCTGGGTCGGCGAGGCTGGGGAAGCGGGTGAACAGTGGCAGAGCCTTGCACGAATCTCCCCGCCCAGTCCTTCAACTGCCGCCGCAACTCCTCCTTGATCTTCTTGCCCTTGCCCGCCCTGGCCTGCGCAACGTGGCCAGCTGAACGACGGGGATGTCGTGGCCCCTGATGCTCCTCTGCTGGCACTGCTGCTGCTGCTGGTGCTGCGACATCCTCCAACTCCAACTCCTCCCAGTGATCTAAACCCGAGATCTGCATGTGCCCGCCCTCGTGCTGCTGGTCGCCGACGCCGACGCCCTCGTCGCACGGGAGGGGCTCGAAATCCGCCAGGGCGCCCTCCAAAGCCATGCCGTTGATGTCGACGTTGCCGACGTCGCACTCGTAGTAGTCTGAGCTGCCGCTGCCGAAGTTGATGTAGTCTGAGCTCTCGCTGCCGAAATTGATGTAGTCTGAGCTGTCGCTGCCGAACGTGAATATGGAGTCTGAGCTGGCGCTGCCGAAGATGAAGTCTGAGCTGTCGTCGCTGCCGATGTTGGTGGTGTAGTCTGTGCTGTCGTCGTTGCCGAAGGTGGTGTAGTCTGCGCTGCCACTGCCGAAGTCGAATGTGTCCGTGTGCTTGCTGCCGAAATTGACGAAGTCTGAGCTCGCGCTGCCGAAGTTGAAGGCGTCCGTGCTCTTGCTGCCGAAATCGCCTCCGAAAAAGATGCAGTCGGCGCTGGCGCTGCCGTTGAACGTGAAGTCGGAGCTGGCGCTGCCGAAGGTGAGGTCGGAGCTCGCGCTGCCGACGTTGAATATGGAGTAGTTCACGCTGGTGCTGCCGAGCGTGAAGTCGGAGCTGGCGCTGCCGAGCGCGAATATGGAGTAGTCGAAGCTGGCGCTGCCGACGTTGAATATGGAGTAGTCGGCGCTGGCGCTGCCGAGCGTGAATATGGAGTAGTCGAAGCTGGCGCTGCCGACGTTGAATATGGAGTAGTCGGCGCTGGCGCTGCCGAAGGTGAGGTCGGAGCTGCTGGCGCTGCCGACGGCGATATGGAAGAGCACTGATATCGGCGATCTCATCAACGATGAAAGTCTGGAAAAAATAAGGGCAGGCGAAACGCTGAGCAACGCGGTTGCGGAGAACACACGCAGACACGCATACGCACACACACGAATTCTAGTATTGTGTTCCCGTCTACAGCATCGACCTTTTCTATGTGAGCTCGCTACAAAATCCTCATATGCCTCCTCTTCCTCCCTACTAAACTACTCTTCCTTGTCCTTCCTGCCCGTCCTGCGTTAATGTTTCCACGGCTTCCCCCCGCCCCCTTGCTCGTAATCCCGTTTTCCCCCATGCCACGCAGGACTTGGGTTGGGTTGCTCACCTAAGGGGGGGAGGAACGTGGAGTATATGAGGAGTTGAGAAAGATGTAGGAGACAGTTGAGGAGGATTTACGGCGAAAGCTGGAGTCGTCTCACGAATCGTCCGAACTTCTCACGTCGACACTTCGTACTATCGTCATCCCGTGGGCCGAAAACCAAAGTGAAAACCTGAGTGTCCTCACCGATTTTTCCGAAAACCCAAGTGCAAACCCAAGTGTCGCCACCCATTTGGGCGGTCCTACAGTTCCCCTCGATCTCTGACCCTGGGGCGCACCCAATCGCTCAGGCGAGTCTGGAAGGCGCGGGGAACGCATTGCTGCAGCCCGTGCCCAGGAGCGCAAGGCAGGGGGTCGGCCGCGGCGGGCCTGCGGATCGAACTCCCCGGGGCCGCGGGGGGCCTACGGAATAGGGCGGCTGCGGGCTCGAGCCTCGGAACTCCGCCGGTGCCCTTGCCCTCCAAGCGGCAGTCTGGCCCATCCAAAGCGGCGCCCAATTGGCCAAGAGGAGAGATCTCGTAGCGATGCCACACCGGCGACAGCCCCTCACACAGACGAGCGAGCTCCCCGGCCAACGCGCAGCCCTTCGCGTCAGGGCAGAAAAGGGCCACGCCGCCCTCCGCGGCAAACAGCACTCCGACGCAGTGGCCTGGGCCCCCCCCCTCCGCGAGCTCAAGCACCCGGTGCGCCCTCTTGCCCGCGGCGCCGAACGCCTCCTGCAGCGGCACTCGCACGCACTGCGGGATTGCACTGGGGCCCCTGTGCGACGAGTGGCTCATCTCAGCGTTGAGGTCGGCAATGGTCCTGCCGAACTCATTGCCACCAAAGTCGTCGTCGACCGTCGGCGATCGCCGCGGCTCAATCCAATCGGCGACAGAAAGCACGCAGTTGCCGCCGTCACCAGCTAGGGGGGCGATCCTCTCGACCGCCACCCGTCCGCTGCGCGGAGCCGACCCGCCTGACCAGCGCGGCGCATCCATCTGAGGCCGCGCCTTCAAGGCGCATTCGAAGCCAGATGTGCGTCGAATTTCCTGAACCACGCGCAGGAGACCGAGTTCCTGCGCCAACGTAGTCACCCTGAGCAGGGCCCCGTCGAAGTCGAGCACGACGCCGTGGATGCCACTCGGCGGCGCCGCCGCGCAGTCGCGCCAGCGCGCGGTCCTCCCCGTGACTGAACACGCGGCGATTCTGCTGAACTTCGGAGATGGCCTGTCGCGGTGCCAGGCCATGCGCTCGCGATGCGAGGGGCCATTCAAAATGCGGCCCGCGCCGTCGGCGATATCCGAGCAGAGCTGCAGCACGCGCGGAGGCGCCGCCGGGGGGGGGGGGGGGGGGGCAACCACTGTCCACGCCCCCCACCCCCCCCCTCTCCCCCCCCCCCCTCCCGCCGCATCATACTTCCCCCCCCCCCTTTCACATGGATGCCCTCGCCCCTCCCCTGCTGGGACCTCTCTTCCGCTCATCGCGCACGCCCCCCTCCACCCCACCCACTCACCTCCGCTGTTATCCGGAGGCTTGTGGGCGGGCCCCGTAGAATGCCTCAGCGAGCTCCACCTGTGCGTTGTCGGGGCCGACGAAGTAATGCTCCGCCAGGAATGCCCGCCGCGCCTTGCAGTGCTCGCACACCCGCGTCATCGTCGGGCAGGAGGCCCTCGCGTCGACCCCGATGGACTGAAGCGCTGCTGAGGCGAGCCGCGGGTGACAGCGAGGCGCGCTCACGTCCGCGCAGTCCTTCCCGAAGGCGGCCCTCTTTGCTCCCCTCGTCAGTTTCTGACCTGCGGGGCCCTCGGCGAACAACCGTCCACATGGAGGTACACGGCGATACTCCACCACGGCTGACGGCGCGCCCTCGGCCGCCGCATCCGCAACGCACCGCCGAATGCAAGCGCCGAGCATGCCCTGGCGGCGATCGATGCCCTTGGCAGAGTGCTTAAAACTTCAACTTAATCTGCCCTGCCGCCCTGTTTCGCCGCTGCAGTGGGCTGCATCGCGTGCACGAGGCTTGACCTGTTCGAATAATTCAAGCACCATATGATACCAGTACTGCTCCATCGGTAGTCCACTCCTGCAAGCGGTCAAGATGTGTCCACAGTCACCCCCAACCGGGCCAGGCACCGAAGACCTCAGCGCCTCCGTGATTGCCGATCAGGCTCACCATGCGGGCGTAATCCAACTGCAACTTCAAGACGACGTTGGTGCCCGAATGGCGAAACAATGGGGGCTGCGCCTGGCCGATCGCCTCCGCGAGGTTCTGGAACCTGGTCCGCATCCTCCTGTGGGCGCCAGTTGCGCCAGGGAGGAGCTCTATCTCATTGATCACATACTCCTTGATGAAGGGGCGCATGGGCGTTTTAGCGCGAGCGTCTGCAATAATCATGTCGTATGCGTCGGTCGCGGCGTCGTCGTCCCCAGGGGGTGGCTCCTTGCTACCCGACAAGCAACGGGCAAGCCACTCCGTGTTGTCGAAAAGCCGCTGGCTGACGGACTTGAGATCGTTGATCATGGTCTGAACATCGGCCTCGGAAAGCTTGAAAAAGAAAGGCACGCACCAGTCCGGCTGGAAAAGGACGGTTGTGATTGGATGAGTGAGGAAGTCTTCCAAGTCGTTTCGTGGAATGTGTTTGAAGCGCCCCTCGGCCTCTTGGACGCCCCTGTCGTGCACGACGTACGTCGCCTTGACTTTTCCGCCGGCCTGCGCGCGCTTGCCACCCCGTCCATACGTGCAGGAAGCCTGTGCGCACTCGTTCCCCATCTGGCCAAAAAAGTATCATGGCAAAGCAACCTAACATCGATGCGTAGGAGCAGATCTGGAAGCAGTCCCCTTAAGATTCAGATGAGAATCCAGTTGTAAAATTATGTTGTTCTCGCAGTCGTAGTCGCATTCGCGATGAC
Source organism: Prorocentrum cordatum (assembly GCA_963575745.1). Classification (NCBI taxonomy): domain Eukaryota; class Dinophyceae; order Prorocentrales; family Prorocentraceae; genus Prorocentrum; species Prorocentrum cordatum. The sequence goes on from CAUYUJ010020445.1 coordinate 4,424, forward strand.
AGTCGCAGTGGCAACGGCAGTCGCAGTCACAGCCTAAGCCTCAGCCTGCCTCAGACCTCCGCCTCAGCTGCCCTCAGCCTCAGCATGCCCTCAGCCTCACCCTGCATCCGCCTCAGCCTCAGCCTCAAGCCTGCCTCAGGCATCAAGCCCTGCCTCAGCCTAAGCCTCAGCCTGCCTCTGCCTCAGCCTCAGCCTGCTTCCGCCTCAGCATCAGTCTGCCGTCGGCCTCGGCCTTCAGCCTGCGCCCTGCCTCAGCCTCGCTGCCATCAGCCTCAGCATCGTCCTCAGCCTGCCTCAGCCTCAGCCGCGCCTCAGCCTCAGCCTCAGCTCAGCCCGCAGCCCCTCAGCCTCAGCCTCGCCTCAGCCTGCCTCATCCTCAGCCTCAGCATGCTTTCAGAGCTCAAGCCTCAGTCTGCCTGCATCCTCGGCCTCAGCCTCAGCCTGCCTCAGCCTGAGCTTGCCTCAGCCTCAGCCCAGCCTCAGCCTGCCTCGGCCTCAGCCTGCCTCAGCCTCAGCCTCAGCCTGCCTCAGCCTCAGCCTCAGCCTGCTTCAGCCTCAGCCTCAGTCTGCCTTCAGCCTCGGCCGCAGCCTCAGCCTGCCTCAGCCTCAGCCTGCATCAGCATCAGCCTCAGCCTGCCTCAGCATCAGCCTGCCTCAGCCTCAGCCTCAGCCTCAGCCTCAGCCTCAGCCTGCTTCAGCCTCAGCCTCAGTCTGCCTTCAGCCTCGGCCTCAGCCTCAGCCTGCCTCAGCCTCAGCCTGCATGAGCCTCAGCCTCAGCCTCAGCCTGCCTCAGCCTCAGCCTGCCTCAGCCTCAGCCTTAGCCTGCCTCTGCCTCAGCCTCAGCCTGCTTCCGCCTCAGCCTCAGTCTGCCTTCAGCCTCGGCCTCAGCCTCAGCCTGCCTCAGCATCAAGCCTGCATCAGCCTCAGCCTCCAGCCTCGATCAAGCCAGTGCCTCACATCAGCCTTCCTCACCTCAGCCTCAGCCTGCCTCTGCCTCAGCCTCAGCCTGCCTCAGCCTCAGCCTCAATCTGCCTTCAGCCTCGGCCTCAGGCCCTCGCCTGCCTCACCTCAGCCTCAATCAGCTGCCTCAGCCTCAGCCTCAGCCTGCCTCCCATCAGCCTGCCTCAGCCTCACCTCAGCCTGCCTCACCCTCGGGCCTCATCCCGCTTCAGCCTCAGCATCAGTCTGCCTTCAGCCTCGGCCTCCGCCTCCGCCTGCTTCAGCCTCAGCCTGCATGAGCCTCAGCCTCAGCCTCAGCCTGCCTCAGCATCAGCCTTGCCTTCAGCCTCAGCATCAGCCTGCCTCAGCCTCAGCCTCAGCCTCAGCCTCAGCCTCAGCCTCAGCCTCAGCCTCAGCCTCAGCCTCAGCCTCAGCCTCAGCCTCAGCCTCAGCCTGCCGTCAGCGTCGGCCTCAGCCTCAGCCTGCCTCGGCCTCAGCCTCAGCCTCAGCCTGCCTCAGCCTCAGCCTCAGCCTGCCTCAGCCTCAGCCTCAGCCTGCTTCAGCCTCAGCCTCATTCTGCCTTCAGCCTCGGCCTCAGCCTCAGCCTGCCTCAGCCTCAGCCTGCCTCAGCCTCAGCATCAGCCTGCCTCAGCATTCAAAATGTGGCCCAGGAATAAAGTTCTGGGAACTCGAAGAACACGAAGTGGCCTACAGTTGGCTCCGGGCATTCAAAACCATGCCTAGGAATGGAGTTCTGGGAACTCGAACACCACGAAGTGGCCTACAGTTGGCTCCGGGCATTCAAAATGTGGCCCGGGAATAGAATTCGGGGAACTCGAAGACCACGAAGTGGCCTACAGTTGGCCCCGGGCATTCAAAATGTGGCCCGGGAATGGAGTTCTGGGAACTCGAAGACCACGAAGTGGCCTACAGTTGGCTCCGGGCATTCAGAATGTGGCCTGGGAATGGAGTTCTGAGACCTCGAAGACCACGAAGTGTGTAACTGTTTGCTTAAAACGACTTCCGCGGATTCTCCCCGGCACCCGTCCGGCATCTGCCCAGACCCCCCTGAGGAGTCAAGATGATTTCTTTTGGGACCATTAGAAACCTATCAGTCTTCGCTGTCAGGTAACAATACAATTCCTGAACTCCTGCGTTCTTACCAAAAAACTTGAGCCGAAATAAATGTACGCAATGGTGCAACATCCGTGCCGATAGGCCCTTGTGGTTCTCTCTGGGCCTCTGTGGTTTGAGTTGTGGTTCTCTCTGGACCTCCGCTTGCCCCCAGAACTCCGTGGATCCCTGCTTGCTCCAAGACCTCTGGTTGCATCAGAAACCTCTCTGGACCTCTGTTTGCTCCGAATCCTCTGGTTGCGCCGAAAACCTCCGTTGAAATCTGGATCGCCGAGCCCCTCCTCTTTCTCCTCGTCCTCCTCCTCGTTCTTCTCCGAGAACGAACGAAAGAGAAGAAACAACTTTCACGATGCTCAGGGGGGCGATGATTGTTTGAAGGCTGGCAAAACCAGAAAATAGAGAAAGAGAGACAGAGAGAGAGAGGAAGAAAGAATGACAAAGAGAGTGGAGTATATGACGAGAGAACAGACGAACGAAAGAGAGGAAGAAAAGGAGCTCCTCCTCCTCCTCTTGGGAGTCTTCCTCCTCCTCGTGATCCTCCTCGTCGTCGTCGTCGTCTTCCTCCTCTGCCTCCTCCTCCTCCTCCTCCTCCTCCTCCTCCTCTTCCTCCTCGTCCTCCTCCTCCTCATCCCCTCCTCCTCCTCCTCCTCCTCCTCCTCCTCCTCCTCCTCATCATCATCATCATCATCATCATCATCATCATCATCATCGTCCCTTTTCCTCCGTCTCCTTTTCGAAGCTCCTTTCCTTTTCCTCCTCCTCCTCCTCCTCCTCCTCCTCCTGGATGATCCAAGACCCTGTGCCCCCTGTGTGGGAGGGCGGCGGATTCTCAGGTGGTCTGCCCCAAAAATGTGAGCGGCGTCGAGGCGAGAATGCCGTTTTCAAAAAAATGTGCGCGGCACCGAGGCGAGCCTCTAAAATTCAACGAGGTGTCCACCGGGAGCCTCGTTAGCCCTCCCCCTCCATGCAGCTGCTGCGCAAGATGACACGCCGGGTCATTGAAATATGGAGGCCGCGTCTCGAAGCAACGGCTCCATGGAAAACAAACCGCCCCTCATCCGTGCACCTGTTAAGTATGCTCAGGCTTACTGTCTTGAGATGCGAGAGTCTCGAGCGAGAGCCCCAGTTTGAAAGGGCACCGCCCTCCACCCTCGCAGCTGATGAGCGCTGTTACGAAGAATATGCAGGACTTTACGGCGAAAACAAAATCTGGAAGAGGAGTCGCCTCATAACCGTGGCAGGCTTCCCAGACGAATGTGCAGGAACAGGGGCGAGAGCCACGTTGAAAACGAACTAGCCTCCATCCTGGGAACTGTTGCAACATGTCGAAAGGTATGGGGCGGCGATCTAGCGAGAGCCGCATTTTGAAAACCACCGACCCTCCGTCCTCGAAGCCGCCGCAACCTTTTTGGGCGGATTCGCGCGACGCTAAAGCAATAGCCACACTTTGGAAACGACCAACCCTCCATCATGAAAATTGTTCTGATAAACTTGTCGGACGGATGTCGAGCAGGGACCGACCTTCCCGGCATTCCTGTAGGCCTACCACGAAATGTTCTTAGAACCCATGCATTTTCTGAGAACAAAAGCAATGAGCATAAGCCCGATGTCATCAAACAAGACAGCCCCAGCCAGAAATGCTCTAAAAATATTTCTTGCAGACCGCAATAGGCGAGCCAGGACGCTTCGCCACTGCTTGGATTTGAAAACGAGACGGCCTCCATACTGGTAGCTACTGTAAGCTTCTGGGGCGAACGTGCGCGACGCCGCTGCGAGAGCCACACCTTTAAAAACCAACCGACCCTCCATCCTTGAAGCTGTTGGAGCTTCCTCGCACCGGGATGCAAACTTGCATGGAAGTATCCAACAAAAAACGCCCGGCCTGGCCCACGGACACGACTGGGGGCGCGACGGGTGGGAGCCAGGTGTAAAGCATGGAGATGGGAGCGAAGCGCGAGGGGGAGGAAGCGGGCGAGCGAACTGCAGGCAGCAAGGGGCACCATAGAGCGCCGCCGAGGAAGAAGACAGGGCGGGAGAGGTCGGTGACCCGACCCGACCCCGCAAAAAGGGCTCTTATCATCTTATCAGGGAGACATAGGACTTGGCTTCGGGGGAGTTCGGGTTGACCTGACGGGGCCGCCAGGACAATGACGAGGTCCAGTCTGAAACTGGACGCGAGCGCCCGCTGCAACATCCCGCGGAAACTGGGTCGTCAGAACGCAAGGCGGGCCCGTCAAGCAGCGCTGGCAAACCCGAATACCGGCCAACTCGAGCCTTCCTTGAGCAGGGACCGTCCGTCCCGGCATTCCGACAGGCCTACCACGAAAAGTTCTTCGAACCCAAAAATGCTCGAATAACAAAAACAATGTTCTTAGAGCCTAAACCCGATGTGTTAAAACAAGACAGTCCCAGACAGAAATCTTCTAAGAACATCCCGTGGAAACCACAAAAGGTTCTTAGAACATTGTTGGGTAGGCCTACACGCGAGCAAGGACGCTTCGCCACTGCTTGACTTACGCCTCCCCGATCTTATACAGCCGGCCGGCGCCGAATTCTGAGAGAGGGGGCGAGCGGACGAGCGCGCGCCGTCCGCAAGGCCCCTGGCCCGACAGAACGGGGGCCGCGGCGGCGCCAGCTCAGCGACCCCACGCGAGCGACGAGGGGCAGCGGGTCTGACGCGAGATGGCCCATCGCGACCTCGCGCCGCGGCACACGCCGCAGCGGAAACCGAGGGCGCCCACGCGCGAGCTCACGCGGACAGCCGACGCGCGACTTTGTCCGCACGGACGACCCCGGCTTCCTGCGCCGCTCGTGTGCAGGACGGCGCCCTGCAGCGCCGCAGGGCGTAAGCCCCACGGCCGCCGGGAGAAGGGCACCCAGGCGGCGCTCGAGCTCGCACTGGCCAGACCCCCAGCGTTCCCAGACCCCCTCGGAGATCTGCTTGGAGACAGGGAAGAACATGTTGTTCTTCATTTTCTGCCTCCGCCAAAACACGGCCCCGGGTCTAAAAACCGGTCCCGGGGATGGGTCCAGACCGCTGGGGGGCCACGTCATTGTTTTACTTTAAAATTTATGTTTTAAAAATATCAGGAGTCCGGGCTGTGGTCGCTTCACAGCGTGTGGCGGCGCCCAAGAGAGGGTGACGCCAGGGGGGGGGGAAACCCCAGGAGCGGCGAACCCCGATACCCTCGACAGCCAGCCTCGCCTCCGCCTCGTCCTGTTCCTCCCCCTCCTGCCTTCCCTCCTCCCCTGCCTCCTCCTACTCCTCCTCGTCCTCCTCCTCCTCTCCTCCTCCACCTCCCCCTCCTCCTGCTCCTCCTCCTCCTCCCCTCCTCTTCGGCCAACCCCCTCTCGTTCGTCGTCCACCTCTCCTCCTCGCTCGTCCCCGTCCTCCCCGTCGTCCTTTCGCTCCTCCCCCCTCCCCCCTCCCCCTCCTCCCTCCTCCCCCCTCCTCCTCCTCCTCCTCCTCCTCCTCCTCCTCCTCCTCCTCCTCCACCTCCTCGCTCGTCCTCCCATGCCTCCGACCCTCCTCTCCTCCCTCGTCCCTCCCTCCTCCTCCTCCTCCTGCCTTCTGCCTCTTCTCACTTTTCCTCCCTCATCCCTCCCGCCTCCTCCACTATTCCTCCTCATCCCTCCCTCCTCCCCCTCCTGCTCCCCCCCTCCTGCTCCCTCCGCCCTCCTCCGTCCTGTCTCCTCCCTGTTCTGCCCCCTCCCTCCTTGTTCCTCCCTCTCTTCCCTCCTATTCCTTCCTCCCTCGTTCCTCTAGTCGGCACGCGGCAGCGCCTGCGGGGCAGGAGCTGAAACTATCCCACGTTACTCGCCACGTGGCAAACGCCTGGGGGGCGAACAAATGTGCTACCCCACCCTCCTCGCAACGGGGCAACGCCTGCGGGACGGATCAGAATAATTTTCCACGCGAGTTGCCGGATGGCAGCGACTGGGGAGCGAAACACAAACTACTCCACTCCACGACTCGCCACGTGGCAACGCCGGTGAGGCGGAAGCATCTTTGTCGACTCGACTCGCCATGTGGCAACACCAGGGGAGCTAAACAAATACTGCCCCACTCTCCTTGCCACATGGCAACGCTCGGAGTGGGGAACACCTACTACCCCACTGTACTCACCACGTGGCAGCGCCTTCGGGGCGAAACAGAATTACTCCATCCTTCTAGGCACGTGGCAACGAAGCGGGGCGGCAGCGAATGCTAGTCCTGCCGACTTACCTCATGGCAACGCCACGTGGTAAGTCATGAGAGGTAAACAAAATACTAGCCCACTCCATTCGCCATGTGGAACGCCATGAGGAGCGAACACGTGGCAACCCAACTCATCACGTGGCAGTGCCGTCCGGGCCAAACATATACAATCTCACTCTACTCGCCACGTGGCAACGTCTGGGGGGCGAAAACATCGATTCCATTATATTCGCCACGTGGCAACGCTTTTGAGCAGCAACGAATTCACCTCCACTCCATTCGCAACTGGGAAACGACAGGCCGGCGAACAAAATACAACACAAGTTTGCCCGCCGCGTGTCAAAACCACACAACGAGAAAAAAATACAAAAAAACACTCTTTTGCATTCGACGTGGCAACGCCGCGGAGGAAGACACCAACATCTACTCGGCACGTGGCTCCAACGCGGACGAGGACAAGGACGACGACGTCGACGACGACACGAGCGACGACGACGACGACGATGACGACGACAACGACAGCGCCGACGACACGACGACAACGACGACGACGAGGACGACGGCGACGACGACTACGACGGCGGCGGCGAAGACGAAGACGACGACGACGACGACCACAACGACGACGACGGACGATGACGACAATGACGATGACGCCGACGACTACGACGACGACGACGACCAAAATGACGACGACGACGACGACAACGACGACGACGACAACCACGACGACGACAACGACGACGACGACGACGACGACGACGACGACGACGACGACGACGACGACGCGGCCGCTGCCCGCCCGCCCGCCCGCCCGCCGCCCGTCCGCCCGCCCGCCCGCCCAGCCACCCGCCCGCCCGCCCGCCCAGCCACCCGCCCGCGGGCCCGCCTTCTTGCCTGCCCGCCTGCACGCCCGCCCGCCGGCCCGCGCGCCCGCCCGCCCGCCCGCACGCTCGCCCACCCGCCCGGTCGCCCACCCGCTGGCCCGCAGGCCCGCTACCCCTCCGTCACCCTCCTCCATCACTCGCTCCTCCAAGGCGACCAACCGAGCCAGAGCGACCAGGCACGCGGCAGGAAAACTCCTTCCCCATCACCCTCCCCCGCCGCCACTGAGCCGTCCAATTTCCTTCCTCCTCCCCTTCCGCATCCCCCCCCCTTCCACCACTGGTGCCGACGAGTCCTCATTCCCAGGTAGTACCCTCAGAACTATATCCCTCTTCCTGCTCGCTCCTCCTCCTCCTCCTCCTCCTCCTCCTTCTGCCCACCTAAAGCTCCTCCTCCTCCTCCACCTCCTCCTCCACCTCCATCCTCCTCCCTCCTCCTTCTCTCCTACTCCTCCTCTTCCTCTTCCCCTTCCTCTCCTCCTCCTCATCCTCCCTCCTCCTCCTCTACCTCGCTCTCCACCCTCCTCCTCCCCCTCCCTCCTGGGGATGTACGCCGCGAAACCTTGCATCACTTCGTTGTTGTTGACGCAGTCGCACAATAATTACTTTGCATTGCATTGCACTGCGTTGAGCACCCTTCCTCCCCTTACTCGTTCGTCCTCCAACTCTCCTCCTCGCTCGTACCCGTCCTCCTCGTCCTCTTTCCGATCCTCCCACCTCTCCCTCCTCCTCCTCGTCATCCTCGCCCACCTTGCTTGTCATCCCACGCCTCCCACCCTCATGTCCTCCCTCCTCCCTTTTCCCTCTTCCCTGCTCCTCCTGATTCCTGCCTCGTCTCGATAGTCCTCCTGCCCATGCCTCCTGCCTCCTCCCTCTCTCCTCCCCCGCCTCCATCCCCTCCTGTTCCTCCTCCTCTTCCTCC
>CAUYUJ010020445.1:17500-32500 GCA_963575745.1 Prorocentrum cordatum
CGAGTTCGAAGGCCCGGGCGTCGACGCGGGCGCCATCGCTGGCTGGTGGAGCCCGGCTTCCTCGGCATCTTCGTGGGGCTGGCGGCAGTCGGTCAGGTGCCCGTCGTCGGGCCCGTCGTCGCGATGGGCCTGCGGGACGGGCTATACTTTCAGGTCTGGTGGGGGCTGGGCGGGGCTCTCTCCCTCGGGTCGTCCACCCAGGCCTGGTGGGGGGGGCGCCTGTGGGCCTCCGTCGGGTGCTGGGCCTCCCTGGACTGGCTGGTTTTGCCGGAATCGTCTGGGCCTCGTGGGGCGCTGGCTGGACGGCTGGGTGACAGCCCCGCCTTGGCGCCGTGGTCTGCGGCCGACGTGCCTAGCGAGCGGGAGCACCCGCTCGAGGTGGCCTCAGCAGTCTCAGGAGCCTCCTCCTCCTCCTCCTCCTCCTCCTCCTCCTCCTCCTCCTCCTCCTCCTCCTCCTCCCCCCCTCCTCCTCCTCCCCCCTCCTCCCTCCTCCTCCTCCTCCTCCTCCTCCACCCTCCTCCTCCTCCTCCTCCTCCTCCTCCTCCTCCTCCTCCTCCTCCTCCACCTCCCTCCTCCTCCTCCTCCTCCTCCTCCTCCTCCTCCTCCTCCCTCCTCCTCCTCCCTCCTCCCCTCCTCCTCCTCCTCCTCCCTCCCCCCATCCAACTTCTGGTGGTGGTGGAGAACAGGCCCAAGACGGGCCTCGCGGAGAAGGCCGCCCGGCTGTTGTGGGAGGTCAGCTGCAGCGCGTAGGTGCCGGGCGCCAGGCTCGGGGCCGGCAGCTCCTGCACCGCCACGACCCACACAGTCAACCGGTATAATAGGGATGCGCGGTAAGGACCCAGACCGTCCAAGAAGCCTCCAAGACGTCCCAGCCCCCCTCCAAGAGACCCCCAGGAAGCCCCAAGAGGCCCCCACGAGGCTTCCAAGCGGCCCCTGAGAGCTTCCCAAGAGGCCCACAAACTACCCCCAAGAGGCCCCCAAGAGCGCTCGTCGTCGTCGTCGTCGTCGTCGTCGCCATTCAGGGTCGGCGGCACCGGCCGTAAGGCCTTCGCAATAGGGATGCGCGGTAAGGACCCAGACATCACCGCGTCGTGAAAAAAGCAGGACGGGAGGTCTTTGGCCAGTTTCGGCCTCGGGTGGCCCTCGCTGGGCCTCGGGGTCCTCAAAAAAACGACTCGGGATGAAAAACTGATCTCGGGGAAAGGGTCGGGACATCCGGGGACGCCGTCCTGAAAAATTATCCTGGCGAAGGACCCAACCATATGCAATTGTGAATACCGCAATTGTGAATATCTTCTTCGGTGGCGCTCCCTATGGGGCCACGAAAAGTGTGAGGGGTGTGCCGAAATGGGTGCGCGGGACGCGCGCGGGCACACCCACTGGGGCCTTCGGTGGAGCTCCCTATGGGGCCACGAAGCATGTGAGGGGTGTGCCGAAATGGGTGTGCGGGACGCATGCGGGCACACCCACTGGGACCTTCGGTGGAGCCCCCTACGGGGCCACGAAACGTGCGAGGGGTGCGCCGAAATGGGTGTGCGGGACGCATGCGGGCACACCCACTGGGGCCTTCGGTGGAGCTCCCTATGGGGCCACGAAACGTGTGAGGGTCACGAAACCGTGAGGGGTGTGCCGAGATGGGTGTGCGGGACGCATGCGGGCACACCCACTAGGGCCTTCGGTGGAGCTCCCTATGGGGCCACGAAAACGTGTGAAGAGCATGCCGAAATGGGTGTGCGGGACGCATGCGGGCACACCCACTGGGACCTTCGGCGGAGCTCCCTATGGGGCCACGAAAACGCGTGAGGGGTGTGCCGAATTTGGGTGTGCGGGACGCATGCGGGCGGCAGCACTGGGGCCTTCGGTGGAGCTCCATGGGGCCCACGAAGCGTTGTAAGGGGTGTGCCGACATGAATGTGCGGGACGCATGCGGGCACACCCAACGGGACCTTCGGTGGAGCTCCCTTATGGGGCCACGAAACGTGTGAGGGGTGTGCCGAATTGGGTGTGCGTGACGCATGCGGGCGGCAGCACTGGGGCCTTCGGCGGAGCTCCCTATGGGGCCACGAAACGTGTGAGGGGTGTGCCGATTTGGGTGTGCGTGACGCATGCGGGCGGCAGCACTGGGGCCTTCGGCTGAGCTCCTATGGGGCCACGAAACGTGTGAGGGTGTGCCGAATTGGGTGTGCGTGACGCATGCGGGCGGCAGCACTGGGGCCTTCGGCGGAGCTCCCTATGGGGTGTGTGTGTGAATGACACGCATGCGGGCGGCAGCACTGGGGCCTTCGGCGGAGCCCTTATGGGGGCCACGAAACGTGTGAGGGGTGTGCAGAATTGGGTGTGCGTGACGCATGCGGGCGGCAGCACTGGGGCCTTCGGCGGAGCCCCCTTATGGGGCCACGAAACGTGTGAGGGGTGTGCCGAATTGGGTGTGCGTGACGCATGCGGGCGGCAGCATTGGGGCCTTCGGTGGAGCAGCCTATGGGACCACGAACGTGTGAGGGGTGTGCCGAATTGGGTGTGCGTGACGCATGCGGGCGGCAGCACTGGGGCCTTCGGCGGAGCTCCCTATGGGGCCACGAAGCGTGAGAGGGGTGTGCCGGATTGGGTGTGGTTGACGCATGCGGGCGGCAGCACTGGGGCCTTCGGCGGAGCTCCTATGGGGCCACGAAACGTGTGAGGGGTGTGCCGAATTGTGTGTGGGTGACGCATGCGGGCGGCAGCACTGGGGCCTTCGGCGGAGCTCCTATGGGGCCACGAAACGTGTGAGGGGTGTGCCGAATTGGATGTGGGTGACGCATGCGGGCGGCAGCATTGGGGCTGGGTGTCCCGTAAGCCAGCTGGGTGTGAGGGGTGTGCCGAAATGGTGTGTGTGGTGAATTGGGTGTGGGTGACGCATGCGGGCGGCAGCACTGGGGCCTTCGGCGGAGCTCCTAAGGGGCCACGAAACGTGTGAGGGGTGTGCCGAATTGGGTGTGGGTGACGCATGCGGGCGGCAGCACTGGGGCCTTCGGCGGAGCTCCTATGGGGCCACGAAGCGTGTGAGGGGTGTGCCGAATTGGGTGTGGGTGACGCATGCGGGCGGCAGCACTGGGGCCTTCGGCGGAGCTCCTATGGGGCCACGAAACGCGTGAGGGGTGTGCCGAATTGGGTGTGGGTGACGCATGCTGGCGGCAGCACTGGAGCCTTCGGCGGAGCTCCTATGGGGCCACGAAACGTGTGAGGGGTGTGCCGAAGTGGATGTGGGTGACGCATGCGGGCGGCAGCACTGGAGCCTTCGGCGGACCTCCCTATGGGGCCACGAAACGTGTGAGGGGTGTGCCGAATTGGATGTGGGTTACGCATGCGGGCGGCAGCACTGGGGCCTTCGGCGGAGCTCCTATGGGGCTACGAAACGCTGTACTGGGTGGGTGAAACGCAGGGAAGAGGGGGAGGAGGGAGGAGGAGGGGGAGGAGGAGGAGAGGTGAGGAGAGGAGAGGAGAGGACAGGAGAGGACAGGAGGACGCGGGGACCGTTTCTTCAAAACGAGGACCCAACACCACAGGATGGTTGGGAAAAATCAGGACGTCGCATGTCTGAGGATGCAAGGGCCTTGGAGGGTCATGTTAACGTCTTTCGAACGAGGCTGGCCAGTGAAAGTCGCTAAGGTTGGGCCGAAGGGGCCGGCTGCTCCTGCACAGGAGCCCGGAAAAGCAGCAGTCCGAGAAGCGCGTGAAGTGCCTGAGGTGCACACTGGTGATGACGCTGGAAGCCCAGATCCCCTCGGGCAATGAAAATAACACGACGGAGCTTTGTCCATATTTTCGGCCTCTGGAGGCCCTGCCCGGCCCTCGGGACCGTCAGGATGAGAAACCGTTCCTGGTGAATGGGTCGAGACCTCGTGGGTCTGGGGGGCTTGCAAGCTTCCGAAAGGGAACTGCGCAGGACCTCCCACGGAGCTTCGAAGGAGCTGCGGGAAAGGCCTCCTGCACGCGTCTTGGGGACGAGTGGGAAAACGCTTGCCAGGACCCGCTGGAAGCTCAAGCAACTCGCTGCAAGGCTGCCTGACCGGGAGCCTTGGAGAGGGGCTGGCGTAACCCTGCCTGCTGGCTTCTGTCTCCGAAAGATACGATGTGTTCACGCCGAGCGCTTTCCGCGATGTCAGCCTCCAGGGACCATTATCGGACCTCGGGACCATCAAAACTGGATCCAGGGCGACAGCTGGACCTGGGGAAGGGGTCGGGACCTCTGGGGCCGCGCATTGAAGAAGACGCATCAGCGGACGCCTGGTGACGCGTCCAGGGCCCAGACCCACTCGAGTCATGAAGAACACAGCTGGGGGGGGGTTGTGCAATTGTCGGCCTCCCAGGGCCCTCGCCGGGCCCAGCGACCGTGGAAAATGACCCGGGATGAATAAGCGGTCTCAGAGAAAGGGTCCAGACCTTCCTCTGATGGTCGACGTTGCGCAAACGTCCCCACGTCGGAGAGCTGGGGAGGAGGACCCTGACCTTCCAGAGTGCCAAGGAATAGCCCTGCCAAAACCTCGGCAGGAATTCGGATGTCGAGGTCATGGTGCTACTGTTTACTTGGATCGCCGCGGGGGGTGCTAAGAGGATAGGGGGATACAAGTGGATGCTACGGTGGGCTCTATCCAGCCTAACCCAACTTAGAAGTGGGTCGCACGTGACCTAAGTGGCTTAAGGGCGTACAGATCACCCACCTCCTCACCATCCTAAGCCGCAGAGGGCACCTGTAACCCACTTACAGGGTGGGTCCGGCAAAATAAAACCAACTTTTGCATCCACTTCTACCCCCCCTCCCCCCCGTCCACTTAGCAACCACCGCGGGCGATCCAAATACAGGACAGGAGGAGGAGGAGGAGGAGGAGGAGCAGGAGGAGGAGGACGAGGAGGAGGAGGAAAGGAGGAGGAAAAGGAGGAGAAGGAGGAGGAGGAGGAGGAGGAGAAGAAGGGGGGGGACGGGGAGGAGGGGGAGGAGGAGGAGCAGGAGAAAAAACGGGAGAAGGATTTGGAGGAGGAGGAGAGGATGAGGATGAGGATGAGGATGTACAGGAGGAGGAGGAGGAGGAGGAGGAGGAGGAGGAGGAGGAGGAGGAGGAGGAGTTGGGGCAAGAGGGCCTCGGCGGGCCTTCCGACCGTCAAAAACAGCATGGAGAACCGTTCCCTGCGAAGGGGTCTAGACCATTGGAGGTCCGCGCTGCCCAACACCTGGGCGACGATTCCAAACGGGTCTTACGCGAAATGACGCAGCGACCTCTACGCGGGGGCTTGCGCAGGCCGGCGGCGCGGCACGCCACAGTGGAGACGAGAGCGTCCACGCGCGAGCTCTCGCGGGCAGCTTACGCTCCAGCGTCGGCACAGTTGCGTCCCGTTTTGCTTCGTCGCCCAGGAGGAGGAGGAGGAGGAGGAGGAGGAGGAAGAGGAGGAGGAACGAGGAGGAGGAAGAGGAGCAGGAGGAGGAGGAGCAGGGGGAGGAGTAGGAGGAACGAGGTGGAAGGAGAAGGGGAGGAGGAGGAGGAGGAGGAAGAGGAGGAGGAGGAGGAGGAGGAGGAGCCCAGCGTGAGCAGGGGGTTCGTCAGCAACTATGCCCCAACCACTGGGGGCAGAGGCGGAGTACCTCCAACCTCATTCACAATAAAAACATCAGATACGGAGAGCTGTGGCGGCCGATGCCGCGGCTGGTGGGGGGAGGGGAGGACAGGCGAGACGGCAGAGGGCAGCAGCAAGGCAGCCTCGAGAGGAGGAGGGAGCGAAGATGAGCGCGCGGGGCGCCAGGGCGGTGCCTCGTACCTCGCGGAGGCCTGAATCCCGCAGTCGAGGATGTTGCAAGGAGCGGCTGTTTCAATCTGGGTGCGACAGCTGAAGGGGGGGAACCAAGAGGCGATGGGCGGACGAAAAGCCCTCGAGCGGAGGAGGAGCGGGGGGGGCGCAAGCAGCGGCAAACGCAGGACTCGGAAGCGACGGACGGGTGGGGGGAGGGCGGCTGCTGCAGTCAAAGCGAGCAGCAGAGGGCGAAGCGGGCTCAGAGGGAATGGGATGCGGGGCGAGCGACAGCGAAAGGCCGAGCATGGAGTGGCCAGGCAGGCCAGAGGGCAAGACGGGGACCGTCGCCAGGATACTGCGGCGACGCACGGAGGAGGGAGGAGAAGCGAGCGAGGAGCACGCACCAGCATCGGCAGAGCTCAGAAGGACGGACAGGTTGGAGGATGGGCGAGGGCGTCCAGCGGCTGGGACGCACACAATGCGGGTGGGAGCGGAGGCCATGTGGAGGGGCAGGGATGAGGGGGAGGGACGCAGCAGGCTGGGCTCAGACCGCACCACTGGAGACGTCGGCGTCATCGACTGCGGGCACGACATCGGCGAAGAGGGCTCAAATGATGTCCAGCGTCGGGCGAGCGGCGCCACTGCATGAGGCACACCGGCACGTGGCGACGGCGAGCCCGAACACGACAACGGGACTTGCGATCTAACGCCGTCGGACTCAGGTCCAAGGTCACGGCAAAGCTCGCGTGGCGACGTTGAGCCCGAACACGACAACGGGACTTGCGATCTAACGCCGTCGGACGGGAGTCCGAGATCACGGCAAAGCACGAGTGGCGACGGCGAGCCCGAACACGACAACGGGACTTGCGCTCTAACGCCTTGAGCTCGGAGAGCTCCGCCCAGGGGTCTGAGCCGTGGCGACGCGATGCCCGAACACGACAACGGGACTTGCGCACTGACGCCAACGTCCCCAACTGGGGGGGCGAGGCATCCGACAACTGGCGACGGTGAGCCCGAACACGACAACGGGACTTGCGCTCTAACGCCGAGAAGTGGCGACGAGGCCGAGGAGGGACCTGTCGACAACGTAAACGGCGAAGAAGGCGTCATCGGAGCACAGCGCGAGGTCGGGGCCGCAAGCGCCACTGGTGAGGAGGGCGTCGCCGAAGCACCGCTCGAAAGTGACGAAGCCAGCGCAACCGACGTCCTGGAGGGCGCCCCCAACGGCGCACACGCAGTCACTGGCGTCGACGGCGACACCGAGGCACACCAAGAGGAAGAAGCCGAAGACGCACGCGGCAGAGAGGGAGCCACCCGACCCCACCACGAAACCGACGACGACAACGCCACCGAAGCAGAGGACGCGCAACGCGGCGCACCCGCAGTCACCGAAGAGGAGGGCGTCACTGATGCACCGCACGAAACTGGGGTCGGCAGCGACATTGGCGGGGACGGCGTCACACATGCACGCGGCGTCAGCGGCGAGGCTGTGGCGCATGCCAATGGCGGAGACGCGGCCGAGGGTGCAAGTGGAGTAGCCGAACTCGGCGGGCACGATGGAGCCGCTGGGCAGGGGCGGGGCGAGCAGCGGCGAGATGGCGTGAATGGGACCCTGGAGGTCGGACGGGGGAAGCGGACCCTGGGCGGGGCAGCAACCGCAGGAAGACACGATGGAACCAGGTGCGCGGTCATCACGTCCACTGTTCGGGGCGTGCGTCTCGGCGAACTCGAAGAGGACGATGGTGAGCGGGAAGGGGTCCGCCCAGACGGCGATCGAGGCGCGCATGGCGAACCGCTGTCCGAATCGGAAGCCGGAAACCCCTCTGCCGAGGAATCAGGAAGTCCGCACGATGAGGGTGGCGTAGAGGGGGCGGCCGCGGAGACAGCAGGCGTGAGCCTCGGTGAGGACGGCGGGGAGCTGCTGAACTCCGAGGAACTCGACCGAGGTGAGCGGATGAGGTAGTCCCTGCGGGCGAGCTGCTGCCTCTCGGTGACCGTCACGGCTTGAGGCGTTGCCAACATCATCGCCCTCACTCCAGCGACAGCACAGCTTCGAATGGCAGCAGGGGAAAGCGGCCATGAGTCACACATGCGAGCCTCATTGTACATGTTGTAGGCGGCCGCGAGGACGGAGTAGGAGTGGCACGACGGGCGGCACAGGCCCCATCTGGATGGGAAGTCAAGTGCAAAGTGGCGGGCCAGCGCGCGTCGAAGAGCGGGCCAGAGGACGGGGCATCGGGCGTAGTGCTTGAGCGCGTCGCGCTTGCCGATGCAGCCGAACGCACAGGGGCGCTTCCCCAGCGGAGAGATGATGCGGGCGGAGGTCATCCAACCGTCAGTCCACGAGCGGATCACTGCCCAAGCCCACGAGCACGGGCACCTCCGAAGGACGGCTTGGCAAGCGCCCCAATCCACGTAGCAGAAGGATCTGGCGCGCTGTCCAGCGATCTTGGCGAGGCGCAAGGTGAACAGGGAGCGGAGTGGACGGGCAGCAAGCGCGGCCTCGCGGAGCGCGGCATGGGCGGCACGCTGTGGGCGGGGGCGGGCGCGGCCAGCATGCTCCAGTGCGGCAAGGGCTGCCACCGGAGGGGTGGAGCCGAATGCGGCAAGCGGACCAGGAGGGGGGCGACCAGCGGCAGCAGCCTCGAGATTCTCGACGAACGCAGGCGCCTTCCAGAAGTTGGGGCATGGGAGGCGCGTGGCGAGCATGTCGAGCGCGGCCCCTTCAGGGTGTTCGGCGGCGCGTGCACGAAGGCGAGCAAGCAGAGGTGCCCAACACTGGAAGGTGAGCGTGGCGGCACGGGTGATGGTGGCAGTCGTGAGGTCTCCCCAGCGGATGCACCGCGGGCCACCCCGGCGGTCGAGCTGGAACCATGCGTCGAGGTGCAGCGCACCTAACGGGAGCCTGAAGACCTGCGCCAGCACCGAGAGCTCAAGCTGGAGAACGGACTTCGGCGGCCAGCAGAACTGGGCGACGTAAGAGAGTGTGGTGACCGCCCTCGTGTTGTAGATAATGGCGGAGTGACTGGCAGGGGTGGTGCTTCGCCCAACAGCTTGGGCCCTCAAACGGAGCTTCGACAAAGGTGCGCCCCAAGAAGTATAGTGGGCGAGACGGCAGGGCCAAGCTAGAGGCCCAAATACAAAAGCTGCGAGGTGATCTCGAACCCGATCCACTCAGGGACCTGCCTCGACATGATATCCCGAACGTCCCTGGCGGGCTCCACGGAGAAGGGGCCAGAAAGAGGAACGACCTTGCACTTCGCCACTTTGAGGTCCAAGTTAGCCATGGCCGACGCGCAGGACATGACCTGAGAGACCTCCGAAAGAGCCTGGACAGACCTCAAGGCACCTCCGATATCATCCGCACACGCTCTGATCAGGCCGAACTGAGGGCCCTCCACCTTCTCAGCCAGGTCCACGAGGAACGCGGCAGTGCCGAGGGCGCGCAGGGTGCCAGAAAGGGAACAACCTTGAATGATCCAGCTCTGGGTCCAGAACACGTGCTCGAGATGCCCCTTGTGGAGCGCGACCCCTTCGATCGATGAGTAGATGGAAGAGACGAACTGCACGAGGGGCCCAGGGAGGCCCATGAGGCAGAGGCAGCGCATCAGGAAGTCCTGGTTGAGGGAGGGGAAGGCCTGGCCGAAATCGAGGGAGAACAGGACAGGGATGTCGCGGGAGGCGCGGGGCGTGACAGACAACATCCTGCCCACGGCGTCAAGCTCGAGAATGTTGACCCCGAAGTTCGGACCAGGAACAAATCCGCGCTGGCACGGCGGAGCCAGGGCCTGCAACGCAGGCCGGGTGGCGTGGTTGACCACCGCGGAGGTGATCTTGAGGTCGCAATTCCGAAGCCCCAAGACCCGAACCTGATCAGGAAAGCGAATGCACGTGCGGTCAGCGAGCTCGGCGCCCGTGACATTCTTAAGGAGATGTGGGCCGTGTCCCCCGAGCAAGCGAAGAGCTCCTGGCCCTTGAGGACCCACTCGAGAGCCTCCCAAAGAATATCCACACTGCATGGAGAGGCCGCCCACGCTGCGCATGGAAGGGCGTCGGGGCCAGGGGCAGAGTGACGAGCCATGCGAATAACCCTTCTGCTCATACCCTTAGAAGGCGGCGGCAGCACAACATGGCGAGCGGTGGGAAGGCAGCGGCAGAGATATTCGTCAGCGGCAGCAGCGCCCCACGGCTTCTCACGAAATACTGGGGCCCAATAAGCAGAAAGCTCCCGAATACGCTCGTCGGGTTCGGCAACGACTCCCCCATCGTCCAAAGCGACACCTGACAGCGAAATACGGCGATTCAGCGGAGACCATAGACGAGCCCTTCGTTCGAGCGCCCGAAGTTGACACCGAGTCTGAAATCGATCCCCCTCCCGACGCAGCGACGCCTCCAGACTTTTCCGTGCGCTTTCAGCTGCTTCGGCCTGAACCTGACCAACCCAAGCTTGAAACGAAGGGGGATGGCGAAGCTCAACTCTCCCCGACGCGAGGGAAATGAAGTCGGCCGCGAGCGGGTGAGAGTCCAGAATGCGAGCGACCAGCGAACGGCCCTGGCGCCACACCACACGAGCAAGCGACCGCGCGAGCTGACCCAGAGTCGCGGGACGATGCGGGCGATGGCGGAAAAAGGGTATCCCTGGTCTCGGCGGCAGCGATCCTCATAAGCTCTTTGAATTTTTCCAACTTGACAGGGGGCGACATGGCATCCCACTGCACAGCACTGAACAGACCTTCCAGGCGACGCCCGAATTCAAGAGCTTCGAATATGTGCTTCTGGATGGGACGGGTGCTTGGGGGCCGAGCGGCACGGGCGGACATAGTGAGAAGGACAGCAGCATGGTCAGAGATCCTGCTCTCGGAGGGCCTCAGGGGTGCCAATCGCGTTGATCTGAGAGTGCACCTGACACATCTGCCAGCCCGACAACGAGCAAAAGATACGATCGATGGAGGAGCACGATCCTGATGCTTTTTCGAAGTGCGAGGGGTCCTCGCACACAATCTCGGCGAGGCAGGCGAGCGCCTCCCGCCAGCGAGGCCCCTGCCCATGGCGCCGTCTATCGCCACGGCGAACGGCAGCAGCAGGGAGCGCAAGAACCAGCGCATCGTGCACGGCAAAATTGAAGCCGCCCAGGACAAAGGTGGTGTACATGTCGGGGTATTCCTGTGCACGCAAGAGTGAGGCTTTGATAGCCTCAACAGCAAAACGGATATCGGAGTGGGAGAGCTGTGATTGTGGATGTTGAATAAGTCCACGGAGTGTGAAACCGAAGAGATCGCGACTACGTGCGCACGCCCAGGAATGAGCACCCTCTGCGCAATAGTCGGCAGCAACCCATTGGAGCCCAAGAGAGGAGGTACCAATAACGCCTCCCCACCACGAATATGGCCCGAGACGGGGTCCTGGTCGAAACTGGAGAAGATGGAGATGTCATTCGCGATGGTCGCAATGAAGGAGGCGAGCTGGTGGTGATCCCGGTGAATCTCCTGGAGAGCGATAATGGTGCACGAAGGACGGGTACTGCTGAGGAACGACTTCTTGATGCGGGCCTTGTCACCACCAGCCTGGAGGAGAGCTCTGGCGTTCCATGTCGCCATCCGTAGCGCAGGGAACTCGGGCGGGAGCGCTCTGGGAGCAAGAACGGCGGCAGCGCTAAAGAGACCACTGTGAAAGGGTCCGACAGGTGGGTGATGTCACGGCACGCGGCACGAAGAGCCTCGACGTCCATGCCGCGCTTGGCGAGGACTGGGATGTCCCAGAAGATCTCGGGCGGGATGTCTCCACGCGCGACCTGCAACTGCATAAACTTGTCCCACCCAATCGAGAGGACGCCGCGCTGTTTGTCGGAGAAGAATCTTCTTCCTGGATACTGGAGCTCGACAGCCTGCCGAACTTTGCGGAGGGAGATCTCGAGCTTGATGCGCTTGGGGGACTTGTCGGGACCGAGGTGGAGCCTGCACTTCTCGGCGCCGGGCGGGGTGACCCAGAATTCCTTCCAACCCGTCTGGTCACGAAGGTTCGGCATGGCGGAGCGAGCCTTTCGAGCGGCAGCACCAGAGGGGCCCTTGAACTGAACCTCAAATCGGCGAGCAGGGGCGGTCCCACGCAGCACGATGGAGTAGTCTTTGCTGGTGAAGTTGAGGCCCTCGAGCCAGGGCTGGAGGGGGGCGACGACACTGGCCTGTGTGGTGGGCTTCTGCGAAACGGCAACGACAATGGTGCAGTCCTCGGTGCGCTCGAAGGACGACGGCGGGGGCTGCTCATCACGTGGGGCGGCGGCTGCAAGGGCGAGCTGCTTGCGGAGCTCAGCAATCTGCTCTCGGAGAGCGTCGATGTCGGAATCATGTCGATCAAGCCTGGTCTGAGCGGCGAGGAGTTGGGCCGTGTGCTCGTCAATCTGGGACTGGAAGCGCCTGCTGACAGCGTCGAGCCGAGGGGCGAGCGCGGACTGGACCTGTTGCTCAACAGCGGTAGCTTGCTTGGCAACCTCCGCTTGCATGGCGGAGAGCATAGACAGGAGGGTGGCGTGGTTGTCGCCGACAGTCTTGGACACGGAGCGGCTGACCTCCGCTGTGATGGTGCTGCGCATGAGCTGGAACTCCTCACGGCACACCTGTCTGAGGTATTCATCTGAGGTGAAGTCATCATCGTCCATGTCTGCGGGGCGATCGGAGGCAGGGTCGACAGGAACGTCAGCGGCCGGACGCTTGCGAGTGCCAGACCGAATAGAGCCCTTGCGTTTGCCCGCGGGACGACCTTGAGACTCTTGACTAGGGAAGGTCGGTACAGAGTCGATGGCCTCGGCAAGCTCGCTGATATCCTGGGATGACAAGAGCGCGCCATCGGCCATGGGACAAAGAGAGGAAAGGGTGTCCGCCAGCTGCTGAAAGCTGGATAGCCCTTCAAGAGGGCTGCCTCACTCAAAACGGGCCTGTCCCGATCTGGAGCCAAAATGGCAACGGAGAAGGAGGAGGAGGAGGAGGAGGAGGAGGAGGAGGAGGAGTATCGAGGAGGAGGAAAAGGAGGAGGAGGAGAAGGAGGAGGAGGAGGAGGAGGAGGAGGAGGGTCGAGGAGGGACCGATGCCTCGGGCGCTGCGACCTCGGCCTCCGTAGGGCCCTCCGGGGCAGCCGCGGGGGGGCCTCCGGACACCCCGTCGCGGGCCAGGTGCCTCGGGCCCCCCCCCGTCTCCCCCCCCCATGGAGTGGATCTTCGCAGCTCCCCCATGGGACGCACTGTTGCAACCAGTCGCATGAAGCAGAGGTTCGGAGCCAGACCCGGCCCCTCCCCCCCCCTCTTCCGCCGAATGTCGAAACGCCGAATGCTGGTGGCGAGCGAGGGGGGGGGAAATGAGAAGGAGAAGGCCTGCTCAGAAGGCGGCGGGATTTTTCCGAAGCCCTCACGCCTCCGGGTTTTATGCATCTCCGGGGAAGGCCCAGATTACGCGACCGAGGAACCCCACATACTTATATTATGGCTGGAGTGATGATCGCCTCCTCCTCCCCCTCCTCTTCCTCCTCGATTTGCGGGAGAGGGAGCTCAGGGACCACCTCCTGCGCACCCCCTACGGTGTCGAGAAAGTGCCACTCCTGCCTTGCCGTGGACGACCGACTCGGATAGCGGCCGCGCTCAGGGACCACTCCCTGCGCACCTCCTATGGTGTCGGGAAAGGGCCACTCCTGCTACGCCCTGGACGACCGGCTCGGATAGCGGCCGCGCTCAGGGACCACCTCCTGCGCACCCACTATGCTGTCGGGAAAATACCACTCCTGCTATGCCCTGGACGACCGGCTCGGATAGCGGCCGCGCTCAAAGACCACCCCCTGCGCACCTCGTATGGTGTCGGGAAAGTGCCACTCCTGCTATGCCCTAGACGACCGGCTCGGATAGCGGCCGCGATCAGGGACCACCTCCTGCGCACCCCCTATGGTGTCGAGAAAGTGCCACCCCTGCTTTGCCCTGAACAACCGGCTCGGATAGCGGCCGCGCTCAGGGACCACCCCCTGCGCACCTCGTATGATGTCGGAAAGTGCCACTCCTGCTATGCCCTGGACGACCGACTCGCGGCCGCGCTCATAGGACCACCCCCTGCGCACCTCCTATGGTGTCGGGAAAGGGCCACTCTTGCTATGACCTGGACGACCGGCTCGGATAGCGGCCGCGCTCAGGGACCCCTCCTGCGCACCCCCTATGGTGTCGAGGAAGTGCCACTCCTGCTTGCGCTGGACGAACCGGCTCGGATAGCGGCCACGCGCGAGGGACCACAACCCCTGCGCAGGGACCTCCTATGGTGTCGGGAACGTGCCACTCCTGCTATGCCCTGGACGACCGGCTCGGATAGCGGCCGCGCTCAGGGACCACCTCCTGCGCACCCCCTATGGTGTCGGGAAAGGGCCACTCCTGCTATGCCCTGGACGACCGGCTCGGATAGCGGCCGCGCTCAGGGACCACCCCCTGCGCACCTGGTGTCGAGAAAGTGCCACTCCTGCCTTGCCCTGGACGACCGGCTCGGATAGCGGCCGCGCTCAGGGACCACCTCCTGCGCACTCACTATGGTGTTGGGAAAATACCACTCCTGCTATGCCCTGGACGACCGGCTCGGATAGCGGCCGCGCTCAGGGACCACCGCCTGCGCACCTCCTATGGTGTCGAGAAAGTGCCACTCCTGCCTTGCCCTGGACGACCGACTCGGATAGCGGCCGCGCTCAGGGACCACCTCCTGCGCACCCACTATGGTGTCGGGAAAGTACCACTCCTGCTATGCCCTGGACGAACGGCTCGGATAGCGGCCGCGCTCAGGGACCACCCCCTGCGCACCTCCTATGGTGTCGAGAAAGTGCCACTCCTGCTATGCCATGGGCGACCGCCTCGGATAGCGGCGGCGCTCAGGGACCACCTCCTGCGCAGCCCTCCTGCCATGCCCTGGACGACCGGCTCGGATAGCGGCCGCGCTCAGAGACCACCCCCTGCGCACCCCCGATGGTGTCGAACACCGCGCTCGGGGACCACCACCAACGCACTCCCTCTGGTGTCGAGAAAGTGCCATGCCTGCCGTGCCCTGCGCATCCTACACGTGCGTGTTGTGTATGGCGTGTCATGTGCGCTGTGCTCTGCTGTGCTGAGCTGTGCTGTGCTGTGCTGTGCCGAGCTGAGCTGTGCTGAGCAGCGCTGTGTTGTGCTGCGCTGCGCTGTTTGTGAAGTGTGCTACGCGTGTCTCATGTACGTGCCGTGCAGGTGTTGCG
>CAUYUJ010020445.1:37500-40000 GCA_963575745.1 Prorocentrum cordatum
GGAGGGGGTCTAGCAAGAATGGGGGAAGCGGGTCCTGTGAAAAACGGGTCCTGGACCCTGTGGCCTTCCCGCAGCCCCAGTTCCTCATCCTGGGTCGATCCCTGACACTCCGACACTCCCAGGGCCCGTGGCCGAGCCCGAAAACGGGAACGTTGCCCCTAAACTCCAAGCAGCTGGAGCGTCACGCGCACGCCGTCCGGCGGGACCTCGGGCAGCTGCCACAGCGCCTCCCCGCCGCGCTCCAGCCCGCCGCCCGCGTTCCAGTCGCCGGGCGCCGCGGTGCGGTATGCGCGCGTGCACACTGAGGCCTAGGAAGGGCGGCTACACGCAAGAGCGACCCTAGGCTTTTGTCGGGCATGTCCTCCTAGAGGCGGACCTTGGAAGAAACAAATATTACAAGCTTAAGATACTCAACAGAAAGATCAACAAATCGAGCCCCGACTATTTGTTCTATTTTTGAGTGTCCCCCCTCTAGAGGAGCATGCCCGATCTAACCTTTAGTGCGCGGCCAAGGGGGGCAGGGTGGCCAAATCCAAGCGCGCAAACAGCAAGGATCGCATCGCGCCCGGCGATCGGGGGGACCCCCGGCAGGCCCGCACCGAAGGCTCCTCCGGCGAAGGGTCACTCTTGCGTGTACAGCGCAGACACATGCCAAGAAACACCCTCCTTGCCTCCAGGGTGCCCATGAGTGTCTTGGGTTCCGATGGCTGTGCCGTGGAGAGAGTGGCGCTCCCGCACCAAAAATCCATGGACGTCCTGAGGTCTCAGAGTTGGGTTTCTTGTGGAAGGTTTCTTGTGGAAGGGCCCTTGCTGTAGCTGAGACGAACGGGGCTGCAGCAGGCACATATCTTTCGTCGCAGCACTGCTAGACGAGCGCGCTCCACTACTCGCAAGGCAACTACTCGCAAGGGGCCTGGATCCGCAGCCAGAGATTCACGATACATCACGTCGAGGCACACATGTGTGTGCTTGTCTGACGCCTGCGAGTTGGCACTTTGCGAGTAATAGGACGCGCTCGGTGAAGCACAGCAGAGGCAATCCGCACGGGCGCACGAGTCGCCACGGGCACTGGACAACCAAACTGTCCGGCTGCAGTACAGGGCGCGCGGGGGGAAGGCGCGGCCGCAGAGGACACGAGGGAGGGCTAGGGCACTCATGGCCGAAAGCATTTCAGGATGCCAGCCAGGGCTGCAGCGACCTGGCAGTGGACGCGGACCGGCACTACGGCCACACCCAGGGACCGAGGCCAGGGCTGACTACAGCAGACACCTGCGATGAGACATTGGGCTAAAGGAAAGATGCTTCTTCTATGCCTCGGCGGTAGCCCACCCAGGGCATCCGTTGGGAGAGAGGGAGGTGCCGGCCGATCACACGACCTTTTCGCTTTGGGCAGCCCCCCGCATGCCCGCGCGCACCAGTACTGCGCACCGCCTTCGGATCGTCGCAACCGAGGTCGGGACCCCTTCCCGGGGACCGGCTTTTCGTCCTGGGTCGTGCTTGGACGTTCGCGGGGCCCGTCAAGGGCCCCTGAAGGCCGAAAACCATCAAGAAACCCTAGTCGGTGATTTATCATGACCCGATGGGGTCTGGGGATCTGCCTGGCCAGGGTCGGTGCACGTGTGCGTAGGGACGTTGCGAAAATGGTCCTGGAGAAGAACCCAACCACATGCAAGTGTGGGTACCGTAGGGCAGGTGGCATGCAGGAGGTAAAGCCCCCTATAGGGGCCACAAAACGAGCGAAGGGTGTGCCGACATGGGCGCAGCGGCGCCATGCGAGCCCTACCACTGAGGGCCTTCGGTGGGGCTCCCTGTGGGGCCACGAGAACCTCTGAGTGGTGTGCCGACATGGGCACAGCGGCGCCATGCGCACCCTGCCTCTAGCGGCCCTCGGTACAGCTCCCTATGGGGCCACGAAAGATGTGATAGGTGTGCCGAACTGGGCGGGGCGGCGCCGTGCGCACCCTGCAACTGGGGCGCTCGTTGGAATTACCCATGGGGCCACGAAGAGTGTTGAGTGGTGTGCCGAAATGGGCGGGGTGGCGCCATGCGCACCCTGTCACTGGGGCCATCGATGAAGCTCCTCATGGGGCCATGCAGCGTGTGAGGGGTCTGCCGAAAAGGGCGGGGCGGCGCTATGCGAACCCTGCCGCTGGCGCCCTCGGTAGAGCCACGTAACGTGTGAGGGGTGTGCCGACATGGGCGGGGCAGCGCCATGCAAACCCCGCCATGGAGGCTTCCGGTGGAGCTAACTATGGAGCAACGAGGCATCTGGCGCCGAAGTGGGCACGCGGATGGCAGAGGGAAAGTGGAGGGGGAGGGAGGGAGGAGGGGGAAGCAGGGGCGGTGAGGAAGCGGGGAGCTGCGGATTCGAAACGGGGACACAGCATCACAAGATCGCCGGGAGAATATAGCACTGCGAGGAATCACGACAAGAGCCTCAGAAACGATTCTCTTGCTTCAGTTTCCAGGACAGCTCGTTCCGTGAGGATCCCAGGGCCCG
>CAUYUJ010020445.1:42500-135000 GCA_963575745.1 Prorocentrum cordatum
GCGGTAGTGCAGGTTGCCGCCGAAATCCGCCACAGGCTCCTCCTCGTCCCCCCCCCCTAATCTCTTCGTCCGCCCTGCACCTCGTTGTCCTCCCCCTCCTCGCCCCCACCAGGGCTCACCGGCGACAGGAGGTCTGGGGCGGCCAGGATCTCAGGGGGCTGCCTGACCGACGAGCGCACGGGTGCGTGGAGAGCTGGAGGCGGCCAGGGGCCTGAGCTGGATTGATCTCGGGAAAGCCGGTCAAAAGAAGGGGAGAGAAGGGCGCCTCCGTTGAAAATCGGTCCACGGACCCCTCCCGGGGTCCACCTGATGCAGCTCCCCAGACCCGTGTGTGAGGGACCTGGGGTCCTGGGGCCCGGACACGGACCCCAGAGGCCGAAAAGGACGACGCACTTGCTCGAGCCCAGAACCTCGGATCTCCACGGTCGGGCCGCTGAAAGAAGGAACGGTAAATTCAGGAACGAAGCCCCTTTCTGGCCCCAGCAGCGCGTGCTCGAGAAGGGCTGGAGGAGCAACCGCTGACTGACCTCGAGTTCAGCTCGAGCCGCCGAGTCGAGCTCGAGCCCTGGTCCGGCTCAGGCCCCCAGCCGGCGCCAAGCGGAGAGTGCGGCGCGCCCCGAGGGAGGGCCTCCCAGCGGCAGACGCGGTGCCAGTGCGGCGCGCCGCCGACCTCGGCGGCGACGGCACGCGCGTGCCGCTGGCCCAGGGCCGCCTCGAGCGCCGCGCCCCAGTCGGGCACCTTGCGAGGACGACTTCGACGACGACGACGACGACGACGACGACGACGACGGCGACGACGACGACGACGACGACGACGACGACGACGACGACGACGGCGGCGGCGGCGGCGACGACGACGACGTCGTCGACCCCAGCTGGCCAGCTGGAGGCTGGGCGCGGCGCTCCGACTTCGACCCGACTGCGGGTCGGCTACCCGCGGCGAGCCGAGCCGATGCCGATCCGCTGCGCAGTGCCTCCCCGGGCCTCGGGGAGGCCCCGGGGCGCCCCGAGGCCAGACGCGGACTCGGAGGCTTCCTCCTCGTCCTCCTCCTCCTCGTCCTCCTCCTCCTCCTCCTCCTCCTCCTCCTCCTCTCCTCCTCCGCCTCCTCCGCCTCCTCCTCCTCCTCCGCCTCCTCCTCCTCCTCCCGCCGAGAGCGCAGGGCTGCTCGCACCATGACTGGACGTGGCGCCCCGAGGCCCGACGATGGGGTCCGGTGGACCGCGCCGCATCGCCGATGCGTCGCCGATGCACAGGCGACGTCGGCAATGCATCGGCGCCATCGGCGTGAAGACACTCTGGCTCCGCGTCGAGCCGCCTCGTCGGCGGTGCGGAGGGACCCTCCGACCCCATCTGCTCCGACCCCATCTGGGAGGCCTGGGTGCACAGAGGAACCACAAACATATTTCAGCGTAGACTTCCTGGAGCCCCACAAAACAGTGTAGCACTGAAAGGGCTGAGGATGTAGCGTAGCTAACAGCTGCCGTCCTCTACTGTTTTCATATGGACATGAAAGCGCCAACCAAATTCGCACGCACACCCTGAGACTGCACAATATTTCTAGGGCGCTAGCTCCGCGCGGATTTCTTGGATCTACGCCAGACCCCCTAGTCGGGCACCCCAAGAGGAAGAAACAACTACACATACATACACGTTCTGCGAGACGGGAATAGAAATACATGTGTGTCTATAAATATATAGGTATGCATGTATACACATATGTATAAGTGTGCATAAATATATACACAAAGTTATACCGTATGCTTCACAAATGCATATATATATATACATATATATACACGTATAGATGTATGTATGTATATGTGTGTATACATAAGTGTATTCATATATGGCACCCCGCAGTTGCGGATACGAGTGAGGAGCGTGCGCGGGTCGGGGTGGGGGTGGGTCGCGGCAGGGTCGCGGGGTGGGTCGCGGGGTGGGTCGCGGGCGGGTCGCGGGTGGGTCGCGGGGTGGGTCGCGGGTGAGTCGCGGTTGGGTCGCGGGCGCGTCGCTCGCGGGCAGGGTCGAAGAGCAACCATGTTAAGGTTGTTTGGCCGAACCTGCTCGCGTGGAATTCAACGCGTCCACCCCCAACCCTCGATGCCCGCCCTCTTCGTCTTCGATCGCTCTCCCTTGAGGGCATCTCTTTCTTACCTGCCGCATGACATTGGTGCAGGCCCTGAAACATGGGAAGCGAGGGCGGATGGAGGAGGGAGAAGTGTGGAGCACGAGAGAGACTAGCAGTAGGGTGGCCAGGGGCAGAGAGAATGCGACAGGACCACACGAGCTGATTGGGCGGGCAGACTCTAACGAATCCGCCACCGCCTCAGAGCACATCCGATGGCACGGCCGCTCCCGCAGGAGGAGAGATGTATGATGGCAGGGGGGGACCAGATATGTAGACATGATGAAGACGCGGCGCGAACATGTACGATCATGTGGGCAGGACTACCATACATATATATATATATATATATATACATACATACATACATACATACATACATGCATGCATGCATGCATGCATACATACATACATACATATGGTCCAAGGAGGGCCGAATATATCCGTATCCACTCCCAGAGCCAGCCGAGGTCCCAGGAGATCGATCCCCCAGGGGGTGGAAACTCGCCGCGGAACTTTCCGAACTCCAGGGGGAGGGAGGAGGAGAAGGAAGAGGAGGAGGGGGAGGAGGAGGGGGAGGTCCCGAACTCGCCTCAAAGGAATTATATATACATGTATTTTTTGTATGTTTTAATTAATATATATATATATATATATATATATAATATATAAAAAGCCTCGGAACCTTCGGAACTCCGAGCGCCGCTCTCTTCGGCCTCTAGGGGCCACCCCAGGCTCCCGGAGCGCCAATAAGAGAAGGCCCAGGATGCAGAGCTGGTCCCCAGGACGGGGTCCAGCCCTCTGAGGGTCCACTCTGCGACGTCCAGGGTCTTGGAAATCCATACAGTGGAGGCCAGTCCACAGGAAGCCTTCCAGAAGAAACCCAACCCTGAGATCCCAGGACGTCCATGGCTTTTTGGTGTGGGAACGTCGCGCCTTCCATCGCAAAACCATCGAAACCCAAGAAACCCAGGGCACTCTGGAGGCGAGCGGGGTGTTTCTTGGCATGGGCCTCCACTGCAGAAACCAACTTCCAGGGGTCCGCGCGGACTCTCCGGATCCCCTCTTGCGGCGCTCCCGCGCCGCCACTGGCGCGCTCCGCGCGCAGAGGAGGGGCATCCAGCGCAGATCCAAGAAGTCCGAGGAGAGCTCCAAAAGTTCACGTTTGACTGATCTGTACTTCCTTCTTGGTCGGGCGCCTCGAGGGCCGAGGAGGTCGTGGCCATGCATGGAGGAACAAAAAACAAGCAGCACAATTTCTCGGAGATCCGCCCAGATTTCCTGGAGCCGCGCCGGACCCTGCTCCCTGGCGCGCGGAGCACGCCAGGGGCGGCGCTGGAGGCGCTGCCACACGAGGGCCCAGCGCCGGCCCAAGAGATCCACGCGGGGCTCCGAAAATCACGGCCACGAACTTTTGGACAGCGCGTCGCCACGGCGGCCCTGGCGA
This sequence comes from Prorocentrum cordatum, assembly GCA_963575745.1. Classification (NCBI taxonomy): domain Eukaryota; class Dinophyceae; order Prorocentrales; family Prorocentraceae; genus Prorocentrum; species Prorocentrum cordatum. Next base: position 46,074 of record CAUYUJ010020445.1, read on the forward strand.
CACGCTGTGCCCTGCGAGTGGATAGCGTGTCGCTCCGCTCCGCGGGACGGGATGCTCAGGAGAGCCCAACAAGTGGACGCCTCGGGGCCGCGAAGTGGATAGCGTGTCCCACCGAGGCGCGGTGGCCAGAACCAGCGGAGCGACACGGGATCGAAAAGTTCCCCACCGTGTGCCGTTGCCGTGTTCTGCTCCTCCACCTGCAGAGCAGGCAGCGGAGCATCGCCTGCCCGTCCACGCACGCGTCGCCGTCGGCGCAGCGCCTGCGCTCCGAGGCGGCGATGGCAGCGAGGGCGAGGGCGACGACCGGCGGCGGTGGTCCAGATCTCCGCCGTCGCCCCTCTTGCCCGGCGCGGGCCGCGAGAGCTCTGGACCCCATTCCTGGGACAGACTGTTTGCACTCCTGGGCTCGAGCCGAGATCGTTGTCTGAGGGCCCCAGGCCCAACGCCGTGATCTGTGTACATGGCGTCGACCCCCTGAGGTCTCGATCCTTTCCCTGGGACCGGGTTTTCATGCCGAGCCCTTGTCTTGGCGGTCATGAGGCCCCCGGTGAGGGCCCCGCCAGAGGCTGAGCGTATAGGCGTTTTCATTCCCAACCATCCTGTGGTGTGTGGTCCTCGTTTTGAAGAGACAGCGCCCCGCGTTCTCCTCCTCTGCTCTCCTCCTCCCCCTCCCTCCTCCCATCATCATCACTATCTCATCATAAGCATCATCATCGGCATCGTCATCACCAACGTCATCACCATCATCATCGTCACCATCATCACGACCGCTATCATCACCATCAACGTCATCGTCGTCATCATCATCATCATCATCATCAGCAGCAGCAGCATCAGCATCAGCATCAGCACCAGCATCATCATCATCATGAATCACCATCATCATCATCATCATCATCATCATCATCATCATCATCATCATCATCATCATCATCATCATCATCATCATCATCATCATCAGCATCATCATCATCATGATCATCATCGCCGTCCTCATCACCATCACCCCTCACACGTGTCGTGGCCCTATAGGGAGCTCCACCGAGGGCCCCAGTGGCTGCGTTCGCATGGCGGCACCGCACCCATGTCGGCACACCCCTCACACGCTTCGTGGCCCCATAGGGAGCTCCACCGAGGGCCCCAGTGGCTGCGTTCGCATGGCGGCACCGCACCCATGTCGGCACACCCCTCACACGTTTCGTGGCCCCATAGGGAGCTTCACCGAAGGCCCCAGTGACTGCGTTCGCATGGCGGCACCGCTCTCATTTCGGCACACCTCTCACACGCTTCGTGGAGCTTAGGGAGCTCCACCGAGGGCCCCAGTGGCTGCGTTCGCATGGCGGCACCGCCCATATTTCGGCACACCTCTCACACGCTTCGTGGAGCTTAGGGAGCTCCACCGAGGGCCCCAGTGGCTGCGTTCGCATGGCGGCACCGCACCCATGTCGGCACACCCCTCACACGTTTCGTGGCCCCATGCGTTCGCATGGCGGCACCGCACCCATGTCGGCACATCCCTCACACGTTGCGTGGCCCCATGGGGGGCTCCACCGAGGGCCCCAGTGGCTGCGTTCGCATGGCGGCACCGCACCCATTTCGGCACAACCCTCGTTTCGTGGCCCCATAGGGAGCTCCACCGAAAGCGGTACTCATCATTGCAGTATGGTTGGGTCTTTCGCCAGGATAAAATGGTAATGTTTTCCTGGACCCGACGGAGGTTCGGCTGCATGGATACGAATGACCTTTCGCCAGAGTGACCTCGAGTGCATGCCCAATTGGGTCCCCCGATCGCCGAACGCAATGCGCTAGTAGCGTTTTGCGCGCTCGTGCTTGGTCCAAGGGGGGGGCTTGTCCAACGGGGGTTTGTCGGGAGGTGTTGTCCGGATCCCCGCAGGGTTGTCCAGGGCGGGCCGTCTTGTCGTCATTCATCAGCATTGGCTAACCAGGCTGTCCAACAGTTAGAGCCCAGAGCCCCCTCGCGCCGTGACCAAAAGAACACGACGGGAGGATTTTCCCTCGCTTTGGCCTCCAGGGGCCCTCACCAGACCTCGGGGCCGTGAACAAAACGACGAAGGATGAAAAGCTGGTCCCCGGGAAGGGTCCAGACCTCTGGGGGTCGACGCTGTGAAAAATCACGACGTCGGAGGTATGGTTTTGGACGAGGACAAAATCGGGTGAGGATAAATCGAGAATCTCTGAGATCCCGCGGCTCTGGAGGATGTCTCGGGCGCCGCGGCCTTCCCAGAGCGTTCCGGAACGCTCTGGAACGGATGCATCCTCGTCCTAGCCCCGTCCGACCAATTGTGTCTGGACCCATTCCCCAGGACTGGCTTTGCAGCCTGAATCTTTTCCGGACTGTCCCAGGGCGCAGCGAGGAGGGCGAAAATTGCCAGATACCTCCCGTCGCGATTCTGTCGTGACCCGCGGGGTCCTGGGAGTTTGGGGCACCCGATTGGCCCCTCGCCCCCCTAGCGAGGGCATGCGAGTGGGCTGGCACGGCCAGCTCTGCCCAACAACACCTGTTGTCCAAAACCGACAGCGGCCGCTGTCGGGCAGGCGGCCTTCTGCCTCGACTGGACAAGGCCCGCGGCGGCACCGACAGCAAACCCTGCCCAAGATAGGAACTGTTGGTTTTCGTTCGAATTCTTTCCGCATCCAGTTCCCCTGAGATCCTGGCGTCGCAATGCTTTCACAACGATCGCTTTTGCGCCAGATCGATCCGGCTCGGAAAATGACGCAGAAAGAGTAAGTCTAGGGCTCCGGGCGGTAGTCTAGGTGATTTTCTGCGATTTCGCATGTTATTCGCAACGTCGGATCTCATTGAGCAGGGACCGACCGTCCGGCATTCCTATAGTCCGTGCCACGAAATGTTCTCAGAACCCAAAAATGTCCTAAGAACAAAAACAATGTTCTTAGAACATAAGCCCGCTGTGCTGAAACATGACAGTCCGGGCCAGAAATGTTCTGAGAACATTCCGTGCAGACCACCAGAGGTTCTTAGAACATTCTTTGGTGGGACTATAGGCGAGCCAGGACGCTTCGCCACTGCTTGATTGAAGTCTAAGGCTCTGGGCGTGACTTGCTGCGATGCTGCATTGTTTCCGCAACGTCGGATCTCTGACTGCCTACCAGACCACCCCAACCAAACCCGAAGACCCGAGTTTGACCCGAATTTTGGGTTGGGGGAGGGGGGGGGAGTAATTACAGGTCCCATGTATTCCTATAGTGTTCCCCGACCCCCCCCCCCGGCGGAAGTGGAGGGCAAACTGAAGCCTTCGGATTGGGTTGGGGTGGCTTGGTGGGTGGTGAGATCGCAGGGGTCGATCGTGCAGACCCGAGCGAGGGCCTGCGACTCGGCCGGCACAGCCAGCGCGCTGCGGCGCTCAGGACCCGGGCGCCCGCACGCCGGTCGCCCGCCGCCGCCGCCGGCGCCCGCGCGGGGCGCTCCTCGCGGGCGCCGAGGCTCGGGCGGCCCTCGCAGGCGCAGGGCGCGGGCGGCAGGCGCGGCGGGGGCGCCGCCGTGAGGCCCGCGGGCGGCGCGGCGGCCTTGGAGGAGGCCGCCGCCGCCGTCGTTGCCGCCGCCGTCGTCGTCGCCGCCGTCCTGGGGATGCTGCCACACGAGGCGGCGGCGAGAACGGAAAAGCCCGCACGCCTGCTCCAATGCAGGCTGCTGCACCCCGCTAGTGCAATGGCCTCCGACTGTGCCTGCGTGCGGCCGCCGTCGGGTCCTCCGACGTCGGCGAGAGAGTCTCGTTCCTGCCTCCACCAGCTCCTGTCAGGACCGCTCCTCCTCATAAACCAACACGCATGCACGATCCACATCCTGCCCCGTAGGAGGTCGTGCTGGGCAGGGCTGACTCGGTGAAGGCGGTGGCGGGACTTGAGGAAGACGGAGCCACCCAACTGCCGTGGTGGTCAATGGCATACACAGTCGATTGCTCATCCGCCCGGTGCTGCTTCCTCCTTTGGTGTGCGTCTGCACATCTTTCCAACACATCTCGATGTTCCGCCTCAGCCTGATGAGCCTGCGGATGTTACCAAGCATGCCATGATTGATGCTGCTGGAGTTCCTGCTGTAGCTGTAGCTTGCACGCCGCAGCTGCTGCCGAGACTGCTGCTGGGCTGTGCCGCGCAACTGCTGAAACAATGGTATTGCCGAACTGCCTGCTGCTGTACGAGACGCTTATGTGCACGGTGCTATTGCTACACAGTTTGCTGTTGCGGTCGCTGCTAGACCCGTTGTTGCTCCCCAAAAAAGTGTCGATCGGCTACTAACTGGCACACAGACGAACTCATTGCTGCTGAACTTCTCCACGCTGCTGCTAAAGAATATGCTAGTGGCAGTGTTCCTGCAGCACTTAGGTAGTGCTGGGTAGCTTGTTGGCGTGCTGCAGCTCGCGTTGTCTCCGCTCCTGAGCTCAAACCTGTCACATCGTGCTAACATGTTGTACAGATTGCTTTGCATCTGCCGTGGCCGAGTTGCACTTACGTGCCATCAACGCGGCAACATGATCCTTAGCGACTTGAGGTGCCGCAGCAAGGCACGAGGTGGTGGCGGATGCTGTAGCCTAGAATCTTCAACCTGTGCGCGCCCTTGGCCTGTTTCCTTGCTGGAACTCTTTTTGTGTGCTAGAATTACTGTACGCACGCTCCGAAAGTTAGCTCCAGCTCGGTCTCAGTCCTGCGTCTTCTTCCATGGACTGCTCGATCTGGCGATTTGTATGGCCGATATGTAGATCCAGTCGCGGTCGCTGAGTCCAGCTCGTCTTCGGGGCAAACTAGCTGGGGGCGGATCACACTGATCTCGTACCTCTACCCAGCTGGCCTTACCTCAGAAACCTCCGAGGCAACAACCGTGTTGACAAATAGCTTACCCGGATCTCCAGACGAAGCCCTCTCACCTGCACTGCGTGCTCTGGTGGGCAGTCAAAGGACCCACGTTGAATAGATTCGTCTGTTGGCACAGTCTGATGCCACGTATTTCGCGCAACGCTGCCACATAACCTTCACCAGGAATTAAAACAACTCTCCTAGGTTATCGTTTGGCACCGAAGCGAAAATAAACAATGCCGCGGGTGCGAACTCAGCGGAGCGTTACCTTTAGCACCGCACCAAGCCACAACAAATAAATAATGGTCGTCCCCCCCGGGTCCCCCCCCCTTTCGACCGCAAGTACTCCTCCGTTTCCTCCATTCGACCGTAACTCTTACCTCCTCACTAACCACTGCCTCCTCACCGCCTCTCGTTCCTCCTTTTCTTTTTCTCCTCACCGCACCTGTCCAAGACGAGTACTATTAAAAACCACGCTGAAAATACATGTTCGTCAGCCGTCATAAAGGGGTGGTCCACCCCAGGGTATCGCCCCCACCCTGCATGGAGCGTTATCTGAACACTCGGGGACGCCGCAAATAGATAAGTTCAGTCCGCGGCTGAGCGGCAGATGCACTTAGTAGTAGTAGCAATTCGTAGACTAAGTAGACTTCGTAGTAGTATTAAAAATTAATAGAAAAAGAAAGCGAAGTCGATGAAATATCAATAGTGGTAGTAGTAGTAGTAGTCGTCGTAGTAGTAGTAGTAGTAATAAAAATAGTCATAGCAGTAGTAATGAAAAATGATAGCAGAAAAATCGCAAAAGCAATTTAGCTAACACTCAGCATCGTAATAATACTAATAATGGACGTAATGTTTTCTTATTGCTTAAAAGCTATAGTATTGTAGTAGCACTCGTGATAGCAAAGTAGTAGCCATAGACATAATATTAGTAGTAGTCGTCGCCGTCGTCGTCGGAGTCGTAGTCGTTGACGTAGTCGAAGTCGCTGTCGTACTCGTAATCTTAGTTAGTAGAATTAGTGGCAATCTATTATTAGTAGTCGTAACAGAAGTACTAATCGTCGCCGTGGTAGTAGTAGTAGTAGTAATCGTCGTCCTCGGACTAGTGGTAGCAGTTCTAATGATAATAGCAATCTAAAAATAGTAGTAGCACAAGTGATAGAAATAGTGAAAGCATACATACCAATAACAACATACATGATGATAATAGTCGTAGGCGTAGTCGCAGTGGAAGTCGGAAATAATAGTACTGATAGCAGCAGCAGTAGTAGTAGTAGTAGTAGTAGTAGTAGTAGTAGCATCAGAAATAGTAGTAATAATAAAACGACTAGTAGTAGCAGTCGCCGTAGTCGAACTCGGAGTCGTAGTCGTAGTCGTAGCGAGTAGTAGTAGTAGTAGTAGTAGTAGTAGTCGTAGTAGTAGTAGTAGTAGTAGTAGTAGTAGTAATAGTAGTAGTAGTAGTAGTAGTAGTGGCGGCAGTACTAGTAGTACCCGTTGTGAGCGCAGCATAAGTACTAGTGTCTCCGTAGTAAAACTAGCAATAGCAACCGCACAAGTAATGTTAAGAGTAATAGTCATAGTGATCGTGATAGTAGTAGTAGTAGTAGTAGCAGCAGTAGTAGTAGTAGTAGTGGTAGTAGTAGGTAGTAGGAGCAGTAGTAGTAGCCGTAGTAGTAGTAGTAGTCGTTGTAGTGGTAGTAGTGGAAGTAGTAGCAGTAGCACTAATAGTAGTAGTTGTTGTTGTTGTCGTAATACTAGTAGTAGTGGTAGTAGTAGTAATAGTAATACTAATCGTAATTGTAGTAGTCGTAGTCGTAGTCGTCGTCGTCGTAGTCGCAGTGGTAATCGTAGTCGTAGTCGTAGTCGCAGTCGCAGTCGTAGTGGTAGTCGTAGTCAAGGTCGTAGTCGTAGTCGCTGTAGCAGTCGTAGCAGCGTTGCAGTACTAGCAGAAGTAATAGTAGCAGTAGCAGCAGCAGCAGTAGTCGTAGTCGTAGTCGTAGTCGCAATCGTAGTCGAAGTCTATGTTGTGGCCGCAGACGCTGTCGTTGTAGTAGTAGCAGTAGTAGGCATAGTAGTAGTAGTAGTAGTAGTAGTAGTAGTAGTCGTAGTAGTAGTAGTAGTAGTAGTAGTAGTAGTAGTAGCAGTAGTAGTAGTAGTCGTAGTCGTAGTCGTAGTCATAGTAGTAGTAGTAGTAGTAGTAGTAGTAGTAGTAGTACTAGTAGTAGTAGTAGTAGTAGCAGCAGCAGCAGCAGTAGTAGTAGTAGTAGTAATAGTAGTAGTAGTAGTAGTAGTAGTAGTAGTAGTAGTAGTAGTAGTAGTGGTTGTTGTTGTAGTTGTTGTTGTAGTCGCAGTCGTAGTCGTCGTAGTAGTAGTAGTAGTAGTAGCAGTAGCAGTAGCAGTAGCAGTAGCAGTAGTAGTAGTAGTAGTCGTCGTAGTGGTGGTAGTAGTAGTAGTAGTAGTCGTCGTACCAGTAGTAGTAGTAGTAGCAGCAGTAGTAGTAGTAGTAGTAGTAGTAGTCGTCGTTAAAACAATAGTGCTGAATAATAGTACGGCTGCTGACGGGACCAGCTGAGAGGGGTGCTACGCAGATCAGAACGGGACCTCGCCATCCCTGGGGTGCTGCGAAATGCGAAAGTGTCGCCACTTCTGAGGTGTCTGGGGGCCCCAGAGGAGTGCTAAGCAGCGACCAAGTGCCAGTTTTCCAGGGTAACGCTTCAGGATGCTGGCTGCTTTATCCTTTCACCGCAAGTGGGGAGGATCTTAAGTCCTGGTCAAGGTTATCGCTTATCATGCTCAATATCCTTGCCACCGCGTCCTGCCGATCGACGGCAATCACGTTCCCACGGCCTCTGGTCGTGCCGGCATCCACTTCTGCTTCGGCATAAAGCGACCACTAACCCTTTGAAAGGCGCCCTAAGTTATAAGGGCTAGAAACATTAGGCTTTGGTCTTTTCTACAGATGTGTCGAAACAAACCGCCCAGGTCTATTACCCCTAATGCGAGGACGGAGCCCGCAGTGAGGCCACGTCGTCACTCTGTTCTTAGGGTTAGGTCTTCTCTTTTATCCTCGATGAACTCCCGTTCCCACGGACTCTGGCCATGCTGGCATCCACTTCTGATGCCGCTGCTGCTGCTGATGCTGCCGCTGCTGCTGGCTCCCTCCCGTGGCGGGGCGGCAGCGGATATATGTCCCGCGGCGAGCCACGGAAGCAGCCGATGCTCTGCTCGGCGGGCACGCCTCTGCCCGTGCAAGGCCGCGTGGTCTTTCGAGGGGCACCCGCAGAAGAAACCGCCAACGTGCGCCCGCTTTCTCCGCCGCCGTGGGTTCTGTCAAGTAAGGGCCCAGAGAACCGGGAATCTGATGTTTTAATTTGTTTCTTGGATTTCGGCCTTCGGGGCCCGTTATCGGGCCCGGGGACCAGATGGGTCCGGGACGAAAAAAACACCCCTGGGGAAGGGGTCTGGACCACTGAGGCCGCGGAGTGAAAAATCACATCGGCGGATGCATGGGCATGCGGCGCCTCTCCAAGGACGGAGAAGTACTCCAGATTTCGTAATAAAGGGAGGGGGGTCTCATTTCGGGGGGGGGGTCTCTTCCAGGCCATCTTGGATGGCCTGGGGGGGTCTGTGGACGACGTTTTGGAGGGTTCTCCCACGGGGGGGGGTCTGAAATGGCTTGTCTTGGAGGGTCCAGACCCCCTCCCTTTTATTACGAAATCTGGAGTAGCCGTACCGTTATCCTCACCTCGTTTTCCCCTGTGGGGCCTCCTGGGAGGCCCTCGCCGCGGCGGCTGGATTCGCCTCGCCATTCTCGTCAGGACGCACCCCGGGAAGAGGTCATACGGTGGATGTCTGGGCATCCGGCGTCTCTTCAGGGAGGACAAATACACCCATACCGTTGCCCTTGCCTCGCTTTTCCCTTTGGGGGGCCTCCTGGGAGGCCCTCGCCGCGACGGCTGGATTCGCATCTCCATTCTCGTCAGGACGCGCCCCAAGGAAGAGGTCCAGGGGGAGTACTCCAGAATTCGTAAATAAAAGGGAGGGGGTCTGGACCCTCCAAGACAAGCCATTTCAGACCCCCCCCCGTGGGAGAACCCTCCAAAACGTCGTCCCCAGACCCCCCCAGGCCCTCCAAGATAGCCTGGAAGAGACCCCCCCCCGAAATGAGACCCCCCTCCCTTTATTACGAAATCTGGAGTAGTGGTATCGGCGCCTTTGAGTTACCCCAGTCTCGAGAAAATCGGATGGCTGGGGGTTGAGGGCGACCGCTCGCTTGCTTTCGGGGGCGCGCAAACATGGATTAGCAATCCATGGATTTGCCGCGCGGTCGCCAAATCCATGGATCGGGGGAGGTGCCCTCCCCAAAATGCGGCCGGTGCCGCCTCGCTCGGCGGCGGAACTCCGCGATTTCCCATGGAAACGGGGCCCGTCGCCAATCCACGCCCCCTTGATCCATGTTTGCGATCGCCTGACCATCCCGTGGTGCCGTTCCAGGTCCCCCGGGGCTGGGGCTGCGTCCCTGGACATCTGGCGTCGCGATATGCCTGTTCGAGGCACGGGCCCCCTCAGCTCCCCAGAGCATCGCATATGCTGGACCTTTCGGTCATCCTGCTCCTCTTCCTCCTCCTCCTCCTCCTCGCGATCGGTAGCGACCGATGGGCACTCCAAGACCGTCACGGTCCATCGGGGTCGATTCCCGAATCGGCCGCGATCGCTCACGGTCGCGACTCCCAGATACTTACCGCCCCGATACTGCCACGCAACCGACCGCGACCGACCGCGACCGACCGCAACCGATGTCAGAACGAGAGGGGGGAGGAGAGGGGAAGGATGCAGAGGAGGATTCCATCTGACAAACGTCAGGCGCCAGACGCTTGTCAGATCCGCATGTTCTGCGTGAGGAGGGGGAGCATGGTATTGCTCAGACGAACGCCTGACTCACAGCAATTCCCGTCTACCAGAAATCTGACGTCAGGCGCTTGTCAGACGCAGGTTTGTTCCCTCCCCCCCCACACCCTTCGTCGGCGCGAAAGATCCGCGACCGACCGCGACCGATCACAAGCGTTCTCGACCGCTCGCGACCGTACGCGACCGATCGCGGCCAATCGGTCGCGACCGCTCCCAGAATGTGAAGCAAAATCGGTAGAGGCCGACCCAGTCGGTCGCAACCGGAAACTCCAGTATCCGAGGATCAGGGTCTCGACCACTTCCGCGGGCCTTGGGCTCCACCCCGGGTCGTTTTGTGACGGTCCTGGGGGCAGAAAACCGGCCTCCAGAGGCCGAAAACGGGGAAGAATCGGCCGTCTCGATTTTCTCGAGACTGTAACCAACAGGCACCGATAACTCTGCTCTCCCCGAACCTCTCCCGGGGTGCGCCCTAACGAGAATGGCGAGGCGAATCCAGCCGTAGCGACGAGGGCCTCCCAGGAGGCCCCCAAAAGGGAAAAGCGAGGCAAGGGCAACGGCTGGGTGTATTTGTCCTCCCTGAAGAGACGCTGGATGCCCAGACATCCACCGTATGACTTCTTCAATCCGCGGCCCCCGACGTCCGGACCCCTTCCCCGGGGGGGGATTTTCCTCCCAGTCCCATGTTTGAGATAATCCCAAGGCCCGGTAACGGGCCCCGACGGCCGAGATCCAGGGAAAGACGCGCCGGACTGCAAAAAGCAGACTCCCGGATCCCTGGGCCCTTGCTTGACAGAGCCCGCGGCGGCGGAGAAGCGGGCGCACGTGGGCGGCTTCTTCTGCGGGTGCCCCTCGGAGGGCCACGCGGCCTTGCACAAGCGGAGGCGTGCCCGCCGAGCCGAGCATCGGCTGCGTCCGTGGCTCGCCGCGGGGCATGTATCCGCTGCCGCCCCGCCACGGGAGTAGCCACCGGCAGCAGCAGCACCAGCAGCAGCGGCAGCGGCATCAGAAGTTCATCGAGGATAGAAGCACCCCTAACCCTAAGAACAGAGTGAAGGCGCGGCCTCACTGAGGGCCCCGTCCTTGCATGCGGGAGAATAAACCTGGGCGGCTTGGTTCGACACATCTGCAGAAAAGACCTCATATCCCTAATGTTTCTGGCCCTCATTACTTAGGCCGCCTCCCACAGGGTTAGGGGTCGACTTATGCCGAAGCAGAAGTGGATGCCGGCACGACCAGAGGCCATGCATGATTGCCATCAATCTACAGGACGCGGTGGCAAGGACATCGAACATGATGAGCGATAACCTTGACCAGGATTTCAGAGCCCCCCCCCCTTCCTGTGAAAGGATCACGCAGCCAGCCCCCCGAAACGTTACCCTGGCACCCTGGCACTTGGCCGCTGCTTAGCATCCTCTGGGGCCCCCAGCAACCCTCGAAAGTGGCGACAGCTCCGCAGTTCGCAGCCCCCCAGGGATGGCGAGGTACCCCTCTGATCTGCGTAGCACCCCTCGAAGCTGGGCCCACCAGCAGCCCTACTATTAGTATGTACTGTTGCTGCTGCTGCTGCTGCTGCTGCTGCTGCTGCTGCTGCTGTTCCTCCTCCTCCTCCTCCTCCTCCTCCTCCTCGCTCGAGCCTTTGCGGCCACAGGGCGCCAGCGCGGCCGCCGCCGCCGCCTCCCCATGTCGAGCGCGGCGGGCTGCCGCGTGCCAGAGGAGAAGCAGAGGACGAGGGTCAGGGGAGGCCGAGCGCGGCGGACTGTCGCGGGCCGACGGCAGCTGGGGGGGGGGGCAGGAGGAGAAGGAGAATGAGGAGGAGGAGTAGGAGGAGGAAGAGGAGCAGGAGCAGGAGGAGCAGGAGGAGCAGGAGGAGCAGGAGGAGCAGGAGGAGCAGGAGGAGGAGGAGGAGGAGGAGGAGGAGGAGGAGGAGCAAGAGGAGCAGGAGCCGGAGGAGGCGGAGGAGGAGGAGAAGGAGGAGTAGGCGGAGGACCAGGGCCAGCGTAGAAGCAGGAGAGGGACCCAGGTATCCGCCAATCTGCTTTTTCGATCCGCGGCCCCAGATGTCCCGACCCCTTCTCTGGGGGCTGGTTCTTCGTCCCAGGTCCATTGTTAATGGCCCCCAGGCCCGACAAAGCGCCCTGGAGGCTGAACTCCACGAAAAAAGTGCCGAGGGGGAGGAGGGGCAGGGGAGGGGGAGGGGGAGGGGGAGGGGGACGGGGAGGGGGACGGGGAGGGGGAGGGGAGGAGGAGGAGGAAGGAGAAGGAGGAGGAGAAGGAGGAAGAGAAGGAGGAGGAGGAGGAGATTTGTTTGAGCAACTTGGCTCCCGCGGCATGCTTGAAGCACACTCAGCGTGTCAGATATCAGGGTCACTCCCTTCGCTTTCGGATGGAGCCCCTTCAGTATCTTCTTCCACGCGGAGGAGGGGGAGGAGGAGGAGGAGGGAAGGAGGGCAGCGAAGGAGGAGGAGGAGCAGCAGCAGGAGGAGGGCAGCGAAGAGGAAGAGAGGGTGGAAGAGGAGGAGGCAGAGGAGGAGGAAGAAAAGGAGGAGGAGGAGAAGGAAGGAAGCCAGGGGAGCCTGAGCCTCACTCGGATCTCCCGGCGAGGAGCAGCAACGCGGCGCGACGGGGAGCCGTCCTTCGCCGCCCCCCTCGGGGTCCATCCTTCGCCGCTCCCCACGGCTGAGGCTGGCCCAGGCCGAGCGGGAGGCGCCTCGGCCCCCACGCTTAGGTCGGGCATGTCCCCCTACAGGCGGATCTTGGAGGAAAAGTTCAAAATTGTCAAACAGAAATATTCAAACATAGACACAAACAGATAATCCAAACTAGATCGCCCCCAGACTATGTTTGAACTATGTTTGGATACTCCTCCTGTAGAGGGACATGCCCGATTTAACCCCACGCCCGCGCGTCTTCGTCCTTCGTCCTCGAGGCGCCGACATCCAGGGGGAAACGACGGATTGAACCAATCTGTCTAGGGAGGGGCCCAGGGGCACAGACAAAGAAATAGCCAGAAGTCCCAGGTTCCCCCTATTTCCCGACATGTTCTGGTCTTTCGTCTTACCCCCCCTCCTCCTCCTCCTCCTCCTCCTCCTCCTCCTCCTCCTCCTCCTCCTCCTCCTCCTCCTCCTCCTCCTCCTCCTCCTCCTCCTCCTCCTCCTCCTCCTCAAACGTTCTGGGCTTTCGTCCTAACCCCCCCACTTTCCATATCTTCGCATTTTCCTGGAGGGCGACGATGCATTATGTCTGTGTTGTTCCCCTCCCGAAAATCATATCTCCTCAGATCACTTCGGGGGCGGCAAAAAGGGGGGCGTCCAAGAGGGGGGGTGCAAATCATGGCCGGCGGCACGTGCGCGGCCCAGGGCGTGGGGAGCCGGGGACGCATTGAAACACGAAGAGGCGCCATGAAATCTGCGGAAGTATCATGGCTCCCGTCATTATATCCACCCCACCCCCCTAGTCATCACCCCCCTCTTTGCCGCCCCCAGTCTCTGGGGCCCTGGCGCCAGGGCCCTGCCCTGGCGGCGCCGACCCCCGGGCCTGCCCCGGCAGGGCCGCGAGGGCGGAGCCGCCGCCGGCCATCGGGCGCGGGACGGGCGCCGTGGCGGGGTCGGAGCGGGCGGGGCGGCCTGGGACCGCCCCGGGCCGAGCATCGAACGGCTCTACTACTTAGATCGCCGCGGTGGTTGCTAAGGGGATGGGGTGGGTAGAAGCGGATGCTAAAGTGGGGTTTGTGTGGCCTAACCCGCCTTATATAAGTGGGTTGCGAATACCCTGTGTGGCTCAGGACGATGAAGTAACTCCGCTAAGTGGGCTCCGCCCACTTAGCCCAGATCTGTGCGCACTCTTTTTTTTTGAGACAACGCACACGCCCGCTTGCTGTCCATCTCGCATATCGTGCTGGGGAGTCCGGGGGCCATGCCACCCTGAGTCGAAAACAGCACCACAGGACGTGATGAGGGGCAGATCCGCTTCCCCTCGAGGGGGCTATCACCGCACCCATTGAGAAGATCGAGAGCCGCTGCAAATCGCGTTGAAACTCCATAGCCGTAGATATCGAAAGTGGCCGGCCGGGCAAATGTCACCACATTCAGGGAGGAGGGGGAGGAGGAGGAGGAGGAGGAGGACGAGGAGGAAGCAGGGGAGGAGGAAGACTGCACAAACGGAGCCAACACTCAGCGCAGGTTTCCGCCACTGCTTTGGAGGGCGGCTTCTAAGCAAAATCTCACGAACGCGGAGCGATACGAAATACCCCAACATCGTATCGGTGAGACCGGGTGGAGAACAGGGGGCAGGGGGAGGCCGCAGAAAGGAAGGAGAGGGGAGAGGGAGAGGGAACCTCGCACCAAGTCCGGCGATGCATCCGCCCTCGGCCGTCAATGCCCACTCGTGGATTGAACACCCCGGGGCCTATTCAGCCGCAAAACCAAAACACAACAGAACACCGACGAGTGAATACCCCACCGGAACCGCAGATGCCGTATCGCGATTTCCGTGCAGAGAAGGAGGGAGGGAAGGAGCGAGCTAACTATTTGGGCCACCGCGGCGCCCAAGGGGTGGAGTCGACGCTATACGAGCCAGCACGTGCCCCGATCCCCGTGGCGCTCCACGTCAACAAAAAAACCTCATGCAAAGCTGCTGCAATGAAGCGGGTGGCGGACGAGTAGAAGGACGGGGCGGAAGGGAGGCGGAGAAGGAAGGGGAAGTGCGCGCTCCTGTCGAGCGCCACCGGCCTTTCCGGCTTCAAATGCCCCGTCGGCCAGGCTGCCCTGCGTGGGCTCGGAAGCCTCGGACGCCCCTCCCCCCGCGGGGGGGCCACAAACCCGAGGAAGGCAAGGGGCCGCCCACGACGACAGCGACGACCACGACGACAACGACGGCACCGACGACGACGACGACGACGACGACGACGACGACGACGACGACGACGACGACGACGAGGACGAGGACGCCGAGCGACGAGCGACGACGACGGCGACGAGGGAGGAGGGACGGAGGAAGGAAACAGCAAGGGGAGGAGGGGGGAAGGAAGGGGGGGAGAACAGCGGACCCCTGCCCCCCCCAGGCGTGGGGCCCCCAGGGGGAGCGGTGGGCGGACAAATCCTGCCCCCCCGACAGACGGAAGCAACGAAAATGTCACGAATTTCGGCTCTGCAAAGTCCGTGGCGCAACAAGTCGGCGCCTTGCTGGGGGGAAAAAGAGGGAGAGGAGGGAGGACGAAGGCAACGGAGGAAGAGAGGAGAGGAAAGGAGAGGGCATCACGCGCCGTAGCTGTCGAAGCAGTAGAGGAAGGGGACGATCACGCTCTTCTGGAGCCCCGCGGTGTCCGGAAGGCGCCGTCGAGCACCGCGGTCGAGTACCTGTGCCTCTTGGCCGCCTCCCGCAAGGATTGGCACATGCAGTCGAAGGAGGCCTCGGGTGCCACCTCGCTGTGTCGAATGCTGTTGACGGCGTTGTATACGGCGTAGATCAGTAACCCTACCTTGCATAGCGTCTCCTCGTCTTTGATGTGGATGTTCGTGAGCATGAACGTGTGGAGGTTGCCAAAGATCGACGCGTCCAGGTTGAGCCGCCGCTGCAGCAGCCGAGCCGTCAACGGGCATCGGCAGCAATGCTCAATTGAGTCCTCGGCCCCGGGCGGACACCCGAGCAGGCAGCGATTGGTAGGGGCGTGGCGCTGTTGGAAGCGGCGGTGGGTTGTCCATCTATTCCACATTGTGCTGAACACCGCTGACTGCACGCGTGGCGCCACCACCGCCCTCAGCTCCTGAAGTTGCCGGAGGGCCCGGCGAGCCCCGTAGTGCGGCGTGCTCTGCAAGACGCTGGTGCCCGGCGGCTGTGGGAAGAGAGAGGCATCCCACAGGTGGCGGAGGTTGAGTTTGTGCCGCACCCGCATCAGAGCGTGGGGGGCCTCGTTGTCCAAGATGCCCTGGTACACAACTTTCTGGAATTTTTTTCGGAACACGTCGTCGGCCATGGAATTCTGTAGTTTGCGCATCCCTCCTAAGACTCGGTGCACGTAGTCCTGCGCCTGTTCGAGGTTCAGCACGAATGCGCCCTTGAACCACTCACGCCACTCCACGAGGACATGAGGACGCAACCCCAAGCCACGAGCCCTGGCGAGCTTGCCGGACAGCTCCCGAAGACGCCCTTGGCTGCAGGCCCGGTCGAAGCTGCCCACCCTGCATCTCGCCGAAAGGGCCAGCCATGCTAGGGAGTGGAAAGATTTCGCCATGCCAAACCGTTCTTTGAGCGTGAAAAGGTCCGCGATGAGGAACCATCCCCCGGGCCCCTTAGCCATCTGTTGCAACACCTGCGACTCCCGCGTCAGGGATTCGTCTGGGAGGCGCTCCAGCTGCATGACGAAGGTCAGCACCGATGCGACGAATGTGTTGTAGACGAGGGCGCTGTACTGCAGCCCCTCGCCAATATTGTACCAAACACGGCAGCGTGAGACGTACTTCTCAAGCGGTTCCCTCCAACTCTCCTCCTCCTTGGCGGGCCCAATAATAAAGCCGAGGTATTTGCCCTTCAGGCGGACCTGCATCTGGCCCCATGCGGGGACGTTTTGGGCAAGCTGCTGCTGGAATTCCGTCGTGTTCCCGCCGTCAAGTGGGATGACAATGCACTTGCCGAGGTTGAGATCCAGACCAGAAATGCGGGAGAACTCATCGAACAAGCGAGCCAGCCGGGGCCCCTGCTCCGTGATGTTGTCGATCACCAAGGCGGCGTCGTCTGCGTAAGCAAAGCACCGCGCTCCGGGGCAAGATTCGCATATCATGTCGAGCAGCACTTCTGCGACGACTGCGTACAATAAGGGCGAAAGCGGGCACCCTTGCCGGACCCCAGCTGCCAAGTTGAAGCCCTCGTACGTCCCCCCGCCGACCGCTATCCGACATGAGGCGTTGTTGTACAAGTGGCGGACCGTGTGCAGCGCGCTGGGAGGTAAACCTATAAAGTCTAAAGTCTCGAACAGGAACTCCTGGGCAATCGACGGGAAGGCCGCCTTGAAGTCCAGGAGGACGCAGGCCCCGTTGTCTTGAGTGAGTGCCGTGACCATCATGTCCGTCTCAAGCCCAATGAGGTTGGTGATGATGGAGCGCTTGGGGAGGAAGCCCTGCTGACGCTCTAGGACCCAATCCGCGAGGTGGCTTTCCCACTTGCTCCGGACCGCGTTCGCGATAATGCGGTTGTCACAGTTCACGATAGAAAGGGGACGCGTCCCCTCCGGGAGGAAGAAGGGAAGGTCGTTGTCCGTGGTGCCGGCTGCTTTTTTGGGCAGGCAGACCAGCGTGCTCAAGTTGAAGAAGTGGTCGCTTTCGTCGGACTCGTCGCGGTAGCCGTCAATCAAGAGGTCTTCGGCGTCCTCGCGCTCGAGCGCCCATGCCGCCCTGGTGAGGATGTCCACTCCCAGCGGGCCCAGCTGTCTCCAAGCCTGGAATGGGATGCCGTCAGGTCCGGGCATGGTGTTCTCGCTGTGAGAAATCGCATGCGCCACGTCCTGGTGGCTGACTCTCCACTCCCAGCTGCGGGTCGGCAGGCGGATCCTGCGCCGGCTCTGTGCGCCAGCTGGAGGTCTGGGCGGGCGGCCGCGCCACCCAGCCGTACCCGTGGGCGTGTACGGGTTGGGGCGTTGGGCAGGTGCCGAAAGGGGGGGCGTTGGAGAGGGGCGCGGGGGTGCCACTGATGATGGCGTTGCTGGGGCTGCCGGGCGTGGTGTGCGGGGTGGGCGGGGCGGCTGAATTGGTGTCGATTGGTGTTGCTGGTTGGTGATGTGCGGCAAAGAGCTGAGCCACTGCTGTAAAAGTTCACCGTCGATCGCTTTACTACTGAATACTTTGCTCCAATGGCGCTGGAGAGACCGGGCGATCTCCTCCGGGGACGTGCACATGCCGTGTTCTGGGTCCTTCACGGCCTTGATTGCGTCACTGGCGCCAGGGACGAGTCGCTTGAGTTTCCGTAAAATGTGTTCTTTCCGAGCCTTCCGGCGCGGGTCATTCGGCTCAAGTTGGGCGGCCGCGAGGTCCCGCATCTCCTCCGTGAGCGATTGGCGAGCGACATCAAGGGCATGGTCCTTCAGACGCTGAAAACCGTCCCGGCTGCGAGCCTCAGGGTCTTTTGGATCAACGTACTCTCGAATTTCAGGGTAGTCCGCCGCCCTCCGGCGCATCGTCCGGACATGGGTCTTCTCAGCGGCACGGATGAAGCTGAGGGTGCAGCTAAGCTGGTCCCCAATGCTCCTTGCCGGGTTGGTCTCCTCCTCCCTCTGCATGTTGCTGGAGACAGTGCTCATGGCCCGCTTGGCTAAGACGAGCCGTCGGATATCGTTGGTCCGGGCGTCTTCCTTTTCGAGTTCCTCCAACTCTGCCGCGACCCGTTTTGCCCAGCGTGCATTCCGCAAGTGGTGCGGGTTGAGGTTCGGAGCGTCGCTCGGAAGCTTCTCGCGCTTGCGGCAGGAGAAGCTGAGGGGGCGATGGCCCGACAGACGCGTACGTTGGAGCGCAGTGCACGTCATGGACTTGTCGATCTGCTCCAGGACGTGGTGGTTGCTATAGATCCTGTCCAGGCGCGCGAGGTGCAGACCGCCGTGGAACGTGTGCAGGTCCTGCTCGAGCTCGTGCATCCTATGGGGATGTAGTGCCACTGCTTCGAACGCAAGTTTCTCCTCGTGGTCCCTCGCGCCCGTCCAAGCACCCGATGTTTTGCACCATCTGTCCTTTTCCTCCATAACGAAATTCCAATCCCCCATGTAAATGCTGAGAGTGCTCGTCTGGGATGTCGTGCTGAGGTGGAGGGTGTCGATGGTTGCCCTCCTGCTTGCTTGGTCTTCGACCCGATCTCCGCCAGTGGCGAGGTAGGCCACGAAGAGGTCGAGGTTGCCCAGCGGGCCTTTTAAGTCGAAGCACCGCCAACCGGCCAGGTTCCAGCTCCTTCCAATGGTCGTGCTCCACAGGGTGGAAATTCTTCAAAAAATCTTGTTTCAAGATAAGTCCCACTCCCGCATGGCGCTCGGATAAATGCGACCAAAAGGCAACCGTCCCGGCGGGGAGGTGTCGTCCTCGAACCTTCCCGTCGGTGCCATGGGTCTCCACGACGCCAGCGAAGTCGTGGGTGTCGAGGAGCCTCGTGAGCAGGCCGAACTTGGCGTTCTGATTCGACGTACGGGCAGCCCAAAGCGCCTGTGCGTTCCAGAAGCATCCCCGGTAGTTGCCACTGTAAGGCATGCGTGGTGGTGCGAGCCAGGGTCCGTCAGCGCTGGCATGTGCGTCGCCTGGGGGTCGGGAAGAAGATGCGGGGGTGGTGGAGGGCTGCGTCGGGCTGCGTCGGGCTGCGTCGGGCACCGTCGGGCAGCGTCGGAGGGGGGTCATGGGGTCGTCGTGGTGTCGTCTGGGGCTCACGGGGGCGTCATCGGGGGGTCGTCGAGGAGTCGTCGAGGGGTCGTCGAGGGGTCGGGAAATAGATGCGGGGGTGGCGGAGGGCTGCGTCGGGCTGCGTCGGGCTGCGTCGGGGCGCGTGTGGCCGCGTCGTCGGGATGTCATGGGGTCGTCGTGGGGTCGTCTGGGGTTCGTAGGGGGGCCGTCGTGGGGTCGTCGGGAAGGCGTCGAGGCGTCGACGGGGGGACGGGAGGTGGATGCGGGAGTGGCGGAGGGCTGCGTCGAGCTGCGTCGGGCTGCGTCGGGCCGCGTCGGGCCGCGTCGTCGGAGGGTCATGGGGCCGTCGTCGGGTTGTTTGGGGTTCTGAGGGGGGCCGTCGTGGGGTCGTCGGTAGGGCGTCGAACCGTCGTCGGGGGGACGGGAAGAAGATGCGGGAATGGCGGGGGGCTGCGTCGGGCTGCGTCGGGCACGTGCAACCCACTTCTAAGCTGGGAGGGCTGGATAGAACCCACCTTAGCATCCACCTGTATCCCCCTATCCACTTAGCAACCCCCGCGGCGATCCAAGTAGAGGGTCGATAATCCACCCCGGCAATCACCACCCCGACACGCGAGGCCGTTTAGTAAAAGCCGGACCTCGCGACCCGCGAACCCGGAATCGAACACGGCAGGGCTTTTCAGTAAAAGCCCAGGGCCGTTCAGTACACGCCGATTGTCCGGTCTGGGTGGCTTTTCCTCCTTTGAACTCGAGGCCTCCTGGGTGGGGTTCGAATGGATGGGGTCGGAGGATCGCGCGGCATCGCCGATACATCGGCGATGCATCGACAATGCATCGGCGACGCATCGGCGACGTCGGCGACGCATCGGCGACGCTGGCGTGGACAAAATCGGGTTCCGCATCGAGCCGCTCGAGCCGCATCGTCGATGCACCGGCGATGCGGCGCAATCCTCCGACCCCATCTACTCCGACCCCATCTGGGAGGCCTAGATCTACAGAGGAAAAGATGACCAAGAAAAATATCATGCAGGAAATCTGGGCCAGCCTCAGGGAAGTCTCTCGAAGCGACCCTGGGCTCTAATTTCTGTCGATGACGCTGGAAGGGCGAACGTGCTCAAGAAGCTGGGACAGCTTTCTGGCAAACTGGTTGAGAAACGCTGGCCCAGCTTTCCAGGAGGAGGTTCCTAATACAGATCAGACATGTTCGCGTCGTGGAAAAATTAGGACGGGAGATTGTTCGTCGTTTTCGGCTCCCCGGGGCCCTCACCTGGCCCCAGGACCGTCAAAAAAAGACTCAGGATGAAAAGCGGGCCCGAGGGAAAGGGCGAGGACTTCTTGGGACCCCGTACAAATTAATGAGGACGTCATGGTGGACGTTTTTTTATTCGGCGTTTCGGCATTGGGCGAAAGACGGGAGGGGGAGGGGGGGTGGTCTGGCTCCGGACCTCTGATCAAGGTGACTGTTTGCAGCAGTCTACGGGGAAGACTCCACCTGCTCGAAAAAGGCGCCGAAGACAGCCAAGATCTACTCCATGGGGGGGAGGGGGGGGAGGTGAGGGCCCGCGCCGATCGGCAAAACAGGGAATAAGACAACGATCGCCATGTCTAGGTTCAGGGGAACGAAGAATGACATAAATACAAACCCTCCGGGGTCCGCACAGATTTCTCAGATCCGCGCTGGACCCCCCTCGCTGGCGCGCGGAGCGCGCCAAGGGCGGTGCCGGAGGCGCCGCCACAGGGGTCCAGCGCGGATACGAGAAATCCGCTCGGACCTCCGAGCTTATATATGTATGTCATTATTCGCTCCCCTGTCTAAGCTTGTTTCGAGACGTGGGCCCCCCAACCTGGGGGGGGAAGAGGAGGAGGAGGAGGGGGAGGATGAGGAGGAGGAGGAGGGGAGGAGGAGGAGGAGGAGGAGGAGGAGGAGGCGAGGTGGAGGAGGAGGAGAGGAGGAGGAGAGAAGGAGGAGGAGGAGGAGGAGGAGGAGGAGGAGGGGAGGAGGGGGAGGAGGAGGTTTTTTTTTGGCCACCATGGGCCGAACCAGTACAGCGGCATCTAAACCGACGCCGCTGGGACTGGGGACGGCGCAGGCACGACCCTGGACCACGCCCGAAGGGGCATGGCCTCGAGTCGAACCTGCCCACGTCCCCTAGTCACAATCATCTGAAAAAAAGCCCGACGACGAAGCGGAGGGACTCCTCAACCTCCATCTCCTCCCTCGGGCCCGCGGCGGCGGCGGCGGGTCCGCCGCTGGTGGTCCTTCGGCCACCGCTCGCCGCCGTCTCGCCTGGACCTGGGCGCGGCGCGCCTGCGGAGGGCCTGCGCGACCCGCCCCCCCCCCCCCGCTCCCGCCACGCCCCCGCCCTCCTCCTTAGCCCGAACACGGGCACGGACTGAAGACAACCTCTGGAATGGCCTGGCCGCCGACGGAATTGCCAGCGGCCTATTGTCGGCGATGTAATCGGCAACCACGGCGGAGCACGCCGTCTCGGGAGCAGCACAGGCAACAGACCACGGCTTCTTGGGATGGAGTCCCCGCCTAAGACGCCTGAGTGCCGAGGTGCCAGCACTTGACCTCTGCTCGTCCGCGCGGGGCTTCTCGCACCGCTGGGCCAGCATGTGACTTCGATGCTGCGCAAAATAGCCACACAGCATGAAAAAGAAAAGCGGACGCTCCTGATCCTCGACCTGGGTACTGGCCAGCTGGTGGCCATGGTTCGGAGAGTGGGTCAAGAGCTCCTGCACCAGACCCGGGAACCCCGAATATCCCACCTCAGGTCTAGAGTCATCACTGCCACTATAGAATCTGAGGCAACTACAACATCTGTGGCCCCAAAGCCAGGTTTCCCAGGAATGCCAGCCATCTGCCTGCTTAAAAAGCTTGACCTGTTTGTCCCGCTTCGGGGGTCTCTGATGCTGGACCCTCGGATACAACGGTAAAACCTCCGCCGCGAGACGTGCCACCGTTTCGAGATCTCTAGCCGAGCCACCAACTGCCTCCCATTCAGCCTGGGACGGGCCCGGGTGCAACATAATCGCTTGCTTGGCTTCTCTGTCCGCCCTCCAATTAGCCGGACCAATCCATCTATCTGGGGCAGGGAGTGCGTCTATCGTACTGAAATCACGGCGCGCTGGAGCGTGCACTGCAGGTGCGTAAGTGCTCGCCACCATGCGCTGTAACGATCCACGACGCAAGCCAGAATACTTATGCTTGTGGTTCAACTGCATGTGCGGTGTACTATTATGCAAGCTCACAGCGTTCAGTCACTGTAACACGCATCGCCATATTTAGGGACGAAGATAAGTAGGAGGCTGAGTTGGAGCTGCTCTGCCGCCTGGCTCGTCTGTGGCAAGGATGACCAGACCGTGCCCTTGGCCGTAGCAGCCTGCTTCCCGTCGGGGCCCATAAATACCCGCGCGTACGAGGCCCTCGAGAGCTCCTTCATCATGTGCGGGACACACGAGTCATCACCCGACACGCTCAAACCAACTGTGTCGAAGCCGCTCCAGTCCATGCGGGCGCCATCTGCATCGAACAGGATGGGCTCGTGCTCGTCGCTCGGCGGCGGCCAGGAGCTGGCGGGGTGCTTCAACTTGAGTCCCGTGAAGAACTCCTGCGGCCCCTCCTGCGCCTGCTGGAAAGAAAAATCAATGGCCTGTACGGCCTCACGAGCAGCTCTGATCTCTCGAGACCCCTCACAGCTGGCTGCACACGGGGCACAACCCCTGAGATAAATAACCAGCACGGGCCGCGCGGTCCTCACACCTGGCTCTCACCACATACTTGCCTTGAGCATTCAACCCGATACCTTTGCCCGTGGCTTTAGTGATTCTACGAATAGGTTCAACGCGCACCCTCTCCCCTTCGGCCCAGCCCAGACGTTTCCCCAGGACCCGCTCATGGTGCCTCTGGGCACCTTCCTTGAGCAGAGCATTGAGCATAGCAGGGGACTTGTAGAGGAGCGAGAGCTCGTTCCCACGGTCGTCGGTCCAGAAAACGGTTCCATCAGCTTCCCACCCGATCCTGTCGAGCGAAAGCCACGCCCGCGCCATGGTGCCATTGGTCTTTTCCCACACCAGCACATCCTCGGGCACCGCCAACTACATGCGGCGGAGGTCCGGCAGCGCGAAGCGCGCGATGCCTGGCTTAGTTGTCGCGTGCCAGGCGACACCTGCCCAGGCTAAGGCGCGCGCAACCATGCTGCGCCAGGCGGGGTCTGCGCGCAGCACCGTCTTGGCCGTGAGCGAGACCCCCGAGCAAGCGGGAGATTGAAACAAAAACATGTTCGACCGGATCTTCTTCAACTTAGCACCAGTAGCTCCCGCGACCCCGTCTCCAAACGAGACCGCGGGCCTGGCTCCAGCCGCGAAGATTTTACCCAGACGGCCCTTGTCCATGGGAAGGGCCTTCTTGAGGCGCTTGAGCTTCCGATGCCTTCTGATCATGTCCACGATCCTGGACCTACGCTCGGCGCGCGCTTTCCTCCCACGGCGCTCCACTCCAGGGGCCAGATCAACACCCAGAGAAACGACGCGCGCCCCCACCGTGCCAGCCAGAGTTCCGAGCCTGCGTCCGAGCCGAAGCGACAAGGCAGGAGCAGGAGCGAAGGTGAAGAGTCTATCGGCCGCGAGCCCGGCACCCAGCTCAACCGCGAAAACCCGATGAAGGTCTTCAGCGGCCTTCCCAAGCACATCAACGACGTGATCGGGCCTACTACACGCACTGACCGCATCATCATCGATGCACGAAGTCAGGTCGACACCCCTGTTGCGCTCGAGGACATTATCGAACGGGGCCAGCACATTCACCTCGACACAAATGTCGTTGAGACACGACCCATTTGGGAGACCGCAAGTGGCGCGCAGGGGCACCAGACTGCGATCGGCGCCGAGTCGCAAGATCCTCGGCCCACGCCAAAAAACGTAAGTGGCCTTGACCATCACTCCAGGCAGCCCAGCCCCCAACGACCGATCCCGAAAAGTGGTGAGTCTGAACGACTCATAGTACTTGGAACCGCCCCATGAGGATCCCCCGTGATTCCACCATCGCCCTCTTCAGCCTCAGCCTTGACCGCCCGATTCCAAATGCTGCTCCCCGCCGACTTCCCCGAGCCTAATACCCAAAACCTCCTGGGATGTCTTTCATCGAAGTCAGGGAGAACGGAACGCCGAGCGTTCTCCCAAAGCCTAGCTGGGGCAGCACGAAGAAGCACGGGCCTGAGACCCCCTTTTGGTTTTTTTTCCAGGAGGGGAAGACAAGCACCCAATACACCGGTTTCGGAAAGACTCCGATCTTCTCGACGGCTTGAAATATGCTACAAGGGGCCTCCAGGCCTTCATCACACAGCATGCCATAGTGCCTGACGTGGACTCCGCCCAGGCTCTGCGCAGTGCGCGGACTAAACTTCTTGCGCGCAGCGCGGATATCTTCGGGCCTCAGGCGCTCGAAACACTCGCGGCCCAGGGCCTCCAGCGGCTCAGGACACGGCGTAGCCTTCCAATACGACCCTAACACGTTGGCCTCATTCGCGAGCAGCCTGCGCGGATCAGAGGAGAAAATCCCAGGGGCGGCCCCGATGATCGTGGGAGCCCATTTGGGCTTTAAACGAAACAGCTTGCGCATTTTCTTAGCAGAACCAGATAGCGCCTCCTGCTGCCACTAGTTCCAGCTCACCTTAGCACGACTGTCCAACCCCGCACTGGCTCCCTCAAAATCACCATTCCGATCATCGAGCGCAGCGGCGAGCTCGTCGAGCCAACCCGAGACCCCAGACCAATCCTGAGGGCGAGACGCGACTAACTGCCCGGCAGCTGCGACGGCGGCGCCCAGCCTCACCGACAAGCCTCCGCAATTGAAAGGCTGGCGCAGGCTGGCGCGCATGTTGCACGTGGCCTGGATGTCCAGGTGATCAATCAAGTCGCGGTTCTCGTGAACCCTGCGCACCGTGGGCTGGAGATCTCGAAGCGACTGCTGGGGCCCAATCCAACCTTCCAAAACCAACTCTTCATCCTCGGGCTTGCGCCTTGGCTCCGTGAAAACCGAAACCCACTTGGCCGATGGCGGAAGCCCCTCGGGGCCTTTGTGTTTGATCGGGGTATCAAGCTTTTCCTTCCAGCTCGATCTCCATGACATCCGAGAAAGTCTTCCAGGCTAAATTCAGGAGCTCCCACGCAACACTGACAGCGCCCTGACAGGCAGATCTGTCGGCCTCTTCAGCCAAGGCCCTCGGGACGTCCCAAGACGGGGGTCGGGGTGACGGGCCCACTGGATGTTCCCGTGGCAATCTCTGATGGGTTTGGTACACCAACTGCTTGATCCCGCTAAGACCTGCATTGAAGCGCAACTGCACTGGCTCGCGTGGCCTATGCGGCCACGTGGTAACGGTGACGGTCTGGTCGACCAACTTCGCCACTGCCGGCGAAACCATGAAATAATCCATGAAGGAAGTGACCGCATGCATCGAGCATGTCTCAACAGGAGGCTTAAGGATCACCATGTTGGCTTTACGTGGAAGTCCCGAGAGCTCCAGGATAAATCCATGAAGTTCCAGTCACATCCCATGATAGCCAGGTGCTGGCCCTCCAAAATCTTCCCCGCACATTGCAAGATACCAAGGTTACGCTTAGAGAGGCCCTCCGAGCGGTACAAATACGCACGCGCTGCCGCTAGCCACTGGGGCACGTTCAACTCTACAACGACGAGTCTGCGGGGAACCACGACACCCTTCGACAACCACGACGGCCACCTGATCCCCACGATCGTGCGAGCAAAAATAGCCACGCCCGCTGAGGTCTGTCCACCCTGACATGGGATGGCTGGTGCACCAAGAAAATGCCAGCCTAGCGACAGCCCCATAATCGTTTTATCTCCCTGCGCTTCGTCCGTGAACCCCACCTTCTAGGCGAACAACACCAGCGCTTCCGAACGAGCGAGTCGTTTCTCGAGCACGCGCCAGCTGTCGCTGTTATAGCACTCAAGAACCTGCCCTGGATGGCCATCGGCTTCTAAACGACACGGTGGAGGTGGACAGACAGCCCCGCATCTCGAAACTTTGAGACCCGAGCAAAGAGGCTGGCCTGTGAACACGGAACTCTCGCCAGCACCTCCAGGAGCCGTCGAGCACACGCTCTGCAGCTACAAGGTGGTGGAGCCACCGTCGAAAACTTGCGAACTACATCCAATTGCTCGAGCTTGATCCAGCAACGGGCGGGGAGGAGAGAACGCCGAAAGGGCGCCCGCGCCACCTCCGAGCCTGGCCCCAGGGTCGCGACAGACGGCCCCGGGAGCCAAAACAGGCGACGCATCAGAATGAAAAAACGGCCTGAGCCTCCGCCTCGGAGGCTCTCAGAGGATGACCCTGCCCCGCCGCGCCTTCGCCGCCCCTGTCGAATGTGCCGCCATAGAGCAGGTGGTCAAACATATATACCACTGCACGCGGAGCGAGGCATGCCTCTGGATGGCCCAATCTAACCCGAAGAGCGCGACGTAGAAATCGAAACCCCCGACGCACAACACCGAGGCCGTCCTCGAGGGGACTCCCTGCGCTTTACCTCCCACTGGGAGCCCGGCGCCGACGTCGAAGCAGCACTTGCCGCGAAGCATGACGTAGCCGTACGTATACCAACTTTCTTGGGCGAGAAGAGTGCTGCTGCTTGCTGCAGAGTCGGCCACTGATTGCCACGCTCTGTATAACGCGCACTGGCTGCTCCGCACCTCCGACGAACACGGACTCGTCAGCGCTGTCAACGTCAAAGAGTAGTCGTTCGCGGTCGCTTGAGTCGAGCTGCTGACAAGGCTTCCACGATCGCCCGTTTGTCACCCTTGTGCTTCTCCAAGAAGGCCTCAACGTCAGCCGCATCCTCGAAGCAGGCGCCCAGTTCTTCGCCCTCATCCATTGGCACAGGGCTAGACATACCATCAGGAATTTCGAAGGCACCGCACTCGAGGCCTGCTTGAAGTTCTCCTTGAACAACTTCTCGAAGTCCTTGAACTCCTGCGACTCCAGCATCGCCTTGATGGCGCCCTTGCCTTCGAGCAGCTCGGACGGCAGCGCGAGACTGCGCACAGGCTGAGGCCTGACATCGCGGCCAGGTACGTCCTGAGGAATAGAGCCGACCAACTGTTGATTGAGCACCTTGATCTCACTCTCCACGGCCAGCCGAATGGCCTCCAGCTCGCCGCGATTAGCCTTGGCCTCCATGATCGCCTCATTCTGCATCCGCAACTCCTCCACGATCTGCATCTGACGCTTCTTGGCCTTCGCCAAACGGTGTCCGACGTTCGCGTGGATGGTGATGCCCGGCTTCTTCGCCTCCAGCTTCGCTCGCGCATCTTTGAGCTGCGCCAGGAGAAGGTCCTTAGCTGTGGCCATGTGATCCGTATCACACGACTTGGTAGCTTCTTCCAACTCTGAGGCCTGAGTGGCCAGGGGGTCATCCTCGGCGTCCTCCTTTTCATGCGTGGGCGAAGCGGCTCCTCCTCCCGCTGCCTTGGGCCCGCCTGCCCCTCCGCGAGGCTGGGCAGACTTGATGAAGGAGTCGATGCGCTTCTGCATATCTGCCATCTGCTTCTCGAGCTTGGATTGGTGTCGATCACCCAAAGACTTCGGTGCTGCACCCCCGCCAGTGGGATTATGACCAGGGCCGCCACCGCCGCCACCAAACGCATTAACCTTCTCAAGAACGTGCTTTGGTGCTGTCGCTCCCCAGCGGCACCGCAACCTGCACGCCCAGTTCGAGGTAAGCCCACACGTCTGGCAGCCCCAGTATGGAACCTTGGGGCCCTTGACCACATCCTTGCTTGCCATGCGCCCCCGCAGGGTATGAGTACTTCTGCCCCCAAAGGAGCCCGCGCAACAAGCCAAACTCAGCTCGCAGCAGCACTCGGCCGCTCTGAAGGCGCACCGCTGCAAGCCCAAAACTTGGGCCAGAACGGCTGGGGGAGGAGGAGATGGGGGAGGAGGAAGGGAGGAGGAGGAGGAGGACGACGACGACGACGACGAGGAGGAGGAGGAGGAGAAGGAGGGGGAGGAGGAGGAGGAGGAGGAGGAGGAGGAGGAGCGGGGAGGGGAGGAGGAGGAGGAGGAGAAGGAGGATAAATACAAGGAGATCCGTAGCCATTTTGGCTCAAGCCATTTTGGCTCAAGTAAACCACCTCTCGAGGTGGCTTACAGTGAGCTAATGAGTGTTGCGCGATCTCCTGCTCGAGCCTGCCCAGGCCTCGCAGATTTCTTTCATATCCAGCGTCACATGCATGGGTGAGCGCAGTGCTCGCAATGAGGCGCGGCGTTGCCCAAAGAAGAAGTGCAGTTTCAAGACGAACTTCTCTTGGAAGCAGCGCTGCTACAAGTGTGGCACTGCACGCCCTCTTGCGCCTGCTCCTGCGCAGCAGCAGCGTGGGCCGCAAGGTGTCTGGGCGAACGGGCCGCCTCGCTCGGCCGTTGCACGGCCCAAGCACAAGCATCTGGAGCCTGCGCAGCTTGAGGAGATTGCGCGCATGTCCAACGACGACTTTGAGGTGTGCAAAGGGCTGCTCTCGCCTTCCCAGCGCGCCAGAGTCGCGGCTCAGCGTGCTCTCGCTGCTGGCGGCCCTCGTGCTGTTCAGCGTCATGCGCAGCCTGTGCTGGACGATCTGAAGAAGCAGATCGGCCATGTCTCTAAGCAGATTCAGAAGGTCGAGTCAGACATGCAGGGCAAGGTCCTGGAGCTCGTCAAGCCCAAGAACAACCTCACGTCGCTCGAGGGCCAGGAGCGCGTCGCCTCCGCCAAGGCCTCGGCGGCATGGGCACGGCGTGCCGCTGGGGGTGCGAGTGTGGTCGACGCCTCTGGCGCAGCGGTTGCAGCCGACGACCCCGCCTTCGCGTTGCTCATGCAGTCCCAGTCTTTGGATGCAGATTTGGCACGCTCGCTCCGCTCGTTGTTGGAGACGCGTGATTCGCTTCTTCCTCCTGCTCATCCTGATGACGAGGCTGCCACCGATGACGGCTACGAGACCGATGACCTGGACGACCTCAGTGGCGACGGTGATGCCATGGAGGACGCTCCACCTGGACAACCGCGTGCTGAACCCGCCCCAGCCAACGTTCGTGATGTGGAGGCTGCTGCGCTGGCAGTCTTCGGTCGACCGCCATCTGAGTCCCCGTTTGCGCCTGGAGCCTCGCCTGTCGCCTCGCCTTGTGGAGGGGGGACGGGTTTGGACGTGGGACGGGGGCGGGAGGGGACTGGGGCGACAGCGGCCTGTGCAGGCCCGCCGCCCGCAGCTCGCGTGCTCTCAGGATTTCTCAAGAAGCTGTCCACTGAGCAAGGTTTCAATGCCTTCCTTGCACAGCACAAGATTCCGCGCAAACATGCGGAAAACATTCTTGGAGGTATCAACTCTGCTGCGCAGAAGAAGTTTCGGTTTGCTCCCTTCAGTGAGGGAACGGCGCGGCCAGCAGGCCCCCGTCTCAGTCCTAGTGCTGGCCATGCCAAAGAGTGGACCCTGATCACCGCCAATGTTGGAGGGCAGATCGGGCTTGACGCCTACTTGGGTGAGTGCATTGCTAGTGACGTTCTCCTCGTGCAGGAGACCAGAATCCCTATCTCGTCGGTGGAGCCGACTGAGGCGCGCCTCCGTCAGATTGGCTGGTCGGCCTCTCTCACGGCCGCGCTGCCCACTCTCGGCAACCCCACTAGCGGGCTGATCACGGCCACGCCCAATAGGATTGGTCTTGGAGTGCTTGAGAGTGTCTCGCCTGTGCTGCAGCCTGCGCGTGCCAGTCTTCACCATGTGGGAGGGATGATTCGCGGTGGATTCCTGGTTGTGAACCTCTATTTGGTGCATTCCGTCGGGGTGAATGAGGTCAACTGGGACATCTTGCGCCGCGTCGGCAGGGCCCTCAAGGCAGCTGGCACAGCGTTCGTGATTGGTGGCGATTGGAATATTCAACACACTGACCTTCAGCAGACTGGGTGGGTTGATGCCATGGATGCAGTCATTGTTGCTCCCGCTGGCGGTACGTGCCGCCCAGCCATGAGGTGCATCGACTTTTTCGTCGTCTCGAGGGTCATTGCAGGTGCGGCCAGGGCGGAAATCGTTCAAGACATCCCCATTCCCCCCCATTACCCTGTTAGGCTCGTCTTTCCCCGCATTGAGCCTACTGCCGATGTCAAGTTCGTTAAGATGCCCAAGCGGTTCCCCCTTGAGCGCCCCATTGGTTGTCTGGGGCCCCCTGTCGAGGGTTGGTGGGAGCCCGTGGCCGCGCTTTGTTCTGATCCTCACGCCAACGTGCAGGACAAATGGAATAGCTTCCTTCGTGCGGCGGAGGCCGAGTGGCTCTATGTTTTCAGATTTCGGGAGCGCTTGCTGATGGGTATGTCGGAAGAGACCTGCCTTTGAAGATCTCTTCTAAGAAGCCCCCTTGCCCTGGGCCTCCTAGGTTCCGGAAGCTCTCCCCGCTCGCGTGTTGGTGGCGCAAGGTCAGCGTCATTTTGTCCGATCTCGCTCGAGATCCTGTCGGTACCCACAGGCGGCAGCTCGTTTCGGCTGCTTTTCGGCTTTCAGGTTTTCACCGGCCCCCCAGCAGTGCCGTCTACGCCGCCTGGGCGGCAGCGTTGCGCCAGGCAGACCTGCTGCCGCTGCTCTCGGCCAAGGCGCCGGCAGAGCTGGCGGACGTCGAAGCCAGGAGGCTCCAGGCACAGTCGGCGCACGACAAGGACAGGGAATGGAATAAATGGGTCGAAAAGCACTCTTCAGGGGGGATGTCGGTTTTGTTCAAGTTTTCCTCCCTCCCTATCGGCTGGCAGCCCGATGCCCTTGATCACTCCACCCTTCGCCCCTGTTCGTCGGTTGAGCCGGTCGAGGCCTTGGAGGCCGAGTGGAAAAAGTGGTGGTCCGTTGGTCGCGTTTTGCCCCCTCTCGAGTGGCCTGACCTTGGTGTGCCGCCTGGGCGCCCCAGTGTTGATGAGCTCGCGCGGGCTCTCAAAAGCTTCAAGTCCTCTACTGGCACTGGTTTTGATCAAGTCTCGCCCCGTTCCCTTTTGCTTCTGCCGCCCGCTGCTCTGGAAGCCTCGTGCGAGATCATCTCGCACATTGAACACAAGCGTGAGTGGCCTGTCATGTGGAACCGCATTGTGTTCATCCTCAAGCGGGTGGGGGGGGCTGAGACCGCTTGGGCTGCTTCATGTGTTGGCTCGTGTTCAATGTCGCCTGAGACGCCCTCTCATCAGGCAGTGGCAGGTTAGAAATTATCGCGTCCTCTATTGGGGAACCCATGGGAAGTCTTCGGAGCGCTGCGTTTGGATTCAAGCTGCCTGGTCCGAACATTGGACGTTTAAAAAAAACGTAGCTGTGCCACGTTGCTTTTGGATATTAAGAAGGCTTTCGAGCTGGTTCAGCACCGACATCTCATCTCGGCTGCGCAGGCCACCAGTTTTCCCTTGTGGCAATTGTACCTCCTGGTGCAGATTTATCGGGCCCCCAGGCTGCTTGATGTGGCTGGCGAGGTTGGTTCGCTGCTGAATGTTGAGCAGACCGTAGTGCCAGGTTGTACATTTGCCACTTGTATGCTTCAATTGGTGCTGCTAGGCCCTCTCGACGCTGTTCAGGCTTCCTTCCCGACGGTCCAGCTGTCGGTCAATGTGGGCGACTTTGGCCTCATGAGATGGGGCGCAGAGTCGAGAGTGGTGCAAGACATCGTCGGTGCGGGTAAGAAGTTCCACTGCTGTCGACAAGTCCCGTGTGCTTGGGAATTCGCCTGCTGTTAGAGCCTCGATCGCTTCGAAGCTCCGTAGCCTCCAACCCCTGCCCGTTAGAGCTGAGAGAAACCTTGGTGTGGACTTTTCCTCTGGGCTCGCTGGAGGGGGCAAGGCCACGTCCGCCTCCCGCGTCAAGGCCATGGGCAGGAGGCGGCAGCGCATGTCGATCCTCAAAGGCTCCAAACCTCGTCGCCGCGTGCTTGGACGCATGGCTCGAAGTGCTCTGGAGTCCTCCGTGTTGTCTGGGTCCGCCGTGGTGGGCACCAACGGGCAGGAGTTAGAGGTTCTCAGAGGTGCTGCTGGTAAACTCCAAGACCATCGCATGGATGGCAAATCTCGCACCCTGGCCTTGTCGTTGTCCCCTGTGCCCCGTTTGGACCCCATTTTTAGGGCTACGTGGTTGCCCGTGAAAGCCTTCCTCCACGCTCTGTGGCACCCTTGGCCTCCTAGGGACGCCCTGGACTTCGGCCTCCGTGAGGCCCGCGTTCGGCTCTCGGTTCTTGAGCACCCTTGGTCTTCCATTAGGGGCCCTTTCAGCGCAGTGTGGGCTACCCTTAAACGCGCGGGGATTACGGCTACCTCGGCTACCTCCTGGGCTTGGCCCGATGGGGCCATCATCAACCCCATGGACTACTGCCCTGTTACGATCCAGGAGCTCGTGTACCGTGCCGTCGAGCGTTGGCAGTTCGCCAAGGTTGCTGACCACTTGGACCTCCCTGAGTTTTGCAACGGTGTCATACTCAGTCCCCCTGAAGGCCCTGCTCAGCACCAAGAGTAAGCTCACGGCACCGCAGAGAGGCCACCTGCGCAGCACCGCGGTTGGGGGACAGTGGCCCCAGAAGCGTCAGTGGGCCGAAGGTTACGATATTACGCCTACTTGCCTCCTCTGCCCCCATGCCGAAGGCACGCTGCTGCACAGGCACTGCTCTTGCGCGCGCCTCGACAGCCTCGAGGGCGCACCTGCGTTTCGTGTCAATGCAGTGCGGGCGGCGCAGTCGCCGCTAGCCCTCGTCTTTGCTGAGCGCTGTCTGGCCCCGTTTCCTGCACTCGTCAGGCCGCCGCCTGGGCGACCCGCGCGCTGGGGGCTTGGAGGGCCTGACAGCTTCACGGGAGATATATACCCTGATGGATCGGTTGTTGAAGCTGAGTATCCCAGGCTCGCGGTTGCGGGCTGGGGCGCGTGGCGCTTCACCCCGATTGCCTTCAGGTTGTTTCGTTCTGCTCTGGCCCCGTGCTCGACCCCTTGCAGCGCATTAGTGCCGCCGAACTCATCGCAGTTATTCATGTGCTGCGCTTCGCGGCGCCACCAGTGCGCATGTTTTCGGACTCAGCCTTCGTCGTGGATGGCTTCCACGAACGTGGCCGCGTGGCCACTACTGCCTGTGTTGCCGCGCATGCCCACCTCTGGAGGGAGTTCTGGCGTTTGGTGGGCGACTGGGGGGACGGTTTCGAGCTCTCGAAGGTCAAAGGTCATGCGGCCTTAGGTGACATCCAGCACGGGCGCGCCACGGCGCGCCACAAGTTTGGCAATATGATGGCAGACCGCGCTGCAAAGAGCGCCGCTGCCTTTGC
Organism: Prorocentrum cordatum; assembly: GCA_963575745.1. NCBI lineage: Eukaryota > Dinophyceae > Prorocentrales > Prorocentraceae > Prorocentrum > Prorocentrum cordatum. The sequence continues at coordinate 79,484 of CAUYUJ010020445.1, forward strand.
GCGAGTGCCGCGGCAGAGCCGTGCGCAGCTGCAGGCTCGCTCCAAGGTTGTCAAGACCTGGGGGGACTGGATTGGCCGACTCAGCGACGGGCTTGAAGATTGTGGCCACCCCAAGCGGCACAATCGTGGCAAGCCGCGTCTCACTCGGCTTTTCGTCGTGCGCAATCCCGCCCCATCCGACATTGCGTCTCGCGTGCTGGCTGCGCAGAGGCAGCTAGGGGATGGAGCGCGCAAGCATGACCTAGTTCGTATTGCACTGTTGTTGTTTTTTCGCTGCAAGCACCCACCAGTTTCTGCCAGTTTCAGCCTCTGCTCCGATACCGTAGTCAATCCGCTTCCCCTCAAGGGGGCTATAACAACTCCCATCGGACTCGTACGGCTGCCAAGCTCAATAGCGGCAAAGCTCGAATGCGGCAGGTGGCAAGCAGAGGACGATTATCAAATTAACTCGCATGTCCTCAGAGTGGGTATCCGGGCTACTCCACGGAAGCACCACCAACAAAACAGAGGTGAGACGCGACAGCACCGACACTGGGCCAGGCTCAAGAATCCCCCATTTCAGATGAGCGATGACAGCCACAGGGAGAGGAAGAGGGGAAGAGGACGAGGAGGAGAGGAGGAGGAGGCGGAGAGGAGGAAGAACAGACAGGAGCCTAAGGCGATCTATAGTGTATCAAACCCATCAGCTCAGGTTCGAAGACGTGCACAAGTCACCTGCAGAAAAGAAACCGCACCACTGCGGGGTGAAAATGCCTGCAGCTGCCCGAAAATGGGACCGCCTGCACTCATCGCAAAGCAGCGCGTGATAGAAACCTAACAATGGTTGCTATCAAGCTGGAAGGAGGGAGGGGGAGAGGAGGAGGCCAAGGGGCCCAGAAGAAGGAGGGGCACAACGCACATGAGACCCGCACTCACGAGACGAGGCGGAGGACTGGGCAAAAACGCTCTCCAGTGGCATTGTATGTTATCGCCGAGCGGGCGCCACCGCCAAACGCGGGAGCGCGGGTCAAGGGCGGATCCCGAGAGGGGGTTGGCTCCATTCCCCGGGCACCCGGCAGCCTGCCAGTACGCCCTGGCCGTGCAAACGGCACGCAGACGCCAATTACACGCCAAGGTGCGCATGCACCCTGGGCTTCCCCGAGGAACAATCACGAATGGAAATAACTATCAAAAGCGGGCAGGCATAATTTACCCACAGTGCCTGGCCCCAGCCGGCGATACGAATTCACTGTAAGTTCGTATCGGCCCGCACGCGGAAACGATTGCGAGGCAAAGCGGTGGAGGAGGAAGCAAAGGGAGGAAAAGCAAAGACTTGATTCAGAAGCTAACGCAACTCTGGACTGCTGGCCAACCTTTCCCAAGGAATGGGACTGCCGTGCAGCCGCACGCAATGGCCCTCAACTCGCCGCCGTGCAGCCGCCGCATCTCTCTCAGGCGCCACCCCCGCGGGGGGCCGCAAGCCCAACGGGAAGCAGGGGACCCGCCGACGACGGCGGCGACGAAACGACCACGAAGACACCGACGACGACGACGACGACGACGACGACGACGCCAACGACGACGCCAACGACGGGAGAGGAGAGGAGAGAGGCGAGGGCACGGGGAGGGACCAAAAGGCAGGGGGACGACAGCAGGAGAGGAGGGAGGGAGGGAGGAGGGGCGAGGAAGGAGAGAGGGAAAGGGGCAGGAGAGGCGGGAGGAGAAGGGGAGGGGGAGGGGCGGTCCCCTGCCCCCCACGGGCGTGTGGCCCCCGGGGGCGGCGTGCGGTTGGCGCCACGCAGCTGCCAGCCGCTCAAACCTCCGACGCCGGCCGCGGCAGCTAGTACGGGCAAGCGTAGGCGGACGAATCCTGCCCCCCCTACGCACGACGACGCGGCTTGCTGTCCCGGCCGCGTGGCCGAAGATCTGGCCACAGGAGCCTGCACCTGGACAGGAGGACGGGGAGGAGGAGGAGGAGAGGGAAGGAGAAGGGAGCAGCATGCAAACAAAAAGAAGCACTGTGTGAAGGCCCCACTGTTGTGGGCTGCGCGCGGTGTGGCAGCTTTGCAGTTTCTCGCGTTGCAGCTCTCAGCCAGCCGTGCCCGCCTGTGGCCACTGACCATGCCCTGAAGGTGCTCAAGCGGCTCTGGGTTTCGCCTCAGCACCAAGGTGTTTCGGGTCACAGCGCAGACACCGCTCGCTGTGGCCGCCGTGGCTGCTGTTCACGACGCCCACCTGGAGGCTGGCGACAGTGCTGCTACTGATGCCTCAGCCCAACCTTCGGGGGCATCCCACCCGTTTGGTGTGGATGCTGGTGACATATTGAGGAGGCATGCGTTGCCACCTCGGAGGCACCCCAGCGACCTGCTGGCGGTGCTGTTGCTCTAGTGGAGGAAGGTGGTGTCGCGCCGTCGACGTCGTTGAGCGGGGGCGGAGGAGATGTTTCGGACACTGCCGTGCCTGTGCGCAAGCTGCGCACGCAGCGCACGGAGGCAGAGCGTGCTGCCATTGTTCAGCGGCTGCTGGCAGCTGCCAGCGGCCGCCCTCGTCCTCCTCCTAACGTTTTGCCCGATGCTCTCGATACTACTGGTCAAGAACAGCCCGACCCCACCGTGGGGTCGCGCTCTGGGGGGCAGGTCGTTGGCCATAGGGGATCCTCCCAGTAAGGGAGATCGCCCCGTGGCCCTCGGCCCGCCCTCCCCCCTCTCTTTCTTTCTTTGACGGGCTAGTGCTGGGACCCACTTTCTGCTGGTCCCGCACTGCCCTCCCGTGCGCGCTGGCGGTCTGGCCGTGCGCAGTCCTCTGCCCGAGGTGTAGCCTCGCGGCAGGTGCTTGGCCCATGCGGGCCCTGTCCGAAGCGCGTGGCTGAGGGCGGTTGCAAGGTGCGCCCTCAGCCACGCCATGTGTTTGCTGTGGTGTCATAGACTCTGTGGCGCCTCAGGTCGTGCGCAGGAGAAATACAAGGAGGAGGAAGAGGAGGAGGAGCAGGAGGAGGAGGAGGAGGTGGAGGGGGAGGAGGAGGAGGAGGAGGAGGAGGAGGAGGAGGAGGAGGAGAGGAGGAGGACGACGAAGAGGAGGAGGAGGAGGAGAAGGAGGAGGAGGAGGTGGAGGAGGAGGGGGAGGAGGAAGAGGACGAGGAGGAGGAGGAGGAGGAGCCACGGGTGGTGGCACCCGCAGGCGGGACTGCTCGGGAGGCCCAACGGCCCAAAGCACCCACCACGCCGACCAGCACGGGCCTGGCCAACGAAACCAAACGCGTGGACGGCTGGCGCCACCACGCCGCCACCGTCAAACGACGACGACGATGACGACGACGACGACGACGACGACAATAGCAACAGCAACAACAACAACAACAACAACAACAACAACAACAACAACAACAACAACAACAACGACAACGACAACGACAACGACAACAACAACGACGACGACGACAACGACGACGGCAACAGCAACAACAACAACAGCAGCAGCAGCAGCAACAACAACCACAACAACAACAACAACAACAACAACAGCAACATCAATAACAACAACAACAACAACAACAACAACCACAACAACAACAACAGCAGCAGCAGCAGCAACAACAACAACAACAGCAGCAGCAACAACAACACCAACAACAACGACGACGACGACAACAGCAACAACAACACCAACACCAACAACAACAAAAAAAACAAACAAACAAAAAAGCAACAAAAAAAAAACAATAACAACAGCAACAATAACAAAAACAATAACAATAATTTCAAGACTGTTCGCCCTTATATGCTCGAGTGTCCAATAACGCGTATTTCCCAAACCCTCGATACCCGCCCTCTTCGTGTTCGATCGAACACCTTTGGGGGGGTATACCTTCCTTCCCTGCAGGCCGGGCCCCCGCAAGCGGCGGGGCGGCCGCGGACCGTCGGCCTGGCCAGCGGCAGCGCTGATCGGCGGGGCGGCCGCGGACCGTCGACCCGACCCCACGAGGGACGGACAGGGGACCGACCACGACGACGACGACGACGACGACGTCGAAGACGACGGCGACGACGACGACGACGACGGCGACGACGAGCGAAAGCGAGAGCGAGAGAAAACGACAGCAGGGCCACGAAGGGCACGAAGTAGGCCACGAAGGGCGACAGCGGGGACACGAAGGGAATGCGTATGGGGCCACGAAGAGCGCGAACGAGCGGGGGCCACGAAGTGCAGATAATGCGGGGCCACAGAAGGCAACTATGGGGCCACTGGGGGTAGCAACTGGGCCACGTAGGACACTGAGGGGGACGCAAATGGCGACAGCGGGGCCACGAAGGGCATGCACATGGGGCCACAACAGACACGACTCCTGGGTGCCTGGGTGTCGGGAGCGCGGCGCTTGGGCAAATTGCAAGAAAATCCAACGCAAGGCCATTCTTCAGTAAGTCTCCAGCGAGAGCGCGACTCCAGAGCGCCGGGAGAGCGATTCCTGTATAAATTGCAAAGAAATCCAAAGCGAGAGCGCGATTCCTGAATGAAATGCGAGGAAGTCTCAGGCGGGAGCGGGGGTCCTGGCTAAATTGTAAGGAAGTCTCAGGCGGGAGCCGTTGTTGTTGCAACCCGGGGGCCAGGGGGCCAGTTTGAGCAGGAAGACTTTCCCTGTCAAAAAACAAGGTGCGAGCGTCGAGGGGCACACTTTGATTGAGAAAAAACAGTATGAACCGGTGAGGGGGGATCAACAATAATTATTCTTCAGGAATGAGAATTCAACAACAACAACAACAACAACAACAACAACAACAACAACAACAACAACCACAACCACAACGACGACGACGACGACGACGACAACAACAACATCAACAACAAAAACATCAACAACAACAACAACAACAACAAAAACAAACACAAAAAACAAAAAAAAAAAAAAAAAAAACAACAACAACAACAACAACAACAACAACAACAACAACAACAACAACAACAACAATTACTAGCACGTGGGGACACTCCGTTCTCACCAGTGCCAGGGTTTTCATAGGAGGCGGGCAATACCCCCACTTTGTGGGGGGGCCGGTTCAAGCTCTACCAAATTTCCAAACGACTCTTCGCCACCACCCACACCCAGCTTCCCGCCCTATGACGTTCGGACACTTCACTTCGTGGCATGCGGACGACCGTGGCTACTATTCAGGGCCCCGCGGCCGACGACGACGGCGTGCGCGCGCGAAGAAAAAACGAATGTGTCCCGCATGGTATTATTTGACAGGGATGATGGCCCTGGCAGGTGCGCAACCGTTGTCGCAGAAGTTCGAAAAAGTTGCTCGCAAAAGCCCGTTTGACAGAAATGTTTAAAAAGTGTTGGGTTTCCTACGAATCCGCAAGAGCGCGCGGGATGAGATTTTGACAGTTTTTTGTTGAAAAACCATTGGTTTTTTGATGTTTTTATGTTAAAATCGCTGCGAACACTAAGGTTTTGGAAGGATTTCGTCTTGCGCGCGCGAATGTCCACTTTACCTTATTTTTTGCAAGGGATTCTTGAAATTTGATTATATTAGAACAAGAAATGTCATTTTCTATTGTTTTTTGCAAGGGAAAGCGGATTACAACAAAACAACCGGATCCTGTACACACCCTCTTTTCTGAGGCTTCCTCACGAAAATGATGAAAATGTAGCTGCGGCCTAGGCGGCGCCGGGGGGGCGCGCACCAGGGGGCCCAACAATAATTATTCTTTAGAACAAATAATGTTCAACAACGACAACAACAACCACCACCACGAACACCTCGACGACCACGAACACCTCGACGACCACGACGACCACGACGACCACGACGACGACGACGACGACGACGACGACCACGACCACGACCACGACGACGACCACCACGACGACGACGATCGACGACGACGGCGACCACGACGGCGACCACGACGACGACGACGACGACCACGACGACCACGACGACCACGACGACGACGACGACGACGACGACGTCGCCTGGGCTCAGCAAGACCACGCGCGGGGCAGCCCGGCGTGCCACGGGGGGGGGCGGAGCGGGAGCGGCGCGCCGAAGCAGAAGCCGCCGCCGGCCAGCAGCACGGGGCCGCCGCACAGCGGCAGCCTGGGGAGGCGCCGCCCACGACGACGACGATGGGACGCAGAAGGAGATATCAGCACGATGCCCCCTCCCTGGATTTATGTTTGCCAAACACACACACACACACACAAAACACAAACACACACACACACACACACACACGCGCGCGCGCGCACACCACACACACACACACGAGGACGAAAGGGGGGGAAAGGAGGACGCGGACGAGGACGAGGAGGACCAGGACGAGGGAGGACGAGGGAGGACAAGGAGGACGAGGACGAGGAGGAAGAGGACGAGGAGAAGGGAGGACACGGAGGACGAGGACGAGGACAAGGGGGAGAGAAAGCGACCGCGGCGCCCCACGCGCGGCGGGAGCACACGGGGCGGGGGCACGGCGGAGCGGGCACGGCCGGGGGCGGGGCGAGGAGCACGTCCGAGCCGAGCGTGCAGCACGAACATCTTACGGTCAACCCGTATGAGAAGGACACACGGGGAGGACAGAATCAGAAGACCGGCATAAACTTGTTGCGTCGGCGGCTAGGCAGAGTCGCGGCGCAGGCGAGGGAGCGAAACGGGGCTGCCCTTGAGCGACTTGTGTGCCACCATGCAGGCGGGGAGAAGGAGACGACGAAGCGACGGCCGAGAGGAGGAGGAAGCGGGACAGGGCCGCTCAGGGGAACGGGTCGTTCCCTGGGGCACGTGGCGCGGCCGCTACCAAAAAAAAATGCTTAAACATAAGCTGTTGGCGCTCCGCGCGGACTTCTGATCTGCGCTGGGCCCCCCTCCCTGGCGCGCGGAGCGCTCCAGGGGCGGCGCTGGAAGCGCTGCCGGAGGCCCAGCGAGGAGCCAAGAAATCCGCACGGAGCGCCAAAAGCTCATGATTATGCCGTTTTTTCTTTTTCGAGATAAGGACGCAGGGGCCTCGGAAGGCCATTCCGAAGCTTTTCGAACTGGGCGCGGCCAGCGAAAGCGGCCAAGGATGGGCCAGGGAGGCAAGGATGCAAGGGGGGAGGGACCCTTGGGAAGGATGCCCAGCATTGTTGTGCGGGCATCGGCTCCCGAGCGGTGTGGCCAGAGAGCGCCCGCCGCGGAGCTTGTGCTGCAAGAGCTCCGAGCGTGCGCGTCACTCCTGCGTGGCCGACGCACAAGTAATATTTGGATCGCCGCGGTGGTTGCTGAGGGGGGTAGAAGTGGATGAGAAAGTGGGTCTTATCTGGCCTAACCCAACTTCTAAGTGGCTTCCACGTGCCCCGTGTGGCTTAGGATGATGAGGTACCTCCGATAAGTGGGCTCCGCCCACTTGGCCGAGATCTGCGCGCCCTTAGGCCACGTGGGGCACGTGCAACCCGCTTCTAAGCTGGGTAAGGCTGGACAGAACACACCTTAACATTAGCTTGGGCATGTCCCCCGACAGGCGGCTTTTGGACTGGAAGTAAAAAAGATGTTTAAAACAATGCTCCAAAAAACAACGCCCCCTCCCCCCCCCCCAAAAAAAAACGTCCCAGACTATGTGCTCTTACTCTTATCGAATATTCCTCCTGTTGAAGGACACGCCCGACGACTTAACCTTAGCATACACTTGTATTCTCATGCTGCTCCCATCGTACTAAAGAACACCCAGAGTGTCGAAACAGAGCCGAAACAGTGTCGAACGAGTGTCGCCTCCCAGGGCCCGGCACGCGAAAACCCTCGAGTTTCGGCACTTTTCTCTAGTGCCCGACATTGTTGTTTGGTGATCAAGGCTGAACTAGGTTGGAACATCATAATTGTATCCCCCTATCCACTTAGCAGCCCCTGCAGCGATCCAAAAATAAAAAATAGCCAAACAAATCTCAAAAAGATACAAAAATAGTACCAAAACCGTCCCAGACTATTTGTTTATTTGTTTTGAGTACTCCTCCGGTAGAGGGACACGCCCAGCTTAACCTCAGCATCCACTTGTGCCCCCCTAGCCACTTAGCAACCCCCCAAGGCGCTCCAAGCATGAGCGCCTCTGGGCGCTGCCGACCACGAGGCGCCGCCGCCGCTCTGCCGTCAAAACGACGCTGGCGGCGCCGGCTCAGGGCGGGGGGTGACGGCGGCGGCGGCGGCGGCGGAGGCGACCTCAAGAGGTAACTCCTGGGAGGTCGTCGTGAGAACACCTGAGGGCGAGTGAGCCCGATTCAGGGGCCCATTCAGCTGGATTGGGTCAGATTCAGCCCAAGATCAACCCAGATTCAGCCGGATGAGAAGGGACTCCACCGGATCAAACGGGATTCAACTGGATTAAGCAGAATTCTGCCAGATCAGGCCAGTTTTCGACCACGGGTAAACCAGCGCAAATGCTGAATTCAACATCGCAGGAATTGCATCCTAACCAAACCACCTCGGGTCATGAAAAAATCATGGCGGGAGGTGGTTCTCTACTTTCGGACCCTGGAGCTTTTACCCAGGCCCTTGGGCCGTCAAGAAACGGTTCGGGATGCGAACGACTGATCCCTGGGAAAGGCGTCCGAACCTCTGAGGTCCGCATCGTGAAAAAATCATGACGGCGGGGGTCTGGGACCGGCGACGGCGGCGAGGAGCTTGTGCGCGCGGGGATGAATGCTGGCAGCATTCGGGAAGCCCCATGCGGTCAGGAACCGTGGCTCAGCGTGTCGCGGCGGCCGCCCCGGCGACGCGCCATGCCCTGCAAGCGGATAGCGTGTCGCTGCGCTTCGCGGGACGAGAGGCCAATGAAGGCTCGGGACGCGGACGCGCGGGGGCTGGGACGTGGACGGCGTGCCGCGCCGCAGCGTGGTGGGCCAGAACCGACGACGCAACACACTGAGCCAAAGTTCCTGCCCGTCAGTCGGGATGTTGGAGTAAGGAATTGCAGGCCTGGAAATGGGCACCAACACCAACATCGGCGGTGTGCCTCCACAGGCGGAAGATGATCCTCGATTTCGGTGTGGGTGGTAATATTTCGGTCGCCTTGGAAGCCAGAATATAACCACTATCACCGAGATCGGGATCTTCCTCCGTCGGTGGAGGCACACCGCCGATGTTGGTGTTGATGTCAACCTCTAAGCCTGCGAAGGAACGCTGAATGAAGAACGAAATCCATCTTTTGCGCCAGCAGCGCCTGGGTGCCGGAGGGGGGCTGGAGGCCACGGCATGACCGAAGGCACAGCGAGCCCCCTCCGAACCCAAAGCGGTCCTTGTGCCAGCGCCTTGGCTGTATGTCGCGCGGCCTCGCCAGCAAATCGGGAGGCGGATGACGGCGCGTGGCCTGGCCCGCACAGCAGCGTCACTGACGACCTACCAGGTCACCCCAACCGAACCCGAAGGCACTGCTGGGCTCGTCGATTCCTGGTTAGAAGAAGGAAAACGCCATAAAGATAAACTGTTGGCGCTCCGCGCGGACCGCCAAAGGTTTTAAAATTCATAGCTTTTTGTCTTCTTCGAGTTGGGCTCGTCGATTTCTGGTGAGCGGGGCGCTCCAGAACATTGGAGTGTTCCTCCTCCTCCTCCTCCTCCTCCTCCTCCACCTTCTCCTCCTCCTTCTCCCCCATTCCTTCGCCTTATAGATAACTCCTCCCTGTCGCACCCCGAGGCCAGTTTGTAGAGCGGGCCGGGCGTTTCGCCTGAGACTTCCTTATCATTTCCGATTCTGGAAGTGAAAATGACGAAGTTTCACTGATTGAGGGCGGGTGGTTGTTTAATGTGGCTCTCGCCTTAGCGCCGCCCACATTCGCTTCAAACATTTGCAAGAGCTTCACGGATTGAGGGCGGGTCGTTTTCAAAATGTGGCTCTCGCCTTAGCGCCGCGCACATTCGAGTCAAAATGTTGCAAGGGCTTCACGGATTGAGGGCGGCTCCTTTTCAAAATGTGGCTCTCGCCTTAGCGCCGCGAGCATTCGTGTGTAAACATTGCAAGAGCTTTACGGATTCCCGTCAGGAACGTACCAGACATGATGTTTGGGAAAGATTCAAGATTATGCGGGCTCAACAGTAATGTTGATTCGCTGTGTTGAAGTCCCACAAACGGCGTTCTGGCACGATTCTGGATCGTCAAGGCGCAGCAGTCAGGTTGATACGTGGCGTTTAAAACCCGAGAACAATGTTTTGGCACGCGTCGGGATCTTCAAACTGTTGTCTGCCAACAAGGCAGTTCCCTCAATGGAAATGAACCGATGTAAGGGCTTATGAAAAGGGAGCTCGGAGGGAGGGTTAATTCCAACATTGTTGGTGACTCTTGGGTTTCGACTGGTCCTCCTCCTCCTCCTCCACCTCCTCCTCCTCCTCCTCCTCCTCCTCCTCCTCCTCCTCCTCCTCCTTCTCCTCCTCCCACTCCTCCTCCTCCTCCTCCTCTTCCTCCTCCTCCTCCTCCTCCTCCTCCTCCTGCTCCTCCTCCTCCTCCTCATCCTCCTCCTCCTCATCATCATCATCACCAGCCTCCATTCCTTCTCCTTATGGATAACTCCTCCCTGTCGCACCCCGAGGCCAATTTGCAAGGCGGGCCGGGCGTTTCGTCTGAGACTTCCTCACCACCTAGGACTCTGAAGCTTAAAAAGTGGCAACAGCTTATGGAGGGCGGGCCGTTTTCAAAATGTGGCTGTCGCCTTAGCGCCGCGCACGCTCGTTGTTTAAAGTTGCGAAGACTTCACGGATTGAGGGCGGGCCGTTTCCAACATGTGGTCTCGCCATAACGCCGTGCCAATTTGCTTTACACATTTGCAAGAGCTTCGCGGATTGAGGGCGGTTCATGTTTCAAAGTGTGGCTCTCGCCTTAACGCCACGCACATTAATTGTACAAACTTGCAAGAGCTTCGCGGATTGAGGGCGGTTCCTTTTAAAAGTGTGGCTCTCGCCTTAGCGCCGCGCACATTAGTTTTACACATTTGCAAGAGCTTCGCGGATTGAGGGCGGTTCCTTTTCAAAGTGTGGCTCTCGCCTTAGCGCCGCGCACATTAGTTTTACACAGTTGCAAGAGCTTCGCGGATTGAGGGCGCTCCTTTCCAAAGTATGATTCTCGCCTTAGCGTCGCGCACACTATTTTTACAACTTTGCACGAGCTTCGAGTATTGAGGGCGGTTCAAAGTGTGGCTCTCGCCCTAGCGCCGCGCGCATTCTTTATACATATTTGCAAGAGTTTCACGGATTCCCATGAGCAACGTATCAGAAATCGTGTTTGGGAAGGATTCAGGATTATGTGGGCGCAACAGTTATATTGATTCGCTGTGTTGAAGTCCCGAAATGGCGTTCTGGGGTGATTGTGGATCGTCAAGGCGCAGCAGTCAGGTTGATACGTGGCGATGAAAACCCGAGAACACTGTTGTGGCAAGCTTCAGGATATTCAAGCGGTTATCTTCCAGTTCCCTCAATGGAATGGAAGCGATGTAGGGACCTATGAAGAGGGAGCTTGGAGGGAGGGTGAATTCCAACATCGTTGATGACTCTTGGCTTTCCACTGGTCCTCCTCCTCCTCCTTCCCTCCCTCCCCTCCCTCCCTCCCTCCCCCCCCCCCGCCCTCCCTCGAGGGCCTGAACACGTCGACGAGCTTCGACCCTCGACGCCCCTCCCGCGCCTATCCTCAGGTCGGGCATGTCCTCCTACAGGCGGATGTTGGGCGAATCATTAAAAACATAAAAGTGCATCCAAAATAACCATAATAATCAGTAACAAAAAACTAACCCAAAAATGCTCCAAACATGCTCCAAATAGTTTCAGAAAGCTCCAATCATGATCATCAGATAATCACAACATCGTCCGCAGACTTTGTACTTGTACCATTTGGGAATATTCCCCCTGCAGAGGGACAGGCCCGACTTAGCCCTCCCCCGCCCATCCCTCCGGCTTTTCCTCGAACCACTTTGGACTCGATCCCGGCGGGAGGATTGCGCGCCACCGGGCGCGCGCGCGCGCCGCTCGAGGCGCCCCCCGAGATGAGATCGCACGGGGGCGAAGCCGGGCGGCCGGGAACCGCCCGCCCGCGCGTGGGCAGGCGGGTGGCGGGGGCTGGAAGCGGCCGCAGTGAACCCGACGGCGGCACAAACACACAGGCCGTTCGGAGGAGGATGAGGAGGAGGAGGACAAAGTAGGGAAACAAACAATGACATAAACCTAGAAACTCGGAGGTCCGCGCAGATTTCTCGGATCCGCGCTGGGGCCCCCCGGCAGCGCCTCCAGCGCCGCCCCTGGCGCGCTCCGCGCGCCAGGGAGGGGGGTCCAGCGCGGATCCAAGAAATCCGCGCGAACCTCCTAGTTTTATGGTTATGTCACTTTCCGTTCCCCTAACACAGGCCGTTCGGAGGAGGAGGAAGGAAGACGAAGAAGACTGCAGAATCACGACGCAGCCTGCAGCCGACGCGGGGCCGGAGGATTGCCGCTTCGGGCCTCCTGAGGCCCCTCTCGGGCGTCGCGGGGCTCACAGGCGCGAGGCCCGTGCGAGCTTCGGGAGTTCTTCGCGGGCGAAGAACGGTACAATACATAAACTGCTTCGTCACTGGGGGGGCCTGTCCCAGTGCGGCTGGACAATTTATACCCTGACGTGCCACCGTAGGAATGTAAACTGTTCAGCCGCCCTGGGACAGGCGCCCCCGACGGCGAAAAAAAGAATGTCATACCGTTCTTCGCCCGTGCAAATTCGAGTGCTCCGCCAGCTTCTGCAGACCTTCCGCTGGCGTCCACGGGCGAGGGCTAGGGCGCAGGATCCTGCAGGACCCTGCACCCTAAAACCCCGGCTGACCTCCCTTTTGCATTGATCCCCGTGGGAGGGGAGGGAGCGGAGGGAGGGAGAAGGGAGGCAAGCTAGGTGCGCTCGCGTCATATCTGACGTCCTACCCCTCCCTCCCATCCCTTACCATGGCGTACATCTCTTCTCTGGGAGGGGAGGGACGGAGGGAGGGGGAGGGAGGGAAGGGGAGGAAAGGGGAGGGAAGGGGAGGGAAGGGGAGGGAGGGAGGGAAGGGGAGGGAAGAGGAGGGAGGGGAGGGAGGGGAGGGAGGGGAGCCCCGACCAGCTTCTGCAGACCTTCCGCCGGCTTCCACCGGCCAGGCCCCGCCGAGGATCCACACATCTCTGGCGGCCTGCCCCCCGAGGCCACGAGGCCCCTCCTCCTCCTCCTCCTCCTCCTCCTCCTCCTCCTCCTCCCTCCTCCTCCTCTCCTCCTCCTCCTCCTCCTCCTCCTCCTCCTCCTCCTCCTCTCCTCCTCCTCCTCCTCCTCCTCCTTTCTTATTCCTTATAGATAACTTCTCCCTGTCGCACCCCGAAGCCAGCTTTTAGGGCGGGCTGGGCGGTTCGCCTGAGACTTCCCCACCACCTATGACCCTGAAGCTTAAAAACTGGCAACAGATTCACAAATGGAAGGCGGGTCTTTTTCTCTCGCCTTAGCGCGGCGCACATGCGTTTTGAACAATTGCAAGAGTTTCACTGTTTCCCTTCATCAACGTACAGAACAATGTCTTGGCATGCTTCAGGGTCTTCAAACGGGTGTCTTCCAACGAGGCAGTTCCATCAATGGAAATGAGCCGGTGTAGGGGCCTATAAGAGGGAGCTTGGAGGGAGGGATTACTCCAACCTCGTTGATGACTCTTGGGTTTACACTGGTCCTCCTCCTCCTCCTCCTCCTCCTCCTGCTCCCCCTCCTCCTCATCCTGCATGCCTCGGCGGCCAGGCGCCTCTCCTGGGGGACGCGCCCCCTCCCGGGCGCGCGGGGGGCACCGGCGGCGGCGCAGGAGGCGCCGCCAGGGGGGCCCAACGCTGACCGAGGAGAGATGCGCGCGGGCCTTCGAGAAATGATGCTCATGCCGCCTGCTGTTTTGGCGGCGAGCGAGGGGGGGAAGTGAGAAGGCGAGAGGGCCAAGAGGGCCTTCTCGGGAGGCGGCGGGACTTCTCAGAAGCCCCGTCGCGCCTTCCGCGAGGTTCTCTGCGTCTGCGGGGAGAGCTCCGAAAACTTCGGCCGGGGGACTTCCGAGCCTTCTGAGAAGGCTCGCCCCTTCTCGCTTCCCCCGTGGGCTCGCCGCCGATTGTCCTTCGATGCCCACGCCGAACCTCCGACGGAACCGAGCTGCGAGCCCAGAGGGGGGGGGCCTGCAGGGCAAAGCGACAAAACCAAACAAAAAAACACGCCGCGGGGCCGCGGGCGACCGCGCCGCGCACCGCTCGGCGGCCAGCCCGAGGGCGGAGAGAGCGAGAGAGCGTTCGGTTGACCCAAACATGAGACAAACAGTTATCGTATTGGACGGCGGGGGTTTGGATGATATGGGGTGCGACTTGGGAATTAGCACCTTCAACATACGCGGCTAAAGAGATGATATGATCAGTTCTCCCACCCCCATCCTCCCACCCCGATAATTGTCTTTCTGAAAAAGGGGGCCCAGCTGAAAGGGGGTGGTGCAAGAGATCTAGGGCCATTGCGTTGCAGAAGTGTTGCACCGGAGAGTTGGATTGCATTGTATATTGCAACCAATGTACTGAGCGTAAGACTCCAGCAGTACTCCTGCGACCCAGAATGCATTACACGCCACAGTCGATTGCAACCGCACAACTCGATTGCACCAAATCTATTGCACCACCATCTTTTCGCCGGAGCTCCTCTTGGGCCAACCCGAGAGAGGGGGGGGGCAGGCCTCCTCAGAAGGCTCGGAAGTCCTCCCCCGGCCTTCCGAGAAGTCTCTCCTATCCTTCCCCGAAGACACCGACAGTCTCCCAGAAGGCCAGAGGGCTTCTGAAGAGCCCCGCTGCCTTCCGAGAAGGCCTTCACAATGGAATCTGACCTACCCCCCCGACGCCCGCCCTCTGACTTCCCGAGGGCGCCCAATTTCGCGCCCCGCCCTGTGCGAAAAAGCGCGAAGACCTTCGCGCTCCCGCGCCGCCCCAGCGGAGGGGACAGAAGAGGACGAGGAGGAACCGGAGCACCAGCGCGAAGCTGGAGGCCTCCTAGGTGGGGTCGGAGGATCGCGCCGCATCGCCGACGCATCGACGATGCCTTGGCGACGCATCGGCGATGCATCGACGATGCGTCGGCGGCGCATCGGCGACGACGGCGTGGAGAAAAGCGGGCTCCGTGTCGAGCCGCGTCGCCGATGCATCGGCGACGCGGCGCGATCCTCCATTCCCCTCCACTCGGACCCCATCCGGGAGGCCTGGAGGAGGCGCGAAGCGCGAACCACCTCGCGCCCTCGAGGGCGCCCTTGGCTCACCCCCACCCCCGGGCGCGCCGCCGAGAGACGCGGCGGGCCGCGCCGCGGCGCACTCCTTTCGGCGCGCACAAGGCGGTATGTGGGAGGGGGGAAGGGCTTCTCAAAGGAAGCCTGCTTCCTAGAAGGCGCGGGCCTTACGTCTGTAGGCAAGGCCGGCGCCTCCTGAGCAGCAGGAGGTGCTTCTGAGAGGCGGGTGCGCGCAGACATGGATCAGCGGTCCATGGATTTGGCGCGCGGTCGCCAAATCCATGGCTCCCCAAAATGCGGCCGGTGCCGCCGCGCTCGGCGGCGGAGGTCCGCGATTTCCAATGGAAACGGGACCCGTCGCTAATCCACGCCCCCTTGATCCATGCTTGCGATCGCCTGGAAGAAGCTTCCCCCCCTCCCCCCGTACCTCCCCGGCTGCGCGTGGCCGACACTCTCCGCGGGTGCGGCGTGGCCACCGCACGGCCGCCGCGGGCCGAGGCGGCGCCGGGCAGGCGCGCGTCCGTCGGGGAGCCACGTGCGAACCCTAACCCTGTGCCTCCAAGATCAATCTCAGGTCGGGCATGTCCTCCTACAGGCGGATTTCGGAAGACAAATGTACGAAGATTCGAACAATGTTCAAACATAGCTTTAAAAATAATCATCTGACATCGTCCCAAAACTATGTTTGCGCTATGTTTGAATTTTCCCCCTGTAGAAGGACACGCCCGACTTCATATTAGTCCCCCAGAGATAATAGAGTTCGGGGTTCCGGGGTGATCATTAGTTTTTGTCCCAGCGAGTCGCATGTACGGATGTACGGATAGCACACAGACAGTACCACATATAGACAGCGCATAGGCAGCACCACGCGCATGCACCAGATGATAATGTTCTGCTAAGCATAAGAAGATAGCAACTTCGATTCGTAACTTTCCGCGGGGATAGTGAGGCTCGGCGTCGCCGCCCCCCCCCCCCCATGTGCAAAATGTGGAGAGCGGGAGATAATCAAGACCAGAGACTGAAGGAGGGATGGTTTATCATCCGGGGCCTGGGGTTACTCTCGAGAACAGAAAAACCACCCTCAGAATAAGCACCCCGACCAGCGAAGCCGCTTATCGGCTGCAAGCAAGGGGGGGGAGTGAGAAGGCAAGACGGCTTCCCAGAGGGCGGCGGGGCTTCTCAGAAGCCCCTCGCACCTTCTGAGAAGTTGTTTGCATCTGCGGGGAAGGCTTAGAAAACTTCTCAGAAGGCCCGGGGACCTCCGAGCCGTCTGAGAAGGCCCGCCCCTTCTACCTTCCCCCCCCTCGTTCGTCGCCGAGTGTAGCAAACGCATCCAACGAAGGTATCGACCAGGACAGAGCTGCTGAAACGCCCAAGGCCACTTTTAAAGAAAAAGAAGAAGAAGAAAAAAAGAAGAAGAAGAAGACGCCTTAAACATAAAATGTTGGCGCTCCGCGACGATGTTTGGGTTCTGCGCTGGACTCCCCTCCCTGGCGCGCAGGCACCGCCGCGGGGGGGGGGGGAGCCCAGCGCGGATCCAAGAAAGCCGCGCGGAACGCCAGAAGTTTCTGTCTATGTTTTTGCTGCTCGTCCTCGGGTTCAGTGAACGCTCAGGATAGGCTTAGGCAACGCCGATCAAGGGGGTCGGGTTGCTTTTTCTTCCACCGCAAGAAGCGCCCACCCTCGCAAGGCCGGCAGGCCGTGGACCTGCCGTGCCAATCGGGCGAGAGAGAGCCCCGTTGTGATCGGGAGCTGCCTCGCATCCTTCCAGCGGATGGGCAAGGAGTGGTTTTCCTCCTTGCTGCTCTTTGGGGGTCGAGGTGGTTTCCTCCTGGGTGCTCTTCGTCTCGCAACAAGCGTGGGGGGGAAGGGTCTGCCTCGCCTCGCCTCGCCGGCCGTGCCGTGACAGGGGGGCGGCTGGGGGCGGGCCCCTTCGGCGCGCCGCGGCTGCCCACACGACGGGGGGTCACTTTAGAGGGCGGAAATATCCACCCCGAGAATAACCACCCAGACACGCGAAACCGTTTACTAAACGCCCCGGGACTCGGATTTTGTTTCTGTTCCGTCTTCCGCGCGGGGAGAAAAGGGAGCACCCCGCCCCTCGTGCCAGCGACCAGAACCACATGCCGGACACAGCTTCCTGAGGATCGTTGAGATACCGAAGAAATCGAACAGGGCAGGGCTGTTTCGTAAACGCCCCAGGGCCGTTTCGTAGACGCCAATTGTCCGGCCCGGGTGGTTTTTCCTCCGGTTGGCGGTGGCGGCGCCCCCCCACGCTTGTGCAGAAACGTGGGGCACCCGTCGGTGGGGGAAAACGTACCCCTACCTCTACCCTTGCCTCGTTTGCCCCTGTTCGGGGGCCTCCTGGGCAACCCCCGTCACCGCCGCAGGCTTCGCCCCGAAGCTCTGGTCAGAACGCACCCCGGGAGAGGCCCCGGGAGCAGCGGTATCGGTACCTTTCGGTTTCCCCATCCCCCTGCAGGTCAGATGTCTGAAAAACTGCCCGGGGCTCATAACTGAAGGAGTTTGCAGCCCTCAGCCGCCCCAGTAAACAACACACGCAACCCCAAGCATGTTGGCACGGAGCTCATCACGTAGATCCGAGATGTAGGTGTGGCTCGATACGTTCGCCAACCAGCGGGTCAACAACTGCCGAGTCAACACGCAGCGTGTTCACACGGACGCTTTGAACACGATGCTTCTTGCGTTCCAAAACGCGCGTATCAGGGCAGCCAAATCCGCCGATCCAGCGTGTGAGTTTCAAAGACCTTCAGAACAGCCTGAGCCTCAATTCCTGAGTTTCAACTCTACTGGGGGGTGGGTGCCGGAGTGGCTCTGCCGAGATAGGGGGAAAGGGGGGGTCGATTTAATTCCTGGGATGGAATCGGAGCTCCAGCTCACTCCTGGACGGCCCCCTCGCCCAGGAGGGCCCAAAATGGGCCAAGAGGGCCCCGAGTCGCCGAACGATCGCTGCGAGACGCCCAAAATGTCCCCAAGACGGCTCCAGACGCCTCCAAGATGCCCTCAGAAACCCTGAAAAAAGGCTTCCCAAAACTGTCGCAATCAATACGGAAAACGTACAATGTTGGTACTTTCGCTTTTTGGGCCTTCAGAACGTCACAAATGCCCCAGGGGAGCCCCAAAACGGCCCAAGAAGCCGCCAAGAGGGTCCAAGACGGCCCAAGAAGGGCCCAAGATGGCCCAGGAGGTCCCTGGAAAGGTCCAAGAGGGCCCCAGGGAGGACCCAAGAGGCGCCTGAGAGGGCGCCAGAATGGCGGAAGAAGTGCCGAAGACGGCCCAAAAAAAACCCAGCAGGCTCCCAGAGGCCCCGAAGAGGCCTGAAGAGGCCCCAAGACGCGTCCAACAGGCCCCGAAGAGGCCCTCTGAAGCCCGCGAAAAACCCCCGAAAGATTCAAAAAATGCACCCAAGCCGCCTTCTAGAGGCCTCCAAGCTGTCACCAAGACTCCCCCCGAGAAGCCCACAACCGGCCCCAATACTTCCACAGCGCTTGAACACATGCCATACAATAGGTTTTTCCACGTTTTCGCATCTTCCCCCGTCTTAGGTGTCCTTCACATCCATGATCTTACAAGGGCCCGCAGAGGACCGCGCGAAGGCCCCAGAGATCCCAATAGCACCACGGTTCCCAACAGAGACACGTGATGCACAAGGGTTCACAAAGAACTGTGACGCAGAGAGCTCTAGCACTCTAGCACAAAGTTTTTCAGAGAAAGCGCCAATCGGCGAAGTGTCAACCCAAACAGGGCCATCACCTGGCCCCAACAGAGGATTTCCAACAACCACCGGACATCTCCAACAACCGCTGAAAATCGCATCATCCTCGTCATGCTCCTCCTTCTCCCCCTTCACCTCGTCCACTTCCCGCCTCCTCCTGCTCCTCCTCATCCTCAGCATCCTGCTACTCCTGCCCCTCCCCCCACACCCCCCTTCCACCTCATCATAAGATTCCTCCTCCTCCTCCTCCTCCTCCTCCTCCTCCTCCTCCTCCTCCTCATCATCATCATCATCATCATCCTCATCATCATCATCATCATCATCCTAAACCGTCGCCTCCATTCCCAATCTTCACAATCATCCTCACCGCTCGCCGTCGTCGCCGGTCATGACCGCCATCGTGCGCTTCCGGCAGCAACGGAAGCGTCCCCGATCGGCGGCACTGGCCGGAGGCCACTACAATAATTACCCCTACAAGTCACACCTGAAAACTGGCTGTGGTACGGAATTTGCAAGATGCCTGCAGCCTTGCATTAAGTCTGGGCTGTCCCACTACAGGTCGATTTGGGATGAAAATTCTAAAATTGGCACACACACACACACACACACACACACACAAAAAAGAAAGGGAAAAAAACAAAAAAAAAACTATGAAATGGTCAAGAAAAATAATCCCCAGACGATTTGACTATTTTTGAAAATTCCTCGTGTAGAGGGACAGGCCCGACGTAAGCCTTGCAGCCAGGTGAACCCCGGAGGGGGTGTCCGATACCTGTGTCGACCAGGCCAGCAAGGGTAGGGTTCGCAAATCGTCGCAGGTCGGTCAGACCGTGAACTCGCCAGGCCGGTTGGACAGCGCCCTGGCGGCGGGCGGCGGCGCCCCCAAGGCTGGCAGCGGCACACCGTGGCGACGTCAACCGTATGGCTGGGGTCTGCAGGAATCGGGGCCACTTCATGGCGCTGAAGCAGGGAAGGCTCGGTGCAGAAACTCGTGCGTGATCGGCGGGAACTGCAACATGGAAGCAGCTGCAGCAGCAGCAGCAGCCCCGCTGCTCGCAGTCGCAGGGCGCGCGGCACCGCCGGTGTCGCGGCCGACGTCGTCGTCTGGCGTGGTCGTCTCTCATCGTCGCCAGTCGTAAACGTAGTCGACACTCGTCGTTGCGCAAGATTCGTCTTCTAGACCCTAAATCGTCGTCGTCGTCGTCGTCGTCGTCGTTGTCGTGGTCGTCGTCATCGCCGTCGTCGTCGCCGCCATCGTCGTCGTCGTAACTCGTCGGCGTCGTCGTCGTCGTCGTCGTCACTCGTCGTCGTCGTCGTCGTCACTCGTCATTCGTCACTGGTCTCTCGTCACTCATCACTCGTCACCCGTCATTCGTCGTTAGTCGTCGTCGTATGTGTCGTCGCTCTTCGTCGAAGCTCATCCCTCGACAGTATATTTGCCACCCGTCGTCGCTCGTCATTCGTCGTCGTCGCTTGTCGTCGTCGTCGTCGTCGCTCACTGCCGTCATCGCCGACGTCTTCGTCGCCGACGTCACTGGTGAGGGGCCGGTCGACCCGTCCAGCAGTGCCCGCCCGTCCGACGTGCCCGTCAGGACCCACCCGCCCGATCGGCCCAGACGACCCGTCCGTAGGGTCCGCCCCGCTCGACCCGCCCGCTGCAGTCCGCCCGCACGCTGCCACGAAAGCCCACCCGACCCCGTCTGAGTCCATCCATCCGGCCCGCCCGTTACGATCCGCCCGCCACGCCCCGCCCAACCATTGCACCCATCGGTCGGAAGAAGTAGGTAGAAACATGGAGTGGGAAGGCGTTGAGAGCAGATTGGCTTCCGCCCGCCCCCCTGAGGAGGACGGAAAAGGTGAAGCCATTCGATCCTTGAAATAGGAAAGCGCTCAAAGTAGACTGGCATCCAAGAATCCAAGAATACCTACTTTCAACGACCAATGGGTACGATGCTGCACCCCGCCCACACACCAATGTCCCGCCTGCCCGACCCGCCCGCTACGGTCCACCAGGCCCTGCCGCCCGTGTGGCTTCGCCCGCCCGACGCGACCGCCCCTCCCGACCATTGCCCACAAGCGTCGAGCAGGGGATCGACAATAGAATTGATGTACCCGTGAAATAAATCTCGCGCCGAGTCACACGCAGAATGCTGGCAGATCTACGAACATTCTCCGCATCTCTCATGGATCCGACGAACAGATCAAGTTTGGGGTGAACCAACTCTGTGGTCGCCCCCCTACCCGCAAGCGATGATGCCCCACGCCTCGACGCCCCGCCCGACGTGACCCGCATGCCAGGGCCCGCCCGCCCGACCCGATCCGCCCGACCCGACCCGCGGCCTCGCTGGCAGAGGGGCCACTGACGTGCCAAAGGTCCACCACCACTACCATTAGGTCGGGCATGTCCCCCTGCAGGGGGATCTTGGAGGAACAATGAGGAATTGCCAAAAGGGAATACTCAACAATGATTCACGTTCTCAAAACAAAAACCCAGAGCATGTTCTAATATGTTTGGCTATTCCTTCTGCAGAGTGACATGCCCGACTTAACACTACCATGCAGTCAACCCGTATCATAAAGGGTGCGCGGTAAAGCATGCAATGGCCTTGGAGGTCCATACTGACGCTTTTCGAACGAGGTTGGCGAGCGAAAGTCGCTAAGGATGGGCCGAGAGGGGCAAGGATGCAAGGTTAGCCTTGGGAAGTTGGTCCATCCTTACTATGCGGGTTGACTGCATGTAGAATAGGGAGGAGGAGGAGGAGGAGGAGGAGGAGGAGGAGCAGCAGGAGGAGGAGGACCTCCCCATCCTCCCTTCTCCCCCGCCCTGCCTATGGCAGCGGTGGTGGAAAACTGGCCCATCAGCCGCGGAGCCCTGCGGTCACCCGAAAGGACGCAACCACCTGTCCAGTGAGGGCGAGCGGGCTGCTGCCCGCTCAGGAGCGCGCAGGGAAGAGGGAGGCCCTGCAGTCAACCCGTATAGTAAGGATGCGCGAGATGGATGCAATGGCCTTGGACGCCCATGTCGAAGCTTCCCGAGCGGGGCGCGGCGAACGAAAGTGGCCAGGGATGGGCCGAAGGGGCAAGGATGCAAGGGTACCCTTGGGAAGGTTGCCCATCCTTAGTATGCGGGTTGACTGTACCCTCCTGCGCTGCGAGGGCGGGTCCCAAGGAGGGGCAGGGCAAGGGGGCGGAGGAGCAGGAAGCGACGATGAAGCAGAGAAGGCAGTGAGGATGGCAGCGACACCAAAAAACGACGCCAGCGGCTACGGCCAAGGCGACGTCAAAGCCGAGGCCAAAAGCGACGACCAAGACAACGACCAACGAAAAACGACCAACAAACAACGACGACAACGACGACGACGACGACGCCGCCGCCGCCGCCGGCACCGGCGGCGGCCGCGGCGCGGAGGGACTGGCGGACGGGTCGGCGAGCGCGCGGCGCCTGAAGTCGTCCATCTCGGGGGCCATGCAGACCCGCGTGGTAGACCTCCGATTCTCTGTCTACTCTGGGGGGGCAGGGAGGGAGGAGAGAGAGAAGGAGGGGCCCCGACCGAAACGAGGCCAGGACGAGGGGGAACTCGGGCGAGGTTAAATCAGGAATCCCCAAAACCTGGCGGCTCTGTAGAATGGCTCGGGCGCCGCGTTCCGGAACGCTCTGAGCGTTCCAGAACGCTCTGGAACGGATCTCTCCTCGTCCTAGCCCCATGCCATGGAGTCACCTGGCTGCGGACGACAAGCCCTCGTTTGAAACAGCACCTGCACGAGTGTTCCTACAGGTTGGCGCGCAAGTTGACAAATACGAGAGTAAGCACGTCAAAATAAGAAACCTGCCGACCAGCAAGTGTCCCACATGAGTTTTGGATCCCCCGATGGCCCGATGGCCCTAGGGCCCCGCAGAAGCCACGCCTGAGGTACCTCCGGAATCTCAGCGCTCGGTGGCGAACGTGCCCCTAGATTCCGCAAACAATGCTGGCATTTAGGGTCTCGCTTCTCCTCTAAGGAAGTGGGCCTGGTTGTCGGTCGGGCCAGCTTGTGGCCGGCCGTCGCCGCCTGTCGCCGCCGTCCTTGGTCGCAGTCCCACCAGCCCTTTAGGGCGTGAGTGGTTTAGAGAACCCCCTGTGTCCTCAACCCCCCAACCCCTTTCTTCCCCTTCGGGGAGGGGTTTACCCCTCCCCCTACCCCCTCCCCCTGGGCCTGGACAGGGAGTCCCGCGGTTGGTCAGGGGGGTCTTTTTCGACGCCTGGGAGGGCCAAAAAACGACGACCCTCACGAGGATTCTGGCCCCGACGGGGGGGCGCTCTTGTAGCCCCCTCCTCTTCTGTGAAGCCAAAATCCTTGCTTTTACAAAGGTTTTGGCCCCATTTTGGCCTCCCGAGGGGGCCGCGCTCATCTTCCTTCCTAGCAAAATCATTCATTTTACGATGGTTTTGGGCTCATTTTGTCCTTCTCAGGGGGTAGCGCTCATTTGCGCTTCTGAGGAGGTCGCACGAGGCCCCCAAGAGGCCCCAAGATGCCCCCAGGAGGCTCCCAAGAGGCCTCCAAGAGGCCACCAAGAGGCCCCCAAGAGGCCCCCAGAGGCTCCCAACAGGCCCCCCAAGAGGCCCCCACGAGGCCCCAGAGCCCCCAAGAGGCTCCCAAGAGGCCCCCAAGAGGCCCCCAAGAGGCCCCCCAAGAGGCCCCAAGAGGCCTCCAAGAGGCTCCCAAGAGGCCCCAGGAGGAGCCCGAACGACTCACACCAGGACGAGGGGCCCGAACGACTCACACCACGAAGAGCCCGAACGACTCACACCACAAGGAGAGGCCCGAACGACTCACACCAGGATGAGGGGCCCGAACAACTCACACCACGAGAAGCCCGAACGACTCACACCAGGACGAAGAGCCCGAACGACTCACACCACGAAGAGCCCGAACGACTCACACCAGGAAGAAGGGCCCGAACGACTCACACCAGGACGAGAAACCCCAAACGACTCAAATCACGAGGAGCGCTTTCTCTCCCTCCTCCTCCGCCTCGTCCTTCTCCCGCTCCCCCCACAAGGAGGATGTACAAGGAGGCGGGAGGAAGGAGGAACAGGGGAGATATGCGGGGCCACACGGACACACGCCTGAAAAACACGACTGTCGGCATGCTTCGCATGAGTTGCTGTTGTGAGATGGGCTGGTGGGGATACGCGAAGCGTAAAGAATTTGTATTGCGTTACGTTGCCTGGCAGCGCTCGTGCATGGCCTTGCATTGCATCGCATTGTTTTGCATTGCTTCGCATTGCTTCGCAACCGCATCACATTGCTTTGCAATGGTTTGTTTTGCGTTGCATTGCTTTGCGTTGCTTTGCGTTGTTCCGCATTGTGTTGCGTTGATTTTCATGTTCTGCAAAAAAATATTATCCCGGCAAAGCAACCTAACATCGATGTGTAGGAGCACATCTGGAAACATTCCCCTTAAGATTCGGATGAGAATCCAGTTGTAGAATTCTGCTGTTCTCGCAGTCGTAGTCGCATTCGCGATGACAGTCGCAGTGGCAACGGCAGTCGCAGTCACAGCCTCAGCCTCAGCCTGCCTCAGCCTCAGCCTCAGCCTGCCTCAGCCTCAGCCTGCCTCAGCCTCAGCCTCAGCCTGCTTCAGCCTCAGCATCAGTCTGCCTTCAGCCTCGGCCTCAGCCTCAGCCTGCCTCAGCCTCAGCCTGCATCAGCCTCAGCCTCAGCCTCAGCCTGCCTCAGCATCAGCCTGCCTCAGCCTCAGCCTCAGCCTGCCTCAGCCTCAGCCTCAGCCTGCTTCAGCCTCAGCCTCAGTCTGCCGTCGGCCTCGGCCTCAGCCTCAGCCTGCCTCAGCCTCAGCCTGCATCAGCCTCAGCCTCAGCCTCAGCCTGCCTCAGCATCAGCCTGCCTCAGCCTCAGCCTCAGCCTGCCTGCCTCAGCCTCAGCCTCAGCCTCAGCCTCAGCCTCAGCCTGCCTCGGCCTCAGCCTCAGCCTGCCTCAGCCTCAGCCTCAGCAGCCTCAGCCTCAGCCTGCAGCCTCAGCCTCAGCCTGCCTCAGCCTCAGCCTGCCTCAGCCTCAGCCTCAGCCTGCTTCAGCCTCAGCCTCAGTCTGCCTTCAGCCTCGGCCTCAGCCTCAGCCTGCCTCAGCCTCAGCCTGCATCAGCCTCAGCCTCAGCCTCAGCCTGCCTCAGCATCAGCCTGCCTCAGCCTCAGCCTCAGCCTGCCTCAGCCTCAGCCTCAGCCTGCTTCAGCCTCAGCCTCAGTCTGCCTTCAGCCTCGGCCTCAGCCTCAGCCTGCCTCAGCCTCAGCCTGCATCAGCCTCAGCCTCAGCCTCAGCCTCAGCCTCAGCATCAGCCTGCCTCAGCCTCAGCCTCAGCCTGCTTCAGCCTCAGCCTCAGTCTGCCTTCAGCCTCGCCTCAGCCTCAGCCTGCAGCCTCAGCCTCAGCCTCAGCCTCAGCCTGCCATCAGCCTCAGCCTCAGCCTCAGCCTCCTCAGCCTCAGCCTCAGCCTGCAGCCTCAGCCTCAGCCTGCCTCAGCCTCAGCCTCAGCCTGCTTCAGCCTCAGCCTCAGCCTGCCAGCCTCGGCCTCAGCCTCAGCCTGCCTCAGCCTCAGCCTGCATCAGCCTCAGCCTCAGCCTCAGCCTCAGCCTCAGCCTCAGCATCAGCCTGCCTCAGCCTCAGCCTCAGCCTGCCTGCCTCAGCCTCAGCCTCAGCCTCAGCCTGCTTCAGCCAAAGCCTCAGTCTGCCTTGAGCCTTGGCCTCAGCCTCAGCCTCAGCCTGCCTCAGCCTCAGCCTGCATCAGCCTCAGCCTCAGCCTGCCTCAGCATCAGCCTGCCTCAGCCTCAGCCTCAGCCTGCCTCAGCCTCAGCCTCAGCCTGCTTCAGCCTCAGCCTCAGTCTGCCTTCAGCCTCGGCCTCAGCCTCAGCCTGCCTCAGCCTCAGCCTGCCTCAGCCTCAGCATCAGCCTGCCTCAGCATTCAAAATGTGGCCCGGGAATGGAATTCTGGGAACTCGAAGAACACGAAGTGGCCTACAGTTGGCTCCGGGCATTCAAAATCATGCCCGGGAATGGAGTTCTGGGAAGTCGAAGACACGAAGTGGCCTACAGTTGGCTCCGGGCATCCAAAATGTGGCCCGGGAATGGAGTTCTGGGAACTCGAAGAGCACGAAGTGGCCTACAGTTGGCTCCGGGCATTCAAAATGTGGCCCGGGAATGGAGTTCTGGGAAATCGAAGAGCACGAAGTGGCCTACAGTTGGCTCCGGGCATCCAAAATGTGGCCCGGGAATGGAGTTCTGGGAAATCGAAGAGCACGAAGTGGCCTACAGTTGGCTCCGGGCATCCAAAATGTGGCCCGGGAATGGAGTTCTGGGAAGTCGAAGAGCACCAAGTGTGTGTGACTGTTGCATCCGGTTATTCAGAATGTGGCCTGGGAATGGGGTTCTGAGAGGTCGACGAGCACGAAGTGTGTGACTGTTGGTGAAAAACGAGCCCGGCACAGGCCCGGCCGGCAACTCCCAACGCCTGCCCGGACCCCCCTGTGGAGTGATCTGTGAGCTCTTTTGAATCAACTAGAAACCTATCAGTCTACGCTGTTAGGTAACAAACAAACAAAAAAGATACCCCCCCCCCCAAAAAAAAAAACTGGGCCCACCACACGCACACACACACACACACACACACACACACACACACACGCACACACACACACACGCACACGCACAGACGCACCGTTTTATCGGCACCCCCCTGGGATAAGGCAGATTATATACGTTTCTGCCCCATCGCTAATTGAGTATATGAGCTCATACCATCGCAGCCAAGCCATGACCGACCCCCCACACACACACACACACACGTCAAATAATACTATGCACGCAAACTCGTTTATCAAAAAACAGCCATGTTCGATAACATGTTGCAAAAACTGTGACAGTCCACACGCGCCCGGTGTCGCGCGCGCATGCTGAAATTTGTCCCAAAAAACCAAGTAACATTATGTTTCGCATTGGTGTCGAGATCGAACTTCCCGGAAACATTTAAAACATTGTGTTGCAACATGATGCCTCAACCAGAATCCGCGCGCTTGCGAATCTTACGGGGAACCAATGCTTGTTCCATCATGTTCATCGAATGCGACCAAGCGGGCCTCCCGCGCGCGCGCATGTCCGAATTATTCAAACGCGTTTGCGCGCCTGCTGGGGGACACGATCCCTGTCAACTAACACCACACGGGCGGGCCAGCCGTGTCCGCCGGCCGCGCGCACGTGTCGAAATCCTTCCAACACCTTCTTCGCTGGCACGTGGACACCATCAGCGCCACCGTCGTGGTGAGCATCGGCACCGTCATTGGCCTTGCCGTCGTCATCGTCACCATCGTCACCAACATCGCTACTATCATCATCGTGCGTTCCGCTGTCGACGTCGCCGTGATACCACGCCCGCCCGAGGTCACCGACTCGCACTGAAGTGCCCGCGCGTCACCGCGGCCTGCGAGACTCGCAATGGGAAGTCCCCAACGGTCAGCGCCACCGCGGCCGCGTCGGTCGTGCCAGACTAGCTGGCCGCTCTGCGCGCGAGCCTGCGCGCGCGCGCTGGCGCGGCCGCAGCGATGCGCCAGCCAGCGCCACGCAGTCGTCGCAATCGCCGCGGCATGGGTTTTACAAATAAAGTTGCGGATGGGTGGGTGGGATGATTGCGCGAGCAGTGGAGTTAACAAGCCATTGCGACCAAAAACTACCTTGCACCACATAGATTGCACCAGATGGGTTTAACCACCTAAATTGCACCACGTTGATTGCATCACCTCGATTGCACCACTGTTTGGGATCCGCGCATCGATAGATTCATTGCCGCACGCGTCTACTGCGCAGCAGTAGATTCAGATGTTGGTGATGTGATATGAGCGCACGGCCTCCCAGGGCACGGAACGCGACGACTACATTCTATGGATGGGAGTGCGGACACAATCCGGGAGAATAAAACAGGGCTAAGATCGGGATAAATCGCTCCAGAGCGTTCCAGAGCGCTCTCAGAGCGTTCCGGAACGCTCTGGAGCGGCCGCGGCGCCCAATACATCCTCCAAACCCGCCGATTCTCAGAGATTTCGAGTTATCCCGATCCGATGTTGTCCCGATCTTCGCGTCGTTTTAGAGAACGATTCGGGCGCCAGGGAAGAAGACAGCCCCACCAACAGTGCGTCCGGCCGCGCCAGCTGCTGCCAGTGAGGTGCCCGAAGACGCCGGGCCACCCTCGGCGGCCAGGGTCGCCCGGCGACGACGCCCCAGGGCGCCCCGCCGCCGCGGCGCGCGGAGGGGCGCACGGGGGACTCCGACGGCAAGTCCAGCCTCGACAGCGCGTGGGCTGACGGCGCGAGGCCTGCCGGCCCCCTGCGTCGGCCCGCCGGGACCCGAGGCCACGCGCGGCGAGCACGCGCCGGTAGCCGCGCCCCCGCGGCCCGGACCCCGCGGCGCGAGCCCGCGGCTTCGCGCGGCTCCGCGCGGCTCCGCGTCCCGCGCGGGGGTTCATCCGCGAGGAGACGCCCCCGCAGCCGCGGGCTCCCGGCCCGCGAGGCCCGGCCCGCGAGGCCGCGGCGGCGGAGGTGCTGCTTCCGCCCGCGGTGGTGCCTGGACGGCGCGGCGGCGCCCGGAGCGGCGGCGGCGGCGGCTCCCGCGGGTGGCGGCGCCGCTCCCGCGGCGTTGTGCGGAGCCGGTGGCAGCGGGCGCGGTGGCGGCCCGCCCGCGGAGGGCGCCCCCCACGGAGCGCTCCCACCCTGAAGCTGCAGAAGAGCGTTCTCGCGTCGCTCGTCCAGCTGGAGGGCACGGTCGGTCCCTGGGGTCGGTGCACTCCCCGCCGAGCCTCTGCTCCCGCTCGCCGCCCCCGAGCGGGGAGAGGCAGCTCAGAGAGAGAGCTGCCGCTCGTCCTCTGCCGCCGAGTTCGGGAAGTGGAGGGCCTCCCCGTGCGTCGAGCTCACAGCGTTGGATGGCTCCCCAAGGGCTCGTCCGCAGGGGAGGGAGCTGCACATCGCTGGGGCGGGGGGGTGCAGCGGTCGCATTGCCTTCGGTGCCGTCAGGTCTGGCACGCTCGTGGGCCTGTGCGATCGTGGTCGGGGCGGCCACCTCCACAGAGCTCTCCCGCCCGAAGTCGGCCGCCAGCCCGGGAGGGGAAGTGCGAGGGGGGGTGGGCCTTCTCAGAAGGCTCGGGAGGCTTCCGGCCTTTTGAGAAGATGCCCGAGCCTTCCCCGAAGGCACGGACAATTTCCGAGAAAGCCAGAGGGCTTCTCAGAAGTCTCGCCGACTTCTGAAAAGGCCTTTTCCCTCCCACCTACCCCCCAGGCCCGAGCACGCCATCCAAGCCGAGGGCTTCGATCCTTCCCCTCTTCCTCCCTCGGTTGGCGACGGGGAGGGGGCGGTGGAACGGGAGGTTGCGGCGTACCGTGCGCTTGGCCACGAGGCCGAGCGGCATGGACGCGTTTTGATATGCCTGGAGTGTGGAGCTTTTATTGTCGATCAGGGTCGGAAACCAAAGTTGTTTAAGACCTGTGTCGGACGATCTCGCGTCCCCTCCACGAGGGCCAATGAGGAGGCCCAGGTCTCTAGACCCTAGAGCTCTGCGAGGCCTTCACCCTCGCACGCGAGATCTGTTGGCTCCTCTCTCTCAGTCCAGGCCGGCTCCGGCTAGAAACGAGTTTTCCCCTGTGGAGGCGGGGGCGGTGGGTGGGGGAGGCGGAGGCGGAGCGAGCGTGTTGCCCTCTGCCTCGGCGTCGTCGTCGTCCGCTGCCCCGCCACCACCGGCGCCGCCGCCTGCTGTGGGGCGCGGCAATGCTGGCCTTCGTGGCCGTGCTCGAGGCCGCGGACGCGACGCTGGCAGGCGAGGACTGCCCGCCCCCCGCCCCTCCCGTCAGGGGCTGTTTTTCTTGGCCCCCCCAGGCTAAAAGCTTGGGCCTTTTTGGCTTCTGGCGACCTTTTCACTGCTGGCTGGCGATCGTGACTCGGCCGAATCCTCCGCTGTCCTGTCCTGTCCTCCTCCTCCTCCTCCTCCTCCTCCTCCTCCTCCTCCTCCTCGTTCTCCTCCTCCTCCTTCTCCTCCTCGTCTCCCTCCTCCTCCTCCTCCTCCTCCTCCTCCTCCTCCTCCTCCTCCTCCTCCTCCCCCTCCGCCTGCACATGTTAATATTCCTCCTTATCTTTTCGTGATGGAGAAACGATTCTGCCCGTCGCACCATCAGATGTGTCGATAGAGCAGTCAGGGTGTTTCCCCTGCGATTGTGATCTTGATACTTGAGACATCGAATGCTTGCCAGCGCGGACCCCAATCCGTAAGGTATTGCACGGTGGATGTGTCAGCTATGTGATGAGGCTGCATGGTGCAAGATATGTGGTGCAGTCTATGTGGTGTCATGTATATGATGTGTCCTATGTGGTGCAAGATATGTGGTGTAGTAGTCGACGCGTACGGGCATAAGAACGGTGGGGCAATGTCCCTATAGATAGATGTGTATGTATACGGTGATTTGTGTATGTGTATGTATGCATGCGGGGTAAGCTATGCGGCGAAATGTCTGTAGTGTAAGCTATACAGTGGGAGCTGTGTGGTGCAAGGTGTATGGTGTAAGCTATGTGGTGCAAGCTATATGGTGCAAGCTATGTGGTGCAAGCCATGTGGTAAAAGCTAGGTGATGCCAGCTGTGCGGCCGCCCAACGCACGAGGCAACAACGAGCGACCACTGGCGAACACCTGGCGGAACCTCGGCTGACCCACCGAGCGCCTTGGGCGCCCACGAGGCGCCCACGGGCGGGCACCGGGCGACACCACGGCTAACTACCCAGCGCACGAGGCGCCCACGAGGCGCCCGAGGACGCTCACAGGCGGGCACCAGGCGAAACCTCGGCTGACCGATCCAATTCAAAACAGATGGAGGGCGGCTCCTTTTCAAAATGGGGCTGTTCCACTTTAGCGCCGCGCTCATTCGTCACAATAGCTTGCAACTGCTACAATGATGGAGAGCGGCTCCTTGTCGAAATTGGGCTCTCGCCCTAGCGAAGCGCACGTTCGTCTGGAAAGCCTGCAACCATTACAAGGATGGGTGGCGGCTCCTTCTTAAAAATGAGGCCCTCGTTTGAGCTGCCGTACACGTAACGACCAAAAGCTTGAACGTATGAACAGCTGCGGGGATGGAGGGCAGTGCCTTTCAAAAACGAGGCTCCCGCATGAGATCCCCTCGACATTCATGTCCACGAGCGTAGACCTGAGGGGCGGTTGCACCGATGGAAGGCGGCTTCTCGTCAAAACGACAGGCTCCCGCTGGACTCCCTGCTCGAACTGTTGGTCGTACCCCTCAGCTTTCCTGCTAGGTCGCTGCGATGGTGCGAGGAGCACGCTGTTGTCAAAGCGGGGCTCCCCGTCGCACGGCAGGCCACTGGGGCGATCGTCTGTCAAGGGGTGTTCTCGTTGCAGACGCAAGGAAGGCATGCAGGGATATGTACCCAGACATGCTCGCGTCGTAAAAAATCAGGTCAAGTTTTTTCACTATTTTCGGACCCTGGGGGCCCTCGCCGGGCCCCGGGACCGTCAAAAGACGACTCAGGATAAAAAACCGGTCCGGGGGAAAGGATCGGGACTTCCAGGGACGCCATCCTGCAAAAATCACGACGTCGCATGTCTGGGTAGGGACTTGGGAAGGGCATGTGTACGGTATCACCGCTGATGCATCTTGGGTTTACTCTGGCCATTATCCTTCTCCTTCTCCTCCTTCTCCACAGTTCAGGCTTGCCAACGCGCGACGGTCACGTTGATTCGCGGTGTTGAGTTCCCAGGAATGGAGCTCTGGCACGGTTCAGGATCGTCAGCACGCAACAATCGGGTTGGTTCGTGGCGTAGGAGTCCCGAGAACGGTGTTTTGGCACGCTTCAGGCTCTTCAAACGTTTGCCTCCCAACGGGGCACCTCCCTCAGTCGAAATTGACCCTTGTAGGGGCATATAAAAAAGGGGCTTGGAGAGAGGGCGTATTCCAACATCGTTGATGAGTCTTGGGTGTACACTGGTCCTCCGCCTTCTCCCCCTCCTACTGGAGCCATCCCTCCCAAACAAAAATAACCTCTGGACCTCTCTTGGAATGCGCTGCGACCAGGGTTTCGAAGGAGGTCCAGCCGTGGGGGACTGGATGCCCCAAAGAACGAAATACGCCCAAAGCCTCGATCGAACCTCGATCCTCCTCCCTTGGGTACAGAAGCGGTAGCGCGTGTGTTCGATAACAGGGCCCGCAAAAATTAGCCTGGCGAAGGACCCAGCCATATGAAGTTGTGAGTGCCGCAGTTGTGAGGATCGTCTTCGGTGGAACTCCCTATGGTACCACAAAGCGTGTGATGTGCGTGCAGGTTTGAAGAGAGGGGGGGCCATGTGAACCCTCCCACTGGGACCTTCGGTGGAGCTCCCTACGTGGCAACGAAACGTGTAAGGGCTGTGCCGAAACGGGCATGACGCCCACATGCGAACTGCACCGCTGGAACCTTCGGTGGAGCTCCCTGTGGGGCCACGAAACGTGTGCGGGTCGAGCCGGAACGGGCGTGACGCCTACATGCGACTGAACCACTGGAACCTTCGGTGGAGCTCCCTACGGGGTCACAAAACGTGTGACGGGTGTGCCGAAACGGGCGTGACGCCCACTTGCGAACTGCACCACTGGGACCTTCGATGGAGCTCCCTACGTGGCCACGAAACGTGTAAGGGCTGGGCCGAAACGGACGTGACGCCCACATGCGAACTGCAGCACTGTGACCTTCGGTGAAGCTCCCTACGGGGCCACGAAACGTGTGAGTGGTGTGCCGAAACGGGCGACGTCCACATGCGAACTGCAGCACTGGGACCTTCGGTGGAGCTCCGTGGGGCCAAGAAACGCGTGAGTGGTGTGCCGAAACAGGCGTGACGCCTACATGCGACTGCAACACTGGGACCTTCGGTGGAGCTCCCTATGGAGCCACGAAGCGTGTGAGGGGTGTGCCGAAACAGAGACGATGCAGGGGTGGGAGGTGGGAGGAGGGGGGGAAGAGGGCGGGAGGTGAGGAGACGCGGAGCGCTGACTCTTCAAAACGAGGACCCAATACCACAGGAGCGTTGAGAAAAACATGGGGTCGGTTAGGCTACTCTTCAGCCTCCCCCCGTCCGTCTGGCCAGGCCAGCCT
The DNA here is from genome assembly GCA_963575745.1 of Prorocentrum cordatum. Classification (NCBI taxonomy): domain Eukaryota; class Dinophyceae; order Prorocentrales; family Prorocentraceae; genus Prorocentrum; species Prorocentrum cordatum. The sequence continues at coordinate 112,559 of CAUYUJ010020445.1, forward strand.
CGTAGGAGGAGCCCCTTCGAAAGCCTGGCCAGTGCCTGCAGGACGCGGGCGCCCGCAGGCACCCCCCCTGAATGTCACGATCCTCCCCCCTTGAGGGGAGCATTACACTGCAACTTATCCAGCCCATTATCGAGTGGAAAGAGACGTACGCCAATGGTGGCAGGAACAACGACAGTGCAGGCGCGGCGATTTGTTGTGCAAGCTACATAGGGTGCGCACACGTTGCACGACTCACAGGGCAGCAATCGACAGGACGAGGATTGGGGCCCCAGGGTTGAAGGAGAACGGGGGCGGGAACGACGGGCTGGAGATTGACGGAATTGTGGGGGCGGGGACCGAAGCTGATATTTTGGGACGCAACGAAGTCCCCATCCCAGCCAAGCAATCATTAATTTATCTCGGGACGTCTCTTGCTGCGGACGGGCGCATAGGCACAGAACTGAGTCGGAGAATTGGGGCGGCCAGAAGTGACTTCAAGGTGCTTGCAAGAATATGGTCGCATTCGACTTTGAGTAGGAGACAGAAACTACGTATATTTAATGCTTGCATTGTTTCCAAACTCACGTATGTATTATTCACTGCGTGTCTTAACCAGGCCGAGCGAAGACGGCTCGACGGGTTCCAGAATTATTGTCTCAGACGTATTTGCAGAGTCCCTCCGTCGTACATCAGTCGGGTGTCGAACCGTACAGTTCTGCAGATCAGCCAACAGACGCCTCTGAGCCATAGTCTTGCGCGTAGACAGATGTTGTACATGGGCCATTTGGCGAGAAGACCAGACGAGGATCCAGTCAGAAGCTCGGTGTTTGAGCCGGGCGGTCTGGTTCTCAAGAGCCTTCTTGGGAAAAGGAGGAGAGGCCGCCCGAGACAGTCTTGGGGGCCCATGGTGCTGAAGAACTGCTTGAATGTTGCCGGCTCCCATGAGCGACTTGCTGATTACTTCCGCCGAGAGGGCGGTGCAGCTCGCAGGTGGGAGCAGGCGGTCAAGGCATGGGCGGCGTGCTGAAGGCATCCGTTTCCGTGCACATTTTCACCCATTGCTCACGCGCTGTGGCCGGCGCAAGGCTTCTGTTCTGTTCTGTTCTGGGAGCCATCGCGTCAGCAGCAGAATGGAGAAGATGACAGGGGAGGGAATAGGGTGACGATGAAAGCGGTGGGAGGAAACAACAGACTATCACTGTTTTCAGTAGCTGGCTAATCTGCGGCGGGTACCCACTATGCTGGCCCCCCAGCAGCCCTCGAAAGTGGCGACAGTTTCACAGATCGCAGCCCCCCATGAATGGCGATGTCTAATCTGAATATGCGGCGAATGCCCACTGTGCTGGCCCCCCAGCAGCCCTCGAAACTGGCGACAGTTTCGCAGACCGCAGCCCCCCAAGGATGGCGAGGTCTAATATGAACCTGTGGCGGGTACCCACTATGTTGGCCCCCCCCCCGCAGCCCTCGAACGTGGCGACGGTCTCGCAGATCGCAGCCACCCCCAGGAACGGCGAGGTCTAAGCTGAATCTGCGGCGGGTACCCGCCATGCTGGCCCCCCAGCAGCCCTTGAAAGTGGCGACAGTTTCACAGATCGCAGCCCCCCTATGAATGGCGATGTCTAATCTGAATATGCGGCGAATGCCCACTGTGCTGGCCCCCCAGCAGCCCTCGAAACTGGCGACAGTTTCGCAGACCGCAGCCCCCCAGGGATGGCGAGGTCTAATATGAACCTGCGGCGAGTGCCCACCGACGCTGGCCCCCCAGCAGCCCTCGAAACTGGGGACTGTTTCGCAAACCGCAGCCCTCCAGGGATGGCTACGTCTAATCTGAACCTGCGGCGAATACCCACTATGTTGGCACCCCCCGCAGCCCTCGAACGTGGCGACGGTTTCGCAGATCGCAGCCACCCCCATGGACGGCGAGGTCTAATCTGAATCTGCGGCGGGTACCCACTATGCTGGCCCCCCAACAGCCCTCGAACGTGGCGACGGTTTCGCAGATCGGTGCCCCCCCAGGGACGGCGAGGTCTAATCTGCATCTGCGGCGAGTGCCAACTACGGTGGCCCCCCCGCAGCCCTCGATCGTGGCGACAGTTTCACAGATCGCAGCCCCACCAGGGATGGCGAGGTCTAATCTAAATCTGCGGCGAGTGCCCACTATGCTGGCCCCCCAGCAGCCCTCGAAAGTGGCGACGGTTTCGCAGATCGCAGCCTCCCAGGGATGGCGAGGTCTAATCTAAATCTTCGGCGAGTGCCCACTATGCTGGCACCCCAGCAGCCCTCGAACGTGGCGACAGTTTCGCAGATCGCAGCCCTCCAGGGCCGGCGAGGTCGAATCTGGATCTGCGGCGGGTACCCACTATGCTGCCCCCCCCAGCAGCCCTCGAACGTGGCGACAGTTTCGCAGATCGCAGCCCCCCAGGGACGGCGAGGTCTAATCCGAATCTGCGGCGAGTACCCTGCTGGCCCCCCAGCAGCCCTCGAAAGTGGCGACGGTTTCGCAGATCGCAGCCCCTCAGGGATGGCGAGGTCTAATCTGAACCTGCGGCGGGTACCCACTATGCTGGCCCCCCAGCAGCCCTCTAACGTGGCGACAGTTTCGCAGATCGCAGCCCCCCAGGGATGGCAAGGTCTAATCTAAATCTTCGGCGAGTGCCCACTATGCTGGCCCCCCAGCAGCCCTCGAACGTGGCGACAGTTTCACAGATCGCAGCCCCCCAGAGATGGCGAGGTCTAATCTGAATCTGCGGCGGGTACCCACTATGCTGGCCCCCCAGCAGCCCTCGAAAGTGCGAAAGAGGCGACGGTTTCGCAGATCGCAGCCCCCCAGGGACGGCGAGGTCTAATCTGCATCTGCGGCGGGTACCCACTATGCTGGCCCCCCAGCAGCCCTCGAAAGTGGCGACAGTTTCGCAGACCGCAGCCCCCCAGGGATGGCGAGGTGACGCAGGACGGCGAGGCGAGGAGTTAAAAGGCAAGAGAGCAGAGGAGGAGAGAGTAGAGGAGGAGAGGGCAGGAGAGGACGGAGACCGCAGCGCTCTCTTCAAAACGAGAACCCAACGCAGGAGGGTCGGGAAAACTATCAAGATCCCTACTCCACGGACCTCTCCCGGGGTGCGTTCCGACTAACGTTTCGAAGCGAATCCAGCCGCGGGGACGAGGGCCTCCCGGGAGGCCCCCAGGCGACATCGGTGCCCTTTCCTCTGACCCTTCCTCGTCGTGCTCCTCCTCCTCCTCCTCCTCATCCTCCGCCTAATCATCATCATCATCATCATCATCATCATCATCATCATCATCATCATCATCATCATCATCATCATCATCATCAGCATCAGCATCAGCATCAGCATCAGCATCAGCATCAGCATCAGCATCAGCATCATCAGCATCAGCATCAGCATCAGCATCATCATCATCATCATCAGCATCATCAGCATCATCATCAGCATGATCATCATGATCATCATCATCAGCATCATCAGCATCATCATCATCAGCGCTACCATCACCATTATCACCATCACCATTATCATCATCATCACAACAATCATCATCATCATCAGCAGCAGCATCATCAGCAGCATCATCATCATCAGCAGCACCATCATCATCAGCATCATCATCATCACCATCAGAATCATCGTCGTCATCATCATCAGTAGCATCAGCATCAGCATCAGCATCAGCATCAGCATCATCATCATCATCATCATCATCATCATCATCATCATCATCATCATCATCATCATCATAACAATCGTCATCATCATCGTCATCATCATCATGATCATCATCATCATCAGCAGCATCATCCTCATAATCATCAGCAGTACCATCATCATTATCATCATCATCAGCAGCATCATCAGCATCAGCATCATCAACACCACCATCATCACCACCACCATCATCTTCATAATCATCATCCGAATCATAATCAGAAGCCTAATCATCACCACCATACGCATCATCATCATAATCATAATCATCAGCTGTATCATCATCATCATCATCATCATCATCATCATCATCTGCATCATCACCATCATCCTCATCATCCTCCTCATCATCATCAACAGCATCATCCTCATCATCATCATCACCATCATCATCAGCATCATCATCATCATCATCATCATCATCATCATTATCCTCATTCTCATCCTCATCCTCATCATCATCATCCTCGTCATCATTCCTCGCACTCCCACTGCCAGGCGGGGTCTCCTGTTGATGGAGCCGGTGCTGCCGCCCAGTCGGTCCGCCTTCGCTCCCCCCGGTGCTCGGTGGTCGTCGTCGGCGGCGTCGTCGGCAGCGTCGTCGTGGACAATTTCCCCGCCGGAATGGTACAGTCGGACCTAGGACAGAAGAACATCCTTCAAGACCATGAGGCCCTCCCGCCAGCCAAAGCACACAGAGCATCCAAGAGCATCCTCCCCAGGATGCACAGGAGCATCCAACAAGCACGAAGAACATCAGGGTACCCTCCCCGAACCGACCTCGATCTTAGACCTCGGTCCGACTGCAGGGAAAAGCCCACCTCCCCTCGATGCGGACCCAAAAACACGACGGGAGATTTGCTTCCATGTTCGGCCCCTGGGGGCCCTCGCCGAGCCCTGGGACCGTCACGAAACGACTCGGGACGAAGGGCCGGTCTGGGGAAGGGGTCTGGGGGGGCCCGCCCTGCGAAAGAACCACGGCGTCGGACCTCTGCGAGGGCAGACGAGCAGAAGGGAAGGAGAGGGTAGAGGAAGAGAAGGAGGGGGGGGGAGGAGGAGGAGGAGGAGGAGGAGGAAGAGGAGGAGGAGGAGGAGGAGGAGGAGGAGGAGGAGGAGGAGGAGAAGGATGAGCAGAGGAGGAGGAGGAGGAGGAGGAGGAGGCGGAGGAGACGGAGGAGGAGGAGAGGGAGGCGGAGGAGGCGGAGGAGGAGGAGAAGGAGGAGGAGGGGATGAGAGGGTAGAGGACGAGGAGGACCTGGGAAGGAGGAGACGAGGACGACGACGACGAGGGGGGAGGAGGTCGAGGAGGAGGGCGACGGGGGGAAGGAGGTCGAGGAGGTGGAGGAGGGCTGGCCGGGATTCACAGAAGGTCGGGTTCGGGAGCGGGGCCCCCACGAGCAAAAGCTCTGGGGGGTGATGCCGCATGCTTCGGGGAGGGGGGGCGAGTGGAGGCCTCAACTGTTTTGTGGGTGGCTGCTATTTTAGCTGGTCCCCCATGCGAGACTTGGTCCACCGCTCGCTTCCTCCCAGTCCCTGCCGACCCCCGCGCCCCGTCCGCTCTGTTGACCATCCGTGGGGCCTGGGACATCTTAGCAATCGGGGGAGAGAGCAGGTTCGGCTGGGAAGCATCATCCTCCGCACTGCCCTCCCCTTGCTCCACGAGGCCTGGATCCGCGGGGTGCCAGCCATCATGGAGCATCCCTCCTTGAATCCCAGCGTTCCCGAGGCCCCGAGCCCTTGAAGAGTACCCCAGTTCCTGAGACTTTTGACCATGCCACGGGTCGGGGCCCATCCCATCACATTCATGCAGGGCTGAACCTAAACGGTGTTTTTCGTTGTCGCTCCCCTCACGCACACACATACACTTTGTTCGTCGGCGGCGAGGCAGAATGGGTGGACCAGCGATAGAAAGATAAACGGGGGCACCGAGAAGCGAATTGGCCAGCGTACAGGAGAAGGGAAAGGACGGACAGGGCGACCGCGGAGGGGGGAGCAGGCGGGGCCACTGCACACACACACACACACATACATAAACACACACACACACACACGCACACGCGCACACGCATTCACATTCATGAGTTGCAGAGTTGCAGACGGCTGGCCCCCGAAGTGTTTCAAGTCTGTGGAGGGTCTTGCAGTGAAGGCTTGCTGAGCCCGGGCGCGCCACCAACTTGGCAGCAGCTGCATGCTCAGCAGGCAGGCCCTGGGACCCTGCAGCGCCTTGGGCAGTGAAAGGCTTGAGGCAGGGGGGACGGATCCTCTTTACCCCTGCCTAGTTGTACTGCCTACGTCCACGCCTGAGAGTCAGTCCACTCTAAGCGACAGTGCCTTGTGGGGGAATGGTTCTACCATTTTCCAACTATATCCTTATGCCCTCCTTATTTCCCAAGCCCCTCCACTATCAGCTATAGTACCCCAGTGTGGCCAGCCCTGCCTGTGCTGGGCCCGCGCACTTCGCGCCGGGAGCTGCTCAGTGTCCTCTCGTGGGCATGCTGCTGCTGCCTTGTCCTTCACTCCATGTTGTCTCCTGCCGTGCTCTCTTCATAATGGCTTCGGCTGTCCGCCATCCGACCGACCGACCGACCGACAGAGGAGGAGGAGGAGGAGGAGGAGGAGGAGGAGGAGGAGGAGGAGGAGGAGGAGGAGGAAGAGCAGCAGGCGGAGGAGGAGGCAGAGCGTAGAACATTGGTCTGCCTGTTCTGGCCGCTCTCGGCGCCCAAATGCGGGCGGCGAATCGGAATCTGAAGGGCCCGCGGCCCGCTGTGGAGCGAGCAGAGCGAGGTGGCTCTCCGTCGCACTCCAGGGGGGCCGCATGGCCCCCCACGACGGGAGAAGAACAAAATCTATGTGCGGACGCTCCTTCCGCGACAGGAGCGAGGAGAAGCAGGCACAACGGAAGTGCCGCCGTCACGGAAGGCACTGCCACAAGAGACGGCTCGCACGCTCCTCTGGCAGAGGGAGTGCGGCGGGACCGCTTCGGATGCCAGCGAGCAGCTGAGGCGCACGTGCGCCTGGCCACGGCTGTGGTCTTCACAGGGAGAGGCGATCTGGCCGCCCATGGCACACATCTGCTGTTTGCTGCTGCGGATTTTGATTAGGTCGGGCATCTCCCCCTACAGGCGGATTTTGGACGCGAAATCAAAAATACTCTAAAACATGCAAGAATTGACATCTCGTCACCTGAACATGTTTTGACTGTTTTTACATATTCCGCCTGTAGAGGGACAGGCCCGACTCAAGATTATGAGGCGGTCGCTGCTTCTCCGACGACTATATATCCCATCTTGGACCATCTGCCAGGGCGCGCCAGAGCCCCTCACAACCACGGCCAGTCACACGACACGTCCAAACTCTACGTCTGGAAAGGATGCGCGGCCGGTGCGCAAAAAAAAGCAACAAGCTTGGCCCGCCAACATCGACAGCACGGGCATAGAAGAACAAAAAACTGAATCACCATGATTTCTCCGAGGTCCGCGCGAACTTCTTGGATCGGCGATGGGCCCCCCTCCCTGCCGCGCGGAGCGCGCCAGGGGGCGGCGCCGGAGGCGCCGCCATGGGGTTCCAGCGCCAATACAGGAAATCCGCAAGGAACGTCGAACATTTCTGTTGGTGCCGCTTTTTCTTCTTCGAGCGCAGGCACAAGGATCCGCTCGCAGCAGCAGCCGACAGCGCACCCGGCCGGCGCCTTCCCCGTGCGGATCTGCAGGGGAACGAAAAAAAACAGCGGTGGCAACACGCGGGGTCATGTGCCGCAACGGCGGGCCCAAGCCCTCACGCCTCACTCCTCTGCCCAATCCGCCTGGCAAGGCTTCGGGCTGCGCAGGGACGGCCCCAACAGAAGGCAGTCCTGGCTGGTAGTCCCAGCTGGCCTCCACAGGACCCCCGCCTAGTCTGGGGCAGTGAGTCCTGGGGCGCGGAGCGCCCCAGGGGCGCCGCTGGAGGCGGCGCCAGGGCTGGGGCTACCCAGGAAGGCTGTCTGTGCACAACCCGAAGCCTTACCATCTCGGCTCTTCGAAGCCTTGGCGGCGCGCACAAGGGGGCAGGGGGAGAGGCTTCTTTCAAGAAGGCTGCTTCTCAGAAGGCGCTGGCCCTCCATCTACAGGTTCAGGCCCGCGCCTTCGGAGAAACAGGGGCGTTTCTGAGAGGCATTCCCCCTCCTTTACGGTCGGACCTGGGACAGAAGAACTACCTCCAAGAACATGAAACCCTCCGCAGGCCAAAACACACAGAACATCCAGGGGTTACCCTCCCCAGGATGCACAAGAACATCAAGCACGAGCACGAAGAACAGTAGGGTACCCTCCCCGAACCGACCTCGATCTTCGACCTCGGTCCGACCGTACCCCCCTCTGCGCGCGGCCGAAATCCGACAGGCTGGGCACCGCGGAACTCCAGCCGTCCTCGACGCGGGGGCCCTGAAGTGGGCGCCCCCCGCGGAGGCATCGGGGGCCCTTGCCCAGCCCGCACGGCGGGGGGCGCGGGGCCAAACTTGCCACCGGAGTGGAGGGAAGGCCAAGCGATGGCCATGACCAAGACACTAAACGCGGAAACGTCCTCGCCGATCTTGGTCATCGTCCATCTTGGTCGTCGAGTCGCGCATCATCTGGGGTGTTCTTAGAAGTGCCCCTGGCCCAAGGTGCCCCCAGGATCTCCAAGGAGGCCCCCACGGCCTCCAGAGCACCCCTCGTGAGGCCCAGGGGGCCCCAGGGATCAAAAAAGGTGCAAAAAGCTGGGGGCACCTTGGGCCAGGGGTACCTTTAGCAACGCCCGATCATCCATGCGAATCGGCGACGGCCAGCATGGACCATGACCAAGATCGGCGTCGACAAGACACCGCGACGTCACACTCGTGGTCATCGTGTTCCGTCCCTCGGCTGATCACGCGCCGCGCCGCGCTCGAGCCCAGTGCGGGCCCTGCTGGAGGTCTCACTTCGCCTTGCCCTGGTTGGCGACGGCGGCCACCTTCTTCGCCACCTCCTCAGGGTCCATCAGGTAGTACTTGCTGACGACCTTCAGCTGGCAGTCCAGCTCGTACACCAGGGGCACGCCGGTCGGGATGTTGAGCTCCAGCACCTCCAGAAGACAACAAAAAAACAACGACAACAACCACAACATCCACCACAACAACAACAACAACAACTGCTGCTGCTGCTGCTGCTGCTTCTACTACTGCTACTACTGCTACTACTACTACTACTACTACTACTACTACTACAACTACTACTACTACGACTACTACGACTACTACGACTACTACTACTACTACTACTACTACTACTACTACTACTACTACTACTACTACTACTACTACGACTACTACTACTACTATACTACTACTGACTACGACTACTACTACTACTACTACTACTACTACTACTACTACTACTACTACTACTACTACTACTACTACTACTACTACTACTATACTACTACTACTACTACTACTACTACTACTACTACTACTACTACTACTACTACTACTACTACTACTACTACTACTACTACTACTACTACTACTACTACTACTACTACTACTACTACTACTACTACTACTACTACTACTACTACTACTACTACTACTACTACTACTACTACTACTACTACTACTACTACTACTACTACTACTACTACTACTACTACTACTACTACTACTACTACTACTACTACTACTACTACTACTACTACTACTACTACTACTACTACTACTACTACTACTACTACTACTACTACTACTACTACTACTACTACTACTACTACTACTACTACTACTACTACTACTACTACTACTACTACTACTACTACTACTACTACTACTACTACTACTACTACTACTACTACTACTACTACTACTACTACTACTACTACTACTACTACTACTACTACTACTACTACTACTATAACGACGACTACCACAACAACGACAGCAACAGCAACAGCAACAGCAACAGCAACAACCACAACAACAACCACAACAACAGCAAACAGCAGCAACAAACAAACAAACAAAACGGCCAGAGGTCCGCGCGGATGTCTTGGATCGGCGCTGGATACCCCTCCCTTGCGCGCGGAGCACGCCAGGGGTGGCGCCGGAGACGCCGCAAGAGGGGCCAGCGCGGATCCAGCAGGTCCGCGCGGAGCCCCAGAAGTCTATGGTTAGTGTGGGGGCAGATCCACAAGAAACCTTCCTCAAGAAACCTAACCCTGGGACACCAGAATGTCCATGGATTTTTGGCGTGGGAGCATCACGCTTTCCATCGCAAAACCATCGGAACCCCAGAAACCCAGGGCACCCCGGAGGCACGCAGGGTGTTTCTTGGCATGGGCCTCCACTGTCTGCAGTTTTTCTTACTCGAGCCTCATCCTCGGACATGCCTTCCAAGTACTTGCAGATGGCGCGCAGGGAGTTCCCGTGCGCGGCGACGAGCACGCTCTTGCCGGCCATGACGCACGGGAGAATCGTGTCGTTCAGGAAGGGCAGCACGCGGTCGACCGTCATCTTCAAGGACTCCGCGCCAGGCAGCGCCTCAGCGGGGACGTGGCGGTAGAGCGGGTCGTTGCAGGGGTGGCGCGGGTCGGACGCGGCGATGGTGGGCGGCGGGATGTCGTAGCTGCGGCGCCAAATCTTGACCTGCTTGTCGCCGTGCTTCTCCGCGGTCTCGGCCTTGTTCAGCCCCTGCAGGCCGCCGTAGTGCCGCTCGTTTAGCCTCCAGGTGTTGATGATTGGCATCGAGAAGTTATCCGACTCCATCAGGGCGGTCCACGCGGTCCTGATGGCGCGCCTGAGCGCGGACGTGAAGACGATGTCGAACCTGAAGCCATTGTCCTTGAGCATCCTGCCCGCCTCGAGCGCCTCGATCTTGCCGTTGTCGCTGAGGTCCACGTCGGCCCACCCAGTGAAGATGTTCTTGACGTTCCAGTCGCTCTCCCCGTGGCGCAGGAACACGACCTTGAACGTCCCGCCGCCGCCAGCCGCGCTGGGTTTCGTCTGGCGCATGATGCTGAGCGCCTTGTCGCCCATGATAGAGCCGTAGCGGTTGGCTTCATCCAGATCCTCGTACGCGATGTCGGTGTACTTGGCATTCGGGGTGTCGTCCTTGCAGAAGGCCGCCAAGCATTTCGAGATGCCCACGCACGAGCAGTTGAACTCGCCCACGATCCACTTCTCCTCCGCGGCAGGGGTGCCGACCGGCGACGCCAGGATGAAGTCGGTGGTCCACCAGAGCGGGATCGGCTCGTCGGCCAGTCCCAGCGAGGGCATGACCTTGATCAGATCCTGAGAAGGTCAGTTATCGTGTTGGGAGAGCGGGGTTGGGAAGATGCAGGGCACGACAATGTAATGAGCACCTTCAACATACATGGTAAGATGGATGATCTGATCATTTCCCCCAGCCCCATCCTCCCAACATGATTATTGTTAGGTCGGGCATGTCCTACTACAGGCGGATTTTGGAAGAACCATTACCAATGGTCAAACGATTGTCAAAAATAGTCAGAAGAGCAGGAAACATCGTAACCAGACTATTCCTAGCCATTGTAGAGGGACATGCCCGACTTTGATTAGCGACTTTCTGCGATCCTTCTTCAGGAAATTCGTGGTGAGGTTCATGAACTTGGGCTCCTCGGGGCCGTAGAAGGTGTAGATCGAGCCCGTGCCGCCGACGGCGGAGATGCCGCCCTCCTTGGGCTTTTTGTGGATGATCCCCACCAGCTGGTCGCCGACACAGTTGTACCGCAGCTCACCCTCTACGATGCGGGGGCAGAAGCGTTGGTCCACCAGCATGCCGCCCGCTTCCTTTAGAGGGCAAAAACTCCACCCCCATAATGATCACCCCGACAAGCGAAGCCGTTTAGTAAACGCACCCAAAGAAGGAATCGAACAGGGCAGGGCTGGTTGGTAAACGCCCAGGGCCGTTTAATAAACGCCAATTATCGGCTCCGGATGGTTTTTCCTCCCTTGATCCTTGCCGCCCGCCAAATACTTCCCGACACCCTTGGAGGTCCAGGTGCCAGACTTCGCAGTGCGGCCGTTGACGCAGAACTCGACGAACTCGGCCACGGTGTGTTCCTCCGCGTGGTTGTCGTTCGCCTCCATCAGGTCCAGCACCTCGTCGTCGGTGCAAGACCGCTCTCCGTAGGCCTTGCAGTAGTTACCGGCCTTGAGCTTGATGATCCAGATGCCCTCCCCTGAGGAGCCGCGGTTCTGCTTGATAACGCGGGGCTGGAACGCCATGGTCTTCTTGAAGCCGGCCTCGAACTCCGCGGGGTCGTAGAACGAGAGGGTGTCCTCCAGGCCGATGTTCAGCGTAGCCACCTTGCACAGAGCGTCCTTCGCGCCCATGAACTCCATCACGTCTGGGGAGGGCCAGACCTGGATGCCAGCTCTGCGGAGGCCGCGCATGCCGTCGTCGAACTTCTGCTGGGAGCCACCGTCGGCCGCGATCTGCCCGGGGTTGCAGCGCACGATGATGAAGTCGAAGCCCTTGCACACGTTCATGAACTCGTTATGCTCCTGCCAGACGTAGTGGATCAGCTGGCAGCTCATGCCAGCCTTGATCATGCCGTTGGCGAACGGGATCGAGTCGTACCTGTGGCCGTTGCTGCTCTTGTCGGAGCCGCCGTACTTCGCGCTGCGCACGTAGATCTGAGCGAGGGCGCCCTTGTAGCTCGGGGACACCGGCTGGTCCATGAGGCCCAGGTCGTCCTTGGCGATGCGCGTGAGGGATGCGACACCCACTGGGCCCGCCGACGGGGGGACGCCCTTGCGTAGGAGCTCCTGCGCTTTCTGCCCGAGGAAGCCCTCGTACATCTTCAGCTCAACTCTGTCCTCGGCCGAGATGTCGTCGTAGCACGCGTTCGGCGTGTCGTCCTTGCAGTACGCCGCCAGGCACTTGGAGATGCCCACGCACGAGCAGTTGAACTCGCCCACGATCCACTTCTCCTGCTCCGCGGGAGTGCCCTCTGGCGACGCCAGGATGAAGTCGGTGGTCCACCAGAGCGGGATCGGCTCGTCCGCCAGGCCGAGAGCCGGCATGACGTGCGGGAGGTCCTTCTCGAGGAAGTTGACGGTGAGGCTCTTGAACTTGGGCTCGTCGCCCCCGTAGAAGGTGTAGATCGAGCCAGTGCCGCCGACGGCGGAGATACCGCCCTCCTTGGGCTTCTTGTGGATGATTCCCACGAGGACGTCGGCGACCATGTTGTAGCGGAGCTCGCCCTCGACGATGCGCGGGCAGAAGCGCTGGTCCACGAGCATGCCGCCCGCCGCCTTGCCGCCCTCCAGGTACTTCCCGACGCCCTTGGAGGTCCAGGTCCCAGACTTGGCCGTGCGGCCGTTGACGCAGAACTCGACGAACTCCGCCACCGTGTGCTCCTCCGCGTGGTTGTCGTTCGCCTCCATCAGGTCCAGCACCTCGTCGTCGGTGCAGACGCGCTCGCCGTAAGTGCCACAGTAGTTGCCGGCCTTCAGCTTGATGATCCAGATGCCCTCGCCAGAAGACCCACGGTTCTGCTTGATCACGCGGGGCTGGAACGCCATGGTCTTCTTGAAGCCTGCGGCGAACTCGACTGGGTCGTAGAACGACAGTGTGTCCTCCAGCCCGATGTTCATGGTCGCGACCTTACAGAGGGCGTCTTTGGCGCCCATGAACTCCATCACGTCAGGGGAGGGCCAGACCTGCTTTCCCAGCTTGCGCATCTCCCGCATGCTATCGTCGAATTTGCCCTGGTCGCCACCATCGGCCTTGATCTGACCGGGATTGCAACGAACAATGAGGAAGTCGAAATTCGCGCACGTGCTGAAGAAGGCGTCGTGCTCCTGGTGGACGTAATGAATCAGCTGGCAACTCATGCCCACCTTGATCATGCCGTTAGCAAACGGGATCGAGTCGTAGCGGTGGCAGTTGTTGCTCTTGTCCGAGCCACCGTACTTCGCGGACCGCACGTAGATCTGGCACAAGGCGCCCTTGAACTTGGGATCCTTGGGCTGCGGTAGCAGGCCGAGGTCGTCCTTGGCGACACGAGTGATCTTTGAGACGTCCACGGGGCCGAGGGATGGCGGAGCTCCTGAGCAGATAGACCTTGCCTTGATGCCCATCAGGATGCCGTACCGGTCCGCCTCGGCAAGGTCCTCCGCCGCGATGTCGGTGTAGCACGCGTTCGGTGTGTCGTCCTTGCAGTAGGCCGCCAGGCACTTGGAGATGCCGACGCAGGAGCAGTTGAACTCGCCCACGATCCACTTCTCCTCCGCGGCAGGGGTGCCCACTGGTGAGGCCAGGATGAAGTCGGTGGTCCACCACAGTGGGATGGGCTCGTCCGCCAGGCCGAGCGCGGGCATCACGAACGGCAGATCCTTTTGCAGGAAGTTGGTGGTGAGGTTCATGAACTTGGGCTCCTCGGGGCCGTAGAAGGTGTAGATCGAGCCAGTGCCGCCGACGGCGGAGATGCCGCCCTCCTTGGGCTTCTTATGGATGATACCCACCAGCTCGTCCATGATCATGTTGTAGCGCAGCTCGCCCTCGACGATGCGCGGGCAGAAGCGCTGGTCCACCAGCATGCCGCCCGCCGCCTTGCCGCCCTCCAGGTACTTCCCGACGCCCTTGGAGGTCCAGGTCCCAGACTTGGCCGTGCGGCCGTTGACGCAGAACTCGACGAACTCCGCCACCGTGTGCTCCTCGGAGTGATTGTCGTTCGCCTCCATGAGGTCGAGTACCTCGTCGTCGGTGCAGGAGCGCTCGCCGTAGGTCTTGCAGTAGTTGCCGGCCTTCAGCTTGATGATCCAGATGCCCTCGCCCGAGGAGCCGCGGTTCTGCTTCATCACGCGAGGCTGGAACGCCATCGTCTTCTTGAAGAGAGTCGCGAACTCAACGGGGTCGTAATATGAATACGTGTCCTCGAGGCCGATGTTCATGCTGGCCACTTTGCACAGCGCATCTTTCGCCCCCATAAACTCCATCACGTCCGGGGACGGCCAGACCTGAATGCCTTTCTTGCGCAGCCCGCGCATGCCGTCGTCGAACTTCTGCTGGGAGCCACCGTCGGCCGCGATCTGCCCGGGGTTGCAGCGCATGATGATGAAGTCGAACTTCGAGCCAACCTTGAAGAAGGCCTCGTGCTCCTGGTGGACGTAATGGATTAGCTGGCAGCTCATGCCTGCGGCAATCATGCCGTTGGCGAACGGGATCGAGTCGTAGCGGTGGCCGTTGGAGCTCTTGTCAGAGCCGCCATAGCTCTGGCTGCGCACGTAGATCTGGGCGAGGGCGCCCTTGAACTTTGGCTTGAAGGGCTGAGGCAGCAATCCCAAGTCGTCCTTAGCGACGCGAGTGATCGAAGTGATATCGACGGGCTTCGAAGAAGAGAATTCCTCCCTGCAGATCTTCAGCGCCTTCTCACCCATGAGAGCGCCGTACCGGTCCGCCTCGGCAAGGTCCTCCGCCGCGATGTCGGTGTAGCACGCGTTCGGTGTGTCGTCCTTGCAGTAGGCGGCCAGGCACTTGGAGATGCCGACGCAGGAGCAGTTGAACTCGCCCACGATCCACTTCTCCTCCGCGGCAGGGGTGCCCACTGGTGAGGCCAGGATGAAGTCGGTGGTCCACCACAGTGGGATGGGCTCCGACGCGAGGCCGAGGGCCGGCATCACAAACGGCAGGTCCTTCTTCAGGAAGTTGTCCGTGAGGTTCATGAACTTGGGCTCTTCGGGGCCGTAGAAGGTGTAGATCGAGCCAGTGCCGCCGACAGCGGAGATGCCGCCCTCCTTGGGCTTCTTGTGGATGATTCCCACGAGAGCGTCTGCGACCATGTTGTAGCGCAGCTCGCCTTCGACGATGCGCGGGCAGAAACGCTGGTCGACGAGCATGCCTCCGGCATCCTTGCCGCCCTCCAGGTACTTTCCGACGCCCTTGGAGGTCCAGGTACCAGACTTGGCCGTGCGGCCGTTGACGCAGAACTCGACGAACTCCGCCACCGTGTGCTCCTCGGAGTGATTGTCGTTCGCCTCCATGAGGTCGAGGACCTCGTCGTCGGTGCAGACGCGCTCGCCGTAAGTGGCACAGTAGTTGCCGGCCTTCAGCTTGATGATCCAGATACCCTCGCCAGAAGACCCACGGTTCTGCTTGATCACGCGGGGCTGGAACGCCATGGTCTTCTTGAAACCCGCCTCAAACAGCTTTGGGTCGTAGAAGGAGAGGGTGTCCGCCAGGCCGATCATCATGTGCGCTACCTTGCACAGAGCGTCCTTGGCGCCCATGAACTCCATGACGTCTGGGGACGGCCACGCCTGGATGCCCAGCTTCCGCAAGCCGCGTACCCCGTTGTCGAAACGAGCCTGGTCACCACCATCGGCCTTGATTTGGCCTGGGTTGCAGCGCACAATGAGGAAGTCGAAATTCTTACACACGCTGAAGAACTTGTCGTGTTCCTCGAACTTGTAGTGTATCAGCTGGCAGCTCATTCCGGCGCTGATCATGCCGTTGGCGAAGGGGATGCTGTCGTAGCGGTGGCCGTTGCTGCTCTTGTCCGAGCCGCCGTACGGTTGGGAGCGCACGTGAATCTGGAGCAGGGCGCCCTTGAACGTGGGCTCCTTGGGCTGGGGCTTGAGCCCGAGGTCGTCTTTCGCGATGCGGGTGAGGCTTGATATATCCACGGGGCCAGCTGATGAGAACGCCATTGCGCCAAACGGGGAAGGCAGACCTGGTAGCTGCCCCGGAGTGGTGAACTGATGCTGCGGCTTGCGGAAATGCTTAGGCCAAAACGGCTACCGAGGAGAAGGGGGACGAGGGGAAGATTGGGCTGCGAGAGCCATGATTGAAAAATGTGCCAAAGCGGCTGGGGAAGATGAAGAGCAGCAGGAGGAGGAGAAAGAAGATGAAGAAGAAGAAAAAGAAGAGGAAGAAGAAGAGGCGACATGGGGGAGGCGACATAACAAAACGAAGTGGGAGGAGCAAGAGGCGACCACGGTGGGGCCAACGCTGCAGCGAGAACAGCGAAAACACGTTCCGATTGACAGCATGAAGCGCAAACCTGAATCCTGGGCGTTACAAACAGAATGCAAGGGAACAAACTGCACCCCTCGGGCTGCATCCAAGAAGAGAGAGAAGAGCAGTGTTCATACCAAGCTAGATGCGCTCGCGCAATGTCTGGCATCACAGTGAGCACGTGTACAGGAGGGGGGAGGGGGAAGGGGGGAGGAGGAGGAAGGAACGACCGTGGAGCTGGAGGGGGAGGATGAGGAAGAGAAGGAGGAGGAGGAGGAGGAGGAGGAGGAAAAGGGCGTCAGCCTCGGCCGTTCACAAAGTGTAAAGGCAGAGGGGAGGAAAGGGATGATAAGGAGTGAGGGGGAGGAGGAAGCAGCATCGCCGAACACTTGTCTGCCGACCCCCGCTTGCCGGGGGTGAGAAGGCGTGTGAGATGATTGGCTGCCACCCCTTCCTCTTTCTCACTCCTCTCGCGCCCAAAATCCCGTCAGAGGGGGGGGGGGGGCACGAGCTCGCCAAGGCACCCCGGGGACCCTCGGAGCCCGAAAATCAACCCTCCGTGGCCGCCGAGGTGCCCAAGATGCTGTCTACGGCAGCTCCAACGAAGCTCCAACGCGCCAGAGAGGCCTCAGGAATGCCCACGATACCTCAAGACGGCGGCCTAAGACGCCAGAAGAAGGCCCCAAGAGGACCCCAAAGACGGCCTCAAGAAGCGAAAAGTGCTGAATTCCCAGTGTTGTTTCATGTTTTTCGCGTTCTCGTCGTTGCAGGCGTCTGCAGGGCCAAAACGGCGGGAAAGGCCCCCCCAAAGACGGCCAAAAGAGCCCCCCGGAGACAGCCCAAGAAGAGGGCCCCAAGACGGCTCAAGAGGCCTGCAAGACGGCAAAAGAAGCCTCAAAAGTGCCCCAAGAGGGGCCCAAGAGAGGCCCAACAGGAAGAATCCGCAGAAACCACAAGAGCCCCCGCCCCACACAAGAATTGCCCCCAAGACCACTAGCATCCCCCCAAGAAGCCCTCAAGAAGCCCCCAAAGGGCCCCCGAAAGCCTCCGGGAGCTTTGAAAAAGCTCCAAGAGGCCGCCCACTAGGCCTCCAAGAGGCCCCTCAAAAGTCCCCAAGAAGCCCCGCAACAGACGCGGAGGAACAGGAGGACGAATCAGCAACAACATGGGGTTACACGCAGGCAGCACGACGTAAAATGTCAAACAACACACACGGAAGCCGCACACCTCCTCTTGTTGGGGTCGGCAGAATGGCGTAAGCCGCAAGCCTCTTCAATAAACTGCAAAATCGAAGCGCCACAGGGCTGAAACGGCAACAAAGTGACGGCACCTTACTCACATCAGCAATTTTCACTCCAGTGATGCTCATTTCTGTTGCTGGGTCCCCAGACGGTCGCACATGCCCTCAAATGCCACACAGCTGGATACATTTTACCACGCACGCCTGTGAAAATGTCAAGCAACCATACATACTCCATGTGCCAGGGGTTGCGCAACATGCGACCAGACAAACCAGGTGAACATGATGATGCCCCCACATGTGGCACATGTCGTCTCTGCCGCCCACGGACGCGTCTAGATTCCGTCTGCAGAGGGGCGCGCTGGTCCCCTTCTCTAAAACGCAGAGAGAGAGAGAGACCATCAGACTGTACAATGAGGGTCTCATCCTAGAAGAAAGAAGCCATCGATTGGGCTGCAATCGTCACTATCTAGGAAATCGCAGAGAGTCGTCGGACCCTGCGGTGCAAAGAGTGATATCAGTCTGCAACCTTGCGGAGGATGCGCGGCCGCGAGCTTGATAGTGTTTTGTATGGGTGCGTTCCAATCGCCACCTGCAAGTACTTCACCCGCATTGCCAAGACTGCCTGCGCTGCCGAATCGACGCCACAATTGCTGCAACACCTTCAAAGAATAGCTTCCAAATGATCCGGATAGATCCTCCTTCTCTTTGGGGACTGACGATAAGGGCAGATGAACGCACACAATCCATGTGGAGCCGAGACGGGCGGCGGCAAAATGGCGGATCTTGTTGTTTCGTTGGACCTTCATCTCGGCCACCTCATCAAAAGCGTGCCTTGATATGACAGCAGTCATAGCATCACAGTGCTTAGCATCGTCGTTCCTGGCAGAGAAGTGAGCAGACCAGCCCTTCGGCGTGCACATGTTCAAGATCCGCCGCCGCAGGCACACAGCGTGGAGAAACCAAAAGGTACCGATACCGCCACTCCCCAGACCTCTCCCGGGGCGCGTTCTGACCAGAAGTTCGAGGCGAATCCAGCGCTGGCGACGAGGGCGCCCCGGGAGGCTCAACAAGGGGAAAACGAGGCAAGGGTAGCGGTATGGGCACCTTTTCCTCCTATGACAGCGAGGCGTCCCCAGGCCCGCTAGAGTCCTCAACACCGAGCGCCTCGCCCTCGAACATTGAAGACACTGCAGCACCCCTCGAGGGCCCAGCACCCCCATGTTCGTCAGGCTTCCCAAAAGCGCTCTTGCGGGAACCCTCGAACGCTGAACCAGAACTCCTCCTCCTCCTCCTCCTCCTCCTCGTCCTCCCTGCGCGAGCTCTCTCCCGAGGCCGGGGAGGCGCTCTCGAGTGCAGAAACTTCCAACACCCTGCTTGCCGCGGGCCCCGAGGAACGCGCAGAGGCCGGTCGGGCAGCCCAGGGACCGCACGAGAGAGGAGAAAGAGGAGAGGCAGCGCGGCCGCAGAGAGAAGGGAGGGAAGGGCAGCCCCGAAACTTCTCAGCACGGCATGCGCAAGATGGTCCGAGGTGATGGGCAAAGTTTCCACAAACACTACCATAATGTAGGACGGGGGAGACGGGAGGATGAGGAGGTCCTCCTCCGCCTCCTCCTCCTTATCGTCCTCCTCCTCCTCCTCCTCCTCCGCCTCCTTATCGTCCTCCTCCTCCTCCTCCTCCTCCTCCTCCTCCTCCTCCTCCTCCTCCTCCTCCTCCTCCTCCTCCTCTTCCTCCTCCTCACCTACATATGGTAGTGGTGGTGGGAAATGGGCCCATCACGAGGGGCCCGTCCTAGGAGCCATCGCGCGGGTCTCTTGGGCCAGCTTGGAGGCCCTGGGGGCCGGCCCACGAGCCCGAAATTACTGCGCAGACTCTGAAGCTCGTGTGAGTTCAGCATTCTATCGCCGCTTCGGTCTTACGGGCGTCTCGGAGAGCCCCAGCGGCCCCCGACGTCGCCCCAAGATGGACCCCGAGGCTCACAAGAGAGGCCCAAGAGGCCCGCGACAGGGCTCAGAACATCGCGCCACCGCCAGACCGCTGCAAGCCCCCGTCCACAGTACAGTCGGCTCGTATCAGAAGGATGCGCGATGAGGATGTAAGGGCCTTGGACGCCCAGTTCGAAGCTTCTCGAGCGGGGCGCGACCAAAGAAAGTAGCCAAGGATGGACCAACGCGACAAGGATGCAAGGGTATCCCTTGGGAAGGCTTCCCATCCTTACTATGCGGATTGACTGTAGGCCCAAGAGACCCGCAGGAGGTCCATAAGAGACCCGCAAGAGGGCCCCCCGGAGGCCCCTAAGAGGGGCGAAGAGGCCACCAAGGGGGTCCCCAAGAGGCCCCAAGAGATTCCCGAAGACGCTCCTGCGAGACCCCAGCAAGCCTCCAAAAGGCTCATGCACCTCGACCCGGGCACGGTAAAGGGATGGGCGGAGGGCCGCTAAATGGACTCGCGCACACGCTCGTTCACCTCCTGCAGCAGCAGAACGTCTGTACCACAGTGCATCAACTCGTATTGCGCGAAAGACAGAACTCGCTCGGTGTGGCGGTTGATGACTACGTCTGAACGCACCGCGTCAAGCAGAATGTTCATGCATTCGGCATCCTTTCGCCCGAGACCCTTCAGTATCGCATCACACACTGGGCGCACGCCATCAAAAACAGGCTCAAGGGAGCCAAGGCACGGAAATTCGAGCACGTTCCAAGTTGTCACCTTCATGGGACCAAGCGTCTCCAGGTGCACAATCTCGCCAACAGGGGTATGATCCGAATGGGACAGGTACTCAGCATAAGCTGCAAACAATAGGTCCTTGCTGGCGGCCGTCTCATTTGCGAGCGCGGAACGTCGTTCGTCAAAAGCTCTGTGAAAACTGCCCTTCAGCAAACGTGCCCTGAACCTTTCGATCTCCCTGCCTCGCAGATCGGCGATGGAGCGGCCACAGACTGCCTCTAGCTTCCGTGCAAGGCTAGGATAAAGCTTCGAACCGGGCTCGGCTCTCAGAAGCGGCGCAGGCAACACGTCTGACTTGTTGCAGGGCCCGTAATGCGACTCGATGGTGTGAATGTGCGCGATCAGCCTTTCCAGCAGCTCCAGGGGCAGAGGCTGGGATGCCCGGACCAAGGGCAGCACCAATGCTGCAGCTTCACGGGTATGGTTCAGCATGTCTCGCGCGCGGCCCTCCAGCTCCGAGGCGAACTCCGAGATCGTGTCGGCCACGGCCTCTTCTTCCTGCTCGCTTGCGCTTCTCAACAGAAGCTGCGCCTCATCCAGAAATGAGCCTGCAGACGCCAACATGCTCCTGAAAGGCTCAAACCGTGCACTATCCCTGACGTTCTTGGCAGGCGAGCTGTCTTCCTCTCTTTCCAGAAAGGAAACCAGCGCGCCTCCTGGGACACAACCAAGCGATTGCAACCTCGCACTGAGAATATAGTAGGCGACCGGGATTTCCAGAGGATCGCGCATGCCACTCCGATGCTTCGGCTCGCTGGAATGGCAGGGCAGCCCTCAAGTCCAGAGAGCTGGCTCGAGCCGAAGATGCCTCCACCAAAGAGCCACGAGCAAAGAATCGGGGACACATCGTGCCGGATTGATAGCGAACAGCAAAGATCTGAAGGCTCCTCGGACGGGAGGTAGCCAAGAGCAGACGTCCGAGCAGACGTTTCGAACTGGAGCCGCGGCCAGCAACAGGATCCCGAGGTCGCCCCAGTCAGTCGACTGGGGCACCTCCACATGGAATCTTCCTCTCCGTCGTCGACATTGCAGCACGCATGGGAGGAACGGGACGCGGCGCGCATCGCGGGACAAAGGGCGAACGTTGCTCGCTTTGCCATACTATTAAGTTCCCGCGTAGACGCGGCGCGCCTTGTGTTTCGCCGAATCATCTGGGTCAAGGCCGCCCCAAAGAGAGGGAAGTGCCGTGTTCGTCGGAAATGCCTCGCAGCTTGTCCCTGAAAGCTAAGTTCCCGCTTAGGCGCGGCGCACGACCTTCGATCGCCAAAAATAAAGGAAAGCGAGGCTTTGTTTTCGCATCCATTCCTAAATTGTCCCCCACCGTTGCGTTACCGCTTGGGCGTGGCGTTTGTTTTTCCAACGCCCTGTCGTCGGACGAGAGGTCGCGCGAACGAGCGCCATCCGTCCGTTAGGTGGGAAGGCCCCTCAATTCCAGTTACCCAAGGAGGCAGCATTGAATAATATCGTTCGTATGATATGGGAGGGCGGGTGGGAATGGGAAAGAAAAGCGCTGCCTCGATCGAACAAGTTTGTTTGACCGCTACGACTTCGGCTAAAACTGCGACTACTATTATTATCACTACTACTACTACTACTACTACTACCACCACCACCACCACCACCACCACCACCACTACTACTACTACTACTACTACTACTACTACTACTACTACTACTAGAACTACTACTACCATTACTACTACTACTACTACTACTACTACTACTACTACTACTACTGCTGCTGCTGCTGCTGCTGCTGTTACTACTACTACTACTACTACTACTACTACGACTACTACTACTACTAC
>CAUYUJ010020445.1:147500-156741 GCA_963575745.1 Prorocentrum cordatum
TGAGGGCGAGTCATTTTGAAAGTGTGGCTCTCGCCTTAGAGCTGCGCACAATAAGTTCAAATCTCGCCTCAGGGCTGCGCGCATTCAGGATAAAATGTGCTAAGGCTTCACTGATTGAAAAGGGCTCGTTTTTTGATGCGGCGCTGTCCTCAGCGCCGCGCACACTCGTTTTTCAAGTTTGCAAAAGCTTCACATATTGAAGGCAGCTCGTTTTCAAAATGTGGTGTTCGCCTTAGCCCCGCGCACATTCGTTTCAAATCTTTGCTAAAGTTCAACTGGTTATCATGGTTACCGTAACAGACATGGATTCTGGGAAAGATTCAAGATTGTCAGGGCACAATAGTAACGTGGATTTGTGGTGTTGAAGTCCCAGGAATGGCCTTCTGGAACGATTCTGGAACGTCAAGGCGCAACTTTGAGGCTGTCTGGCGGCGTTGAAGTCCTGAGAATGGTGTTTTGGCAAGCTTCAGGATTTTCACACAGCTGTACCCCAACTGGGCACTTCCCTCAGCGGAAATGAACCCTCGTAGGGACATATGACAAGGTAGCTTCGATTGAGGGTGTATTCCAACATCGTTTTTGCATCTTGGGTTTACACTGGTCCTCCTCCTCTTCCTCCTCTTCCTCCTCCTTATATTCCTCCTCCTCCTCCTCCTCCTCCTCCTCCTCCTCCTCCTCCCCCTCCCTATGATACTGTGCCCATCCTTTTCATCTCCCTCCACCCACCCACCTATATGCGGGGGGTCTCACTTGGCACAGCATGTCTTTGTCTCACAAGACAGCGCCCTACAGTCGACATTATTCTGCCAATGTGGAACAGGCATTCTCGGCAAACCCGTGGGGGTATCGCGACATGGGGATGTTCTGCCGAATGTCAAAAGTAGCCAGGACCCACGACGATAAGGATTCAAGAGCCTAGGAAGGCCATGTCGACGCTTGATGAGCGGGGCGCGGCCAACGAAAGTGGTCAAAGCTGAGCCGAAAGGAGAGGATGCAAGGGAAACCTCGGAGAGTCACTCATCCTTACTATCAGTGCTGACTGTTCACGACGGGTCCCAGCAGATCCCATGGCAGGCCGCATATAATACGGATCACTGAAGGTCAGCCCCAATGGACGCGCGGCAAGGGAACGGGCTCGCACAAGGAAGAACTGAAAAGGACGTCTCCAACTGAGGCCCGTCCACTTGTGCAGCAGAGCTATGAGGCTACCTCGAGCAGGAGCCCTTCCGAGGGACAGGATTGCGGCGATGTGTCGAGCGGGAGCCGCTCCAGAGAAGCAAACTCGTGCAGAGAACTCGGGCAAGGCCCCCTCCGATGAGCAGAACCGTGAGAGATTCGGGGGGCCCTCGGAAGCCCCGGAGGCCCAGGAGGGGTCGACGGACGTGGCCTGCAGCTGCGGAAGCCGCATGGCAGACCTTACGAACGAACGAACGAAGCAGCCGCCGCAGGGAAGCCGGCGTCCCTGCAAGGGAGGCTGGCGCGCTAGTCGCGCGCAGGCCTTCTACGCAGGCCACTCGATGTGGGACCGGGCGGAAAACTTCTCAAGTATGAAACGTTTGCACGGGACGTCGTGCAAACGTCCGGACCTCCTCCTCACGCTGCAAATCCACCGCTAATGTCATGAGGGCGGACCCCTTGGCTCAACGCCCAAACTGGGGCATCAGTTTCAGTGTATTCGGCTGTGGTGGGCCTGCCAGAGGACCCCCACAATTGACATTTGACTGCTTCGGCCACCATCCTGTCCTCAGCACACTGGCATGTGAGCCCCAATGTCACAAGTTATGACAAGTTATGCGTGACAGCCACCCCTGTTGGAGTCATTCTTGTTTGCATGAGCTGCGGATGCATGCCAGAGAGAATCCGCAGTGGCAGGTTGAGGACCCTTGTAGACACCGGGTCTGCCTCGAGCCGAGATTTTAAAAAACGAACGCACCCGTCCCAACAACGCGGGAACGAGAAGGTGCTGGGATAGGCAGTCCCAATCTTCATCATTAGCTAGAAGGAAGAAAAACAAAAACAAAAAAAACAAAAAACAACAACAACAACAACAACAACAACAACAACAACAACAACAACAACAACAACAACAACAAACCAAAAAAACGGCTGAAACGGAAACTTGTGGCGCTCCGCGCGGATTTCTGGAATTCGCGCTGGACCCCCTTCCATGGCGCGCGGAACGCGCAAGGGGCGGCGCCGCCAGGGGGGGGCCCGCGCAGACCCACGAAATCCGCACGGAGCGCCACACAAATTATGCTTATGTAGTTTTTTTCTCACCCTCGAATTCGCGCCGTGCTCAACAAGCAGCTCCTCCTGACAATCTCTCGCCCCCATCACCCTTTCTCCTCCTTTCGCGCCCTCTCTCCTTGCACGCCCTGCTGGCCCCGCCATGGAATCGGCGCCGTAGCCGCGGCGAGAACCTGCGTCGTAGCCCTGCTGTGGCCCAGGCCAGGGTGGTTCTGCCTCGGGGGTGGCTATCTCTCTCTCTCTCTCTCTTTCTCTCTCTCTTTTTCCCTCTCACTCTCGCTCGCTCTCTCTCGCTCTCTCGCTGTCTTTTTCTGTCTTTCTGTTGTATATGTGAAAATGTGTATATACGTATACATGCTATGACGCATGTGTACAAGTGTACGTATATACACACAATTGGTTTGCAATAGTTATCAAGATATGTTTACGTGTATGTATATATACAATATCGTTCGTACCTCAGGCTCTTGTCTGACAGCAGCTACGGCCCCCACGCGTTGTCATGCTGACCAGTGCGCGTGCCGTCTGCACGCACATCGGCCCAGACAGAGGCGGGATCTTTCAGACCCGGTCTGCTCGAACGTCCACTACGCGACTGCGACCTCTTCTCATTAGGACTGGATTTCCGCTTGATAATATGAATGGCGGGGGAATCCCTGGGGCACACGTAACCTTTTGCAAGGTCATGTGACTTGAGCACTTGCAAAGAAGAGGCAGCCTTCGAAAATTCGGGACAGACAGCAGATGGCAACTTGGAGCACGTCGTGAGAAAATGCCTGATGAGCAGAATGCCACCAATACAATGCTGCACACCACTCGAAAGTTTAGCCAGCTCCACACTTTGCATAACGTTCCCACCTAAAGCAATGACCTTGCAGCTAGCGCTCGCAGCAGACATATATTGAGAGAAAGGAGCGGTGCCATGGCGATCGTTACCTACATCGAGTGCCCAGGATGCACCATCACCCTGGTGCACGTCCACGGCTTGAATCATAAGATTCGTTTCCAAGTCAGAGCACCAAGTGGCAGTGGACGGCATATGCATGAACCAATCGTTGGCTCCGAGAGACTCGACCTGCATCATTAGACCCCCAATCGTACGGTTATGGTTTTCAATGAGACTGTGCTGGAGAATGATGTGCCGAGATGAGTCTGCAGCGACCAACGGCAGTGTGCATTCTGGAGCAGCCGCCCGAAGAATCCCAGAAGCGCAAGAACCACACTGCAGCCCCAGATTGGTCGAGCCAATGTGGCGGTCACCGCGAGGGTGCTGCCCAGATCCAGTAGAGCTGGCAAACCCACTATAAGGCTGCCGATATTGCACGGCGCTTGCAAACTGCGAACGATCACGGACAAACTGTCGCTCAGCAGCCGCTTCCCCACGCCTGCCACGCCGAAAACGAGGAGCACACATGAACGGTGGCTTCACAAAACCATCTCCTCGAACGAGCTGCTGAGACACCGCCTGGTAAATCTGTGACTACAGTTCCTCAATCTCCTTCCGAAGAGCAGAGGTTTCGACAAGACGCCTCCCTCGAGACTCCAACTGATCACGGAGAAAATCAATGTGATGAAGCAAGCGTTAGATTTAAGCTTGCACTGGGCATGAACGCCGAGGGCACCACTGGAGAGCCAGACTGAGAAAGCCAGCGTGCCTGACCGCATTACTGAATAGACCAAGGTGATGGGTCACGACTGCAGACAAGCGAAGACGCACCGCAGACCAACGAACAACTCTGGACATTGACGAGAAGCCAGGGCCACTCCAGTGAGAAACAGCAAATTGAAGTTCAGTCGAGATGAATAACACAGAGACAATAGGACATATTTGAACCGCAGAGATGCATCCAGGCCATAGCAGCAAACATGGATGAAACGGCGAGCTAAACACTTGCGTTGTAGCATTATGGGCCCATCAAAGCGCGGCATGAGCCAAAATGGCTACGGACGTACACGTACGTGCTTATGCGCATGGAAAAACTATGCATGCCGATGTATATATGATATCAGGAAACCTGGATACACACAAAATCCGTGCGTGTGCATGTGCATGCATATATGTGTGCGCAACCGATGCACATGCGTATATATGTATACGTACATATATATGTATATAGAGAGAGATGAGATTAGCTTAACTCATCATCCTCCTCCCCCGTTCCCTCTGGATAGAGACTGCTCTAGTACGCTGCTTGTTCACACAAATACACAAATACACGTCTTGACACTTGGTGGACAAAGTAAAAAAAAACATCGATGCTCGCACGACGCCAGGCATCATATTATATCACTTTCAATTTGCAACTGGCCTTACACTAGATCTTGACCTCCGAAGACGATCCACCGCGAAATCTGGTACCTTGCTTTTCAAAAGTACACCAGAACAAGCCTGCGCCCCCTGCGCGTGTCACCACAATGCGCAGCGGAGAGAGCGTGAAACAGGAGGTAGAGGACGGGGATGTGTAAACAAAGAAACAAAAACATGTGTGCAGACACAGTTGAAGATATGTGTCGAATTCTCACGCTGACCAATGGAAGCTGAAAGCCCCGTTGTCGATTAGTGTTCGAATGAATTGTGTGTACGCTCCCATGGATGATACCAACCACCATCAAACATAACCAATGTGTGTACAATGTGTATACCCGCCACAAAGTGAGTCCTGTTGAGGCAGACTTTCACATCGCCTCCACTTGCGACAGACTTGCAAACTGATTCCTCGCGCTGCAGATCAGCCATTCGAAGACAACCAGATCCGTGACCTCAGGAGACGATCCGCGACTACTCCCCCGACCTCGAGGCGATGGAACATATGATGCAAAACGTGTGCTTTGCACTGCCCACCCCCCTCGGGGAGAAGTACTGGACAACATCCCGGCCAGTCCTTACCGATGTGAGCGAGAGGGGGGGAAGGAGGAGGAGGAAGAGGAGGAGGAGGAGGACGAGGAGGACGAGGAGGAGGAGGAGAATGAGGATGAGGAGGAGGAGGAGGAGGAGGAGGAGGGAGGGGCGGGGAGGAGGAGGAGGAGGAGGAGGAGAGGGAGGGGGAGGAGGAGCACGGCGCGCCCCCGAATGCAGAGACAGCGGCTCTGAGCTCGACCCCGTCGCGGTGACGCCGCGGCAGCGTTCGACGCCGCAGCGCCACAAAAAGACTTCAGGACGAAGACGGCAGCCGAGCCGTTGCGCCCACCGCGAGGGGCGGCGGTGTGACTACCAACCAAACCGCCCGAACCCAATCCGCAGACCCGAACTTCGGGTTGGGGGGGGGGGGCACGGGTTTGATCTGTGTGTTTTCCATGTTCCCCGACCCACCCACCCCACTCGCACTGGAAATTTGAGGCAAATCGGGGCCTTCAGGTTGGGTTGGCAGGGTTTAGTGGGCGGTGATGGTGCGACAGGAAAGCAAAGAAACAAGAAACGCATCCAGGGGGCAATAGGGAGTAGACCACTACGGCGACAAAGCGGGCAAGGGCGCAATGTCCTACGGAAAGATGGTGCAAAGAGCACCTGAACTCACGAGCTGCCGCGCAATGGCCATCCACGGTGGTCGCGCCGAGGGCACAAATCAGACCCTTGCGCGCACTGCAGGCCGCGGCCGCATCATACTTCATGCCCGCCGCGGCCGCAGCGTCTGCGGGGGGCTGCCCAGTGAGCGCGCGCAGGACACAGTCGCCGCGCAAGTCCTCAACGTCGTCGCCATGCGTCGGCGGCGCCCAGTCGGGGGTGGGGGCCACAAGGCCCCCCCGCGATCGCGACCTCAGAGACGCTCTCCGACTTGCACGGGGCCGCGCGCGCCAAATAAGTCATGAATTTCGACTCGCGGCCGGCACCTGCGAAGATCCTGGGCGGCGTCGAGCCGTGGGTCGGGGAAAGAGCAACGCCACCGGCGCTGTTGCGACGATCGACACTGTGCGCGCGGCAATCCCGGTGAAGACGAGGCGGCGGGCGGGTCCAGGGGTACCAGCGCACCCCGCTGTGGCAGCAGCCGTCGGGAAGTAGCAGACGAACTCCTGGGTCGCAGCGGTGCCCTCGCACGGGCAGCCCCCTCCCCTGTCCGCCGCAGCAGGCGGGGCCACCTGCGACGACGGGCGGCCGTCGCCAAGGTGGCGCAGATCACGGCGTCCACCAGCGGGGCGCCTGCCACTGCAACGGCCGCGATCACGCGGGAGAACCCAATATCTACTGCAGACCCTCCGACCAAGACCCCCACCCCGTCGCCGTTGGCCCCGCTCCTGTGGACGGAGGGTCGAGCGTAGCGCTCGACTTGGCGAAACGAGATCACGATGACGAGTGGCCCTCTTCCGAAGAGCTGCACGAGGGCCCCACTCGCGGCCAGTGCTTCCCGCGCCATCCCGATCGTGATCAGCGGCGCCCGCTCGGACAGGCCTCGGCACGACCGGCCGCGCCACTTCTGGCCGGCAGCCTTCGTCGAGATCCTCCACGCGTGGCGGCCGCGACCGTCCCTGCGGCCTCAAGACCAGCACCCACCGCCCCCCCCCCGAGGCCGCGGCGCAGTCCGCCGCGGCCCTGCCCGCAGGCGCCTCACGAAATCCCCGCGCAATGTCTACAACACCCCCTAGGCTTCCCAGGCGCACAGACCGCAGATCAGGGACATGAGGTGCGCGACACAGAGCGCGCTCGCCACGAGCAGGATGCCGCGAGCCATCTTGACATCCCCCTCCTTGCCAAGTGACCCCCGCAAACGACAGGGCCATGTTCCCCGTTTCCGAAAAGTGCAGCTTGAAAGTGGAAGCATGAAAAAAGAACAGAAAAAAAAACGCAACTGGAAACGGCCAAAAAAAAAGCTTCCATAATTGAAACTGGAACGGGAACCAGCAACAGTCGACGGAACCAGACAAGAAACGGTGCCAAAACAGACAAAACACGGCGAAACGGAAGTGGTGAAAAAACGGCCCTGCCATTTTCAGGGCCCGTTAAGCTCCTTAGCTCCTTGCCCACATCATGACGCTTGGAGGCTGCGCGAACGGCGCCCAGCATGCCGCGATGCGCTGCCCCGCGATCGATGCGGTAAAACCATCCCGACCCAATCTGCGTGGACTGCACCATCGTGAGCAGAAGCTCCCCGCAAGCGATCAGGGCTGCCGCGCACACCATCGAATAGGCAAACCAGGCCATGTTGTAGTCGCCAGCCTTGTCCAATGGCAGCAATTCCTCGACGTCGGCCCACGTCCCCTAACGGTCCGCCAGCGCGGAGGTGACACCCATCCAGGGAGTGGCAACCGAAGCACGATTTAAAAGTGTAAGAATTAGATTGCGTGAGCGGCATAGCACGAGCGCGGTGGCGATTGGCGGCATGCGACGTACTGGACACGGCTCAGAACCAGGACTCGGCGGCCACCCTCTCATAGGCGATCAATAGCGACACGATGCCACTAAAGCCCAGCTCCCACCCAGGTGCAGCGCAATTGACTGGACCTCCCGCGGGAACAACACGCCTCTTTGAACGGCGGGCGCCGTCGCCCTGGGTCGCGGGGAGGCGGGTGGGTAGGCGTGCGCTACGAGCTCGATGCATTCCCACAGGGTGCCTTACGAAGGGCGGTGAAAGACCCGACCTTCGACAGGGGCACCCTGCGCCCCGCCTCGCCCACATCTCTCCGGGGGCGCACCGTCGGCGCACAGGATCCCCGCGGGAGCAGCACGACGTCCAGCAACAGTCGTCAACGGCGCGCGCAGAGAGAACGGACAGCACCAGAGGCAGTAACTTGCGAAGGGAGCGCGAACGCCAGCACCACGAAGTCGACATGCCACATCCATGGAAACAGCAGCGTTGCAATGTGTGCACGAAGGGTACGTCAAGCCAAGCGGGGACTCCCAAAGTTGTCGAGGCTGCCAGGTGGGCATCGACCCCTGTGTCCTGCAGATCGCGACGCGAAGTGATGCCAACGGGAGAACAAGGCGACCATTCACCAGGTTGCCCAGCCACGCGCAACCACGCACATCACTCCCGCAAGCAAGGCCTCCAAGAAGCCAACCCCCTCATCCGCATCGACGTATTCCTCCTCCCTCCCGCCCATCCCTCCTTCCTCCTCCTCCTCCTCCTCCTCCTCCTCCTGCTCCCGCACCTGCTGCCCCTGCTCCTCATACGTATTCTCTTCGCGCGCGAAGAAGTGACAAGAAGGATTGGCCTATCGGACGAGGTGGACGACAGAAGCAGCGACAGAGCGCAAGCGCACGCGCGTCAACAATTGGGCGGCCGCGCTCACGCACGCTTGAGAAGACACGCGCACCCTCTTTCCTCCTATTCCTCCTCCTTCCCCCCTCCCCCCCTCCTCCTCCTCCACCTCCTCCTCCTCCTCCTCCTCGTCACCTGCCTCATCTGCTGCCCCCTCCTCATCCTCGGCCACCGCCAGAGGCCCGACAAAAGAGCCAGAAACGCTCACATGAAAAACCTCGATGACCACCCCGCCGCCCCCCCGTGAGCGCCGCCCCCTTTCACTCGATCACCCCCCAAAAAATGTGAACGGGGCAAAGACGTGCCGAAGGTCAAAAAATTACGCGACGCGGAGATCCCCATATGTGCATCTCATAAAATAATACTCCTGTCACGTCTTGCTGAGGAACTCTGCCTGTGAGCACATGGGTCTGTGGGCGAGTCAGCGTGGACGACGGGCGCGACAAGGACGACGCCGACGGCGACGACTCAAGTGACGTCCACCTCCTCTGGGCATCTTTCCGGAGAGATGACGGAAGCACCAGTGGAAGACCGAGGGAGCACTGAACGATGAAAAGAGTAAAGACTAAACGAATATGAGCGTGAGTGATATGAATTTCAATGAGTATATGCGTGTGAATGAATATGGCTGGGTATGATTGAGTGGGAGTGGGAGTGAGTCTAGGTACGAGAGGGTCTGAGTACGAGTGGGTCTAAGTTGGCGTAAGTATGAATGAGTCTGAATGAAAGTGATTACGAATGTGGGCTAGTCGGAATGTGAGTGGGTCTGAGAATGAGTTGATGAGTATGAATATGAGTCTGAG
>CAUYUJ010020446.1:0-5000 GCA_963575745.1 Prorocentrum cordatum
CGAGAAATGGTGGGGTGGGGGTCCCAAAAACAGAGGTTCCATGGGGTAGGAGTGCCGGGGCGTAGTTGGGGGCGTGGTGGGGGGTGTGGGTCGGTTTTGGGCGAGAGATGGTGGGGTAGGGGGTCACAAAAACAGAGGCTCCATGGGGTGTGAGTGCCGGGGCGCGGTGGGGGGCGTGGTGGGGGGTCCCAAGAACAGAGGCTCCATGGGGTGGGGATACCGGAGCGTGGTGGGGGCATGGTGGGGGGCCAGAACTTTTCCTCACACGCCTCTGGGGGCGGCGGATTTTAGTCTGTCCTTGTTGCCCCCGCGGTCCAACTTGCCAGCATGGGCGCCTGCTACAGAGGCGCCCTTCTAGGTGCTCGGAAACGAGCCGTACATTTCACGCTTGGTAACGAGCCTGTTCAAGGCGATCCAGGCTCTTTGCCTTAATGCCCGTTTGCTCGGTGGGGTATGGCCCGCTTGGCTTACCTCTAGCCGGGCCGATAGCCCTTTACCATTCAAGGGGCTGTCTCGTATTTGCGTGAAATGCCTTGCGAGGAAACTCGCCTTACAGACTGGTGTTAGGCCAGTTTATGCGCACCGTTTCCTTGCAAACAGTTGCGCGCGCGGCCTTTGTAGAGCCTAACGGCTGCGCGGCTATGCTCTCCGTCTCCTCCCCTCCCGACTTTAAGGGTTGCTCTTTGGGAGATGTTATACAGAATCGGGAGTGTAGCTCGCGCGCCGTTGCCTTCGGCTCAAGGCGCGCGCGCCCTATTTGCCCGGACACTGCTTGTGTTCGCTATGTGCTGGAAAGATCGCTACATCGATCTTATCCTATCTTATCCGTCCATTCTTCTTACTGAACAACCTCAGTACGATACCGGGCGCTATTTGCCATCCGATTCCCATGGAATCGGATTCTATTTGACTTACCATAGTCACTTTCGACTGCGGGCGCGGGCGTGCAAAAAGAGGTCTTTCCATTCGGGAAGCGACTCGCCTGCCCGAATCATGCGCGTTAGACGCCGCAGCGCCCGCGCTGCAAGGGTCGCTCCCGCCGCAGACTGCGCGAGCTAGGCGCGGCGTGGCGGGGTCCGCCTTTAGCGCGGTCTGCGGCCGATGGTCCAAGTCCTCGGGGCGATCTCGCGTCGCCTCCTTGGCGCATTCGGCCATGTCGAACGCGAAGCCGTGCGATATGTTTTGTTCAATTGGCTTTGGCAATTGAGGCTTTCGTTTGCGCGTCGCGCGCATGCCCGAGCCAGGGGGCGCCGATGGCCATCGCTGTCCGATCATTGCAGGGTCCGGGCTTTCGGGGCGCCATTTGTTTTAGGCGCTATGTTTCGCCGGCCACGTTTATGTATCCGTCGCGCGTGCCGCCTTTTCCTGCGCTACTGTTTTATGAGTGGCGCGGCGTGCCCCGAGGACAACGAGGCGCGTTTCGGCGAGCATTCGGCTTGCGATTTCTAGCGCATTTTGTTTCGGGGCCGTCTGCGGGCTGCAAGCGTGCGCAAGCGCGCCGCCCTTTCTTCGCTTGTGGCCGGCAACTGCATCGCATTCGCGTGTGTGCCCGCGCCCGAGCTTCTGCTTTCATAGTGAACGTTATTGTGCATTTTTTTTTGTGTTTTGTGTGTGTTTTTGTTGTTTTTGTTGGGATGGTCGTGGGCTGTGTGCTATCGTCTCTTGGCCGATGTGCCATATAGATAAAATAACAATAATAAACACATGATCGTCATCATCGTAGTCTTCGGAGTCATCGAGATCATGATCATCATCGGACCCGTCCCAGCGCCGAGAGTCGGCAGCGTGCGGGGACGGTGGGGCGCGTTCCACGGCGGCCTGGCTTCGCGAAGGTCAGCTTGGGCGGGTGTGATGGGCGAGCTAGGCTCGCCCGTGTTCCGCGTGGAGCTAGGCTGCTTGGAAGACGCCCCTCTGTTCCCACGCGCTGCCGCTGCCAGGGGTCAGGGCGACGTGAGTTCACAAGACAACCACGGGTTCGTCTTCCTACTAGGTCTGGGGACACGGCCCAGGAGATATGAAGTCTCGCCGGGATGTGGGACTTATTCCATGTCCACGATTTAAGAGCTCTCCGAGGGGGCGCTGCCGGAGTAGCGACGGCGACGGCGACGGAATAGTTTCAAACACCCCGCCCCCCCCCAGTTGCGGATAAAAATGGGGGGGCGCCCGGCCGCGCACCCAGGGGCTCTGTGAGACTGCTCGGCCCCGTCACTTCTGGTTCTGGCCTGAGGCTGAGCAGTGCAATAGTACAGACGGACAGGGGGCGGCCGTCCGCTGCCTACACCCCCACTTCCACTTCCTCCGTTTCCTCCTCCACCCCCGCCCCCTCCCTTTATCCTCCACTTCCCCCCTTCCCCCTTCCATTTCCAGTGCCCCCCCCCGTCCTCCTCCACCTCCACTTCCCCCCCCTTCTTCTTTCTCGATGCTCTCCGGGGTTTCTCGGGGACCCTCGTTGCCTTTTCTTGCGACGTGGCCAAACTGAGGGGTATGAAAACTCGTCGGAAAACTTCCGTCGGTTTTTTCGTTGTAATCTGACGGGCACGCGTGGCCCCGGGGGGAAAAAACACAGGTTTGCATGCCAGGTGCGCGTTCCGCCAGCCCAAAGTTTTTCGGCGGGGCGCCGAAAAAAGGCAGCGCAGTTCTTCGACGGGGCCCAAAAAAAGGCAGCCAAGTTTTTCGACGAGCCCGGGCGGTTTTTCGACGGGGCCGTCGGCCGGTGGATTTTTCTGCCCGGTGACCCCCAAGAGGAGGCCCCAAGAGGCCCCAGGAGGCCCCATGAAACCCCAGGAGGGCCCAAGAGGCCCCAGGAGGTTCCAGGACCCAGGAGGCCCGGCGAGGCCCCAGGAGGCCCCAGAAAGTTCCAGGAGACCCCGCGAAGCTCCAGGACGCCCCATGGGGGCCCCCGGAGGCCCCAGGATGCACCAGGAGGCCCCAAGGTGCGCCTGGAGGCCCGAAGAGGCCCCAGGAGGCCCCAGGGGTTTCCAGGAGGCCCCACTGGGGCTTCTTTCGAGTGGAAGGGCGGCGGCCATCCGCAGTGGGAGGGGAAGGGGGGGGAGGGGGAGGAGGGGGGCGACGACGACGCAACGAGGATGACGGCGAGGATTTGTGATTGGACTTTGACTCAGCATTGGGTCGATGCTGACCGCGCTTGAAAGCAGCAGCAGGGTATCCTAGTGTTATTGCCTCGCCTCTGGCGGTGGCGGGCTCGGTCAGCTGTGCCCCGACGCATGGTTCGGAGTTTACAGGGAAACCTGCGCGCCGAAGGTGCCCTTGATCATTGTAGAGCCGTCATCGGCGGGCAGCAAATGCCCCGAATAGTTTAAGGCAGTTCGAGTTGAAATTCTGAAAACTGGCACTCAAGTGCGCATCGAATACGTATAAAGAGCGCCAGCGCGCGGGAAACGCTTCGATCAGATGTCAACTCAAAGCGTGGGGCATTTTTGCAAACGCCATCGCAACATAAATGCGTGGGCTTGCAAGCAGAACAAACTGCAGATATATTGTGCTTCATCTAGCGCCATGGCGCCATGCCTGGCGGGGGCAGGGAACACTCTCCGCAGTTCGTTGTCAGCGAGCGCTGTTTGCTCGGAGGTGGCGTGCACTTGTTGGCTCTTGCATCGCGCGCGCCGCGAACTGCGTGCCCGCAAACTTAACGACGCGCTGCTGTCATAAATGGTGGCGTCGGGGCCCTCGCGGAGCTGTCGGCTTTGTTGCAGCCCTGAGAGTTTTTGTAAGCCCCCAAACGACCGCATTTCGTTGTTCCCGTGCTTGGTACTTCTCCTAAGCGCGTCGGTAGTCGCATGGGCGTCTGCCATTCCTGCGGGGTTGCCTCTTTCGCGACTCGGCCCCACTGACCCGTTCAGCCTATGATGCGTCGGCGAATGACGTCGGAGCTTTGGCTGGACAACGCCGTTGCCGTCGCGGTGCAACAGACCCCGGCAACCCCGCCGTTCGAACTCGGCGGGGGCCGAGCGGCGGGTGAATTCAGGAAATCTGAAAAGCGAACTCAGCTCCGAGATCAGGCGCCCAGGTGCGGGCATTTGCATTGGCTAGGTCGACGCTCCAGCTCGTCAGGTCGCGCAATCAGGCGCTGCGATCGCATCGAGATTGTTCAGAGGAAACAGAAAATCCTCACACAAAATCCACCGCTTCCCCCTCGAGGGGGCGCCGATGGTGACATGTTTCTGGAGCTCTGCATGGGGGGCGGCGAGCCGGCGAAACGCTGGAACTACCGGGGCGAGGATTTCGGTGGATCTGCAGCTGCATCTGGCCGAAGGAGGGGTCAGAAGAGATCCACGAGGGCGTTCTCGCAGGCATGCGTCGCGAAATTCTGTGGCCAACCAATTGCGCGCGTGCTCTGAGAGGAACGCCTGAATTTCATCATAGTCACCATGTACGAGGCCCCTCCCAGAGGGGCTTCGAGACCCCTCCCATGTTGAGCCCGTTTAACGCGAAAGCTCGGGTCGACTAATTTTTCTGCCTGCGCATTATTAGCCGACCCGCAGAAAATTATGTTGAGCATCTAATAACTCGACCCAGCGCAATTAAGCAACCTAGCAGTCTCAAGGAATTCGGGAATTCAAGGAATGCGGGAATTCGCGAATTCCCGCACCCCCGCATTCCATCTGGGTGAATTCCTGGGAATTCGGGAATTCGCGCGGAATTCCAGAATTTTCGAATTCCCAGAGGTTCAGAATTTCATCTTTGTGAATTCCTGGGAATTTAATACTTCTGAGGCTCAACTTGCCGAGGTCCTGGGAATTCGGGAATTCGCCCGACTTCCCGAATTCCCGAATTCCCGGGGATTCAAATAATCTCGAGGCTCAAATTGCAGAATTCCCGTGAATTCGGTTTTCGCTTCGAACTTGCAAGATCCCGAATTCCCGGGAAATCAGAACATCCTGAGGCTCAACTTGCCGAATTCCCGAATTCCCGGATTTCCGGGAATCCGCGCACGCATACATGAACATTTGCTCCTGCCGCCCCCGTCTCGCTCTCCCTCC
>CAUYUJ010020446.1:7500-34195 GCA_963575745.1 Prorocentrum cordatum
GTGCACGTGTCAAGTAGAGGTCAGGCGTACGCGTGTGATTGCGTGTGTCTATCCATGTGCATACGTGTTGTCATACATTCATGCATACATGCGTATGGGACTACTTATGTGCGCGTGTAAACGCAAGTTGACATGCATGAGTATCTCATATTAAGGACATACGTACGGATATATGGATGAGCATGTGGGTATGTATGTGTAAAGGAATGTTCGTATGTATGTTGTTGATTGCAACTGTATTGATTGTGTTCTTGTACGTGTATAGATGTGCATACTCACATATGAATATGTACACACACATATATGTATATACATGCATTTCATATACACACAACTGAATGTATGTATGTATACACATGCAAATGCAGACATGCATACACGCTGGATCATATCTGTATGCCGGGCCGTGCATGCTCCTGCAGCGTGCGTGCACGCATACATGAACACTTGCTCCTGCCGCCCCCCTCTCCCTCTCCCTCGCCTCTCCTCCCTTCGGCTGCTGCTGCTGCTGCTGCTGCTGCTGCTGCTACTGCTCCTCCCCCTCTCCCTCCCCCTGCTGATCGCTGCTTATCCCCCTCTCCCCCCCCCGCTGCTATTCGCCCCCTCTCCCTCCCCCTGCTGCTCTTCTCCCCCTCTCCTTCCCCCTGCTGCTCTTCCCCCCCTCTCCCTCCCCAACTCACTCCCTCCTGCTGCTGTTCCTCCTCCCCCTCTCCCTCCACGTACTGCTGCTGCTGCTGCTGCTCCTCCCCCTATCCCTTCCCGTCGAATGCTGATAACGATGCTGCTTACGATGCTGCTGATAATGATCCTGCTGATAGTGATGACGACGACGATGCTACCGACGACGACATTGATGATAATGGTGATGAGTATGATGATGATGATGATGATGATGATGATGATGATGATGATGATGATGATGATGATGATGATGATGATGATGATGCCGATGATGCCGATGCTGATGATGCTGATGATGGTGATGATGATGCTGCTGCTGATGATGATAATGGTTTTGTTGATGATGGTAACGGTGATCGATATTGATCATGCTGATAATGACGATGATGACGATGACAGAGACGATGACGATGACGATGACGATGACGATGACGATGGTGACGGTGGTCGATGGTGATAATGATGACGACGACGATGATGG
This sequence comes from Prorocentrum cordatum, assembly GCA_963575745.1. Lineage (NCBI taxonomy): Eukaryota > Dinophyceae > Prorocentrales > Prorocentraceae > Prorocentrum > Prorocentrum cordatum. The sequence goes on from CAUYUJ010020446.1 coordinate 8,663, forward strand.
TGATTATGATGATAATGATGATGATGATGATGACGACGACACCGACGACGACGATGATGATCATGATGATGGTCATGGCGCCGTCGTTGCGGTGATGGACAGACTTGCGGTGCCCACCATGATGATGATACTGCAACTCATGATTATCATGATGACGACAACGAAGACGACGACGATGCTAAATACGACGACACGTATTGTTATGATGGGCATAATGCCGTCGATGATAATTATGATGATGTTGATGACGATCGATGGTGATGATATTGATGATGATGATGATGATGATGATGATGATGATGATGATGATGATGGTGGTGATGACGCTGGATATGACGATCACGAACACGATGATGACCATGATGACGATGCTGATGATGATGGTGATGATAGTGATGCTGATGATGATAGTGATGATAATACTGATGATGATGATGCTGATGATTTTGATGGTAATACTGATAAGCGCTTACACATGTTCACACGCATGCCTTCTTATTTTTGTAAGTACGAATGCCTTTTTCTAGCACCAGGTTTACACATACATATGGTATATCATTGTTGTAAACCCACATGGTAGCATATACATAGTGTACCAACATGTACGCGCATGCATGTAGACATTGTACATCCCTACAATCACATGCAATTACACGCATAACCATATGCATGTTTTTATTCGTGTGGATATATGAACACACATCTCTAAACATTTCTAGATTGTACACTTGCATATATCATCTTTATGTGTGTATGCAAATGTATAAAGTATGTGTAGATGTCTGTATACAAGCTAGTTTCTATGTGCGCAAATGCATACACTTGTATGTTATGTTTACGTATACACACATTATGTCACACACACCTCTATAATGGATTCAAGACAAATGAACTTGTATGCCTGTATACACCCACCGTCAAATGGTACCGAATCCAGCACCTTACGGACCCCCCCTCCAACTCGACTGGACTGGGGTCCTGGGGATTCGACTGGACTGGGGTCCTGGGGGAGGGGTTCAGGGAGGGGGAAGCATCTCACATGTCGATGAACCCCAAGGGGCCGGCTGATTGTCCGCCTTAGACGTTGAAGCTAAAATCGCGCATTCGACTACCGAGTGTCATTTTGTTAATGTGCGTGTTTGTATTTCCAGGCTTGCGTTGTAGGTTCTCTGTTGTAGGGCTCTGGGAATGGAAGTCCCAGTTCGTTTGGTGGACGAAGGTTGACACAGCCGCCTCCCTTGTAAAACAACCAGTGCAAAGAGATGATGGGGCGCCCGTGCACGGCCCAGATCGTGGCAGCAATGTGCAGGCTGCATGGTTGTTTTTTCCCAACCATCCTGTGGTGTTGGGTCCTCGTTTTGAAGAGACGGTGCCCCGCGTTCCCCTCCTCCTCCTCTTCCTCGCCCTCCTCCCTCTTCCCATCATCATCATCATCATCATCATCATCATCATCATCATCATCATCATCATCATCATCATCATCATCATCATCATCATCATCACCATCACCACCGATTTCGGCACACCCCTCACACGTTTCGTGGCCCCATAGGGAGCTCCACCGAAGGCCCCAGTGGCAGGGTCCGCATGCCGCCCCACCACCCATTTCGGCACACCCCTCACACGTTTCGTGGCCCCATAGGGAGCTCCACCGAAGGCCCCAGTGGCAGGGTCCGCATGCCTCCCCACCACCACATTTCGGCACACCCCTCACACGTTTCGTCACACGTTTCGCCCCATAGGGAGCTCCACCGAAGGCCCCAGTGGCAGGGTCCGCATGCCTCCCCACCACCCATTTCGGCACACCCCTCACACGTTTCGTGGCCCCATAGGGAGCTCCACCGAAGGCCCCAGTGGCTGCGTTCGCATGCCTCCCCACCCCATTTCGGCACACCCCACACGTTTCGTGGCCCATAGGGAGCTCCACCGAAGGCCCCAGTGGCAGGGTCCGCATGCCTCCCCACCACCCATTTCGGCACACCCCTCACACGTTTCGTGGCCCCATAGGGAGCTCCACCGAAGGCCCCAGTGGCAGGGTCCGCATGCCTCCCCCACCACCCATTTCGGCACACCCCTCACACGTTTCGTGGCCCCATAGGGAGCTCCACCGAAGGCCCCAGTGGCAGGGTCCGCATGCCTCCCCAGGCACACCCCTCACACGTTTCGTGGCCCCATAGGGAGCTCCACCGAAGGCCCCAGTGGCAGGGTTCCGCATGCCTCCCCACCACCCATTTCGGCACACCCCTCACACGTTTCGTGGCCCCATAGGGAGCTCCACCGAAGGCCCCAGTGGCAGGGTCCGCATGCCTCCCCACCACCCATTTCGGCACACCCCTCACACGTTTCGTGGCCCCATAGGGAGCTCCACCGAAGGCCCCAGTGGCCTGGTTCGTATGCCTCCCCACACCCATTTCGGCACATCCCTCACACGTTTCGTGGCCCCATGGGGATTTCCACTGAAGGCCCCAGTGACTGGGTTCGCATGCGCCCCCACACCCATTTCGGCACACCCCTCACACGTTTCGTGGCACCATAGGGAGCTCCACCGAAGGCCCCAGTGGCTGCGTTCGCATGCCGCCCCCACACCAACTTCGGTGCACCCCTCACACGTTTCGTGGCCCCACAGGGAGCTCCACCGAAGGCCCCAGTGGCTGCGTTCGCATGCCGCCCCCACACCAACTTCGGTGCACCCCTCACACGTTTCGTGGCCCCATAAGGAGCTCCACCGAAGGCCCCAGTGGCAACGTTCGCATGCCGCCCCCACACCCATTTCGGCACACCCCTCAAACGGTTCGTGGCCCCATAGGGATATCCACTGAAGACGGTACTCACACCAGCATTACTCACAACTGCATATGGTTGGGTCCTTCGCCAGGCTAATTTGACAGATGGCAGGGGGGGCCCACATAGCCCCCGGTTTGTCGCTGGTCGGGTGGGGGAGGGGTTGTATATGCATAAGGGATACCGATGAAGTTCCCAGCGAGAACGCCGCAGTCTGTCTCCCTCACTCGCACCCGATCTCACATTGCAAAGTGGCATCCGAGTCTCAGTATAGGTAGTGGCCGCCATTGACAACCATCGGGAACCAGTGCAGAAGCCAGCCATGCGCGCGAAGCCCAGGGGTGTGCTGCACGTGCCGGGTGCGCCACGTGCGCCAGAAACGCCAGAGTGGGCGATATGCTGACCCCCCCACCATCCCTTTCAAAAACACATGCAAAGAGACGGCGGGTTTGCGAGCATTGCCAATTGCTTGTGGGCGGACACCCGCAATCACTTCGCAGACACAGCACACAGCCTACAGCAGGGAGTATGCTGCCCCCTCGGCTGCCGTCCCTGGCAAAATGATGTTTTTGTTTCTGTTGAAAGGGATGGTGGGCCTGCACGCAGCAGGCACTATGCCGCCCTCCCCCCGTCGCCCCTGCCAAAGTGGCGTCCGCGCATGATCCAGTTCTTGGTGCGAAGTGTACTTGTGATTGCTGTCGTGCAAGAGGTGCAGGGGGTCGTGTTGAATTTGCACAAAGCAGGCGATGTGCTGGCCCCCCCGCCGTCCCTGTCAAAAACCAGTGAAAGGTGATCGCTGGGAGTCCGCGCGTGATCCAGATTTTGGGGGATTGTTTTTCTGTCCTTTAGCGAGTAGCGGTCGTGACCTGAGCAGCCCCCCCCCCCTCTCCCTTCCCTCCAGATGACGTGAGGGATCGTGCGTGGGAGGGGGGGGGCTGGACTCCCCATCGTGGCGATCGCAGCGCACTCCCGCCCCGACGTGCCCCACCTCTCCACTGCGTCACGGCTACCCCTGGCCCCAATTTATCCCTCCCTCCCCCCCTTTGGGTAACGACCGTCACCCGAAGTCAAGAACCATCTCCCGTGACAAGTGCACTTTGTACTGTTACTGTTGCAAGAGATTTGGGGGGGAGGGTGTTGGCCTTGCGCGGAGCAGGCAACATGCCACCCCCCCGCCGTCCCTGTCAGAACCCACTGTGAAGTCACCGCGGGGCGTCCACAAATGATCCAGATTTTGTTTCTTATCATTCTTGGCAAGGGGTTGTCGTTTGGGAGGGTGGTATTGACTCTGGTTTGCCACCGGTGGGCGGGGGGAGGGGGTGTATATGAATAGGGAACAGAAATTCAAAGCCTCCCCGAAGGGGAAGATGAACGTGGCAACGCGTTGAGCCAGCTCCGCCCAGAGGGCTGGCGGGATTGGGTCATGAGAGGGGGGGGGCACGCATACCCACAGTCCTCGCCTGTCGAAGTTCCTGGATAGCGATCCCGGATGCGGTGGTTGTGAATACATCTCCGTGTCGCGTAGTTGGCTATCTCCCCTGGCATCCACCCTCTTGAGCCCTCCCCTTCTCCCTCCTACCCCTCCTCCTCTTCTCCAACTTCTTCCTTCACACCCCCTGCCTTTTCCTTTCGACAACGCCTCCTTGCCGCACCCCCAGGCGAATCGGAAGGGTGGGCTGGGCGTTTCGACGCATATTTCTTCCCCCGCTATGGTCCTGAGCCTTTCTTTCTGCAGCAGCATCACGGATGACGATCATGCTGTTTTCAACACATGTTTCTCGCCATGACGTTGGGCGCGTTCGTAGCAGAAGTTGGCAAGAGCTTCGCGGGTGGAGGATTAAGGGGGGGCGTTCTTAACATGCAGTTTTTTTTATTTTGAGCCGCGCACATGCCTCTGAAACGCTTGCAGCAGTTTCGCGACTGGAGGGTTGTGCGCTTCAGTGCAGCGCACATTCGTCTTACCAGTGTGCAGCAGCTTATCGGATGGTGGTAGGTTCTTTTTAAAAATATAGTTATTGTTTCGCGCCGTGTTCATTCGTCGTAGAAGTTTTTCTCACGGATGCAGGGTGGTCGTTTTGAAAAGGTGGTTCTCGCCCCAGCGCCGCGCACAGTTATTTCAAAAGTGTGTTGCAGGTTCAGTAATGGAGGCCGGTTCTTTTTGAACATGTAGTTCTCCCATTTGTGCCGCGAGCGTTCGTCCAAGAAGTTTGCGGCAGCGCATTGATGTAGTGGGGGCGGCGTGGTCAAACTGTGGCTGTCGATCTAGTGCGCGCACATTCGTCCTAACAGTATGCAGCAGCTTCAGTGATGTAGGGGGGTCGTCCTGATTCGGTGGCTCTCGTTTTCGCGCCGCGCACGCTCGCGTCGAGCACCAGCAAATTCCTGGTGCTGTCGCCGTAGCCGTAACGCCGCGCACATTCGTTTTAGAAATTTGCGCTTGCTTCACGGGTGGAGGTCGGTCGGTTCATTTATGACACTTGGGCTTTCGCCTCGCCAAGATTCGCCTCGCATGTTTCAGTTGTTTCAAGGATTGAGCACTGGTCGTGACCTCTCGCCGCCACAAATTCGTTGCCCGGGCCTGGAGGGCCCATGCGGCGGTGCGCTTTTCTTACTCTCGCTCTCTCGGTGTTCGCTCGGCCCAACAGTATTCGATTGCGCTCCCTACACCCTCTCGTGGTCGCCCTCGTCGAAGTTGGTGAGCTCCCTCGACTCTTGGTTTGCCTCGAGCTTCGCTCGAGGCTCTGTTTATTGATGGCTGGCAATTTGCAGGCCGATGTCCAGCGTGATTCGTACGTTGTTCAGTGAAGCGCTACTCGTGCGGATGCCTGGCACGCCTTGGGGGAGACGGATGTTCCTTTCTGAACATTCTTGTGTTTTCTCGCTTTACTCTCATGCTCTCGGTGCGATAGAGTTGCTGGGGCTGCTTGAGCTGCCCTGCCTCTTTATCTTTGCCCGAGGCGGAATTGCTCGTGCCGAGGCACGACCGAGTTGCACGGTGCCGTCTGGGACCTCTAGAGTGGCCATGGCGCCTCAGCGTCCCTTGGCCAACGGTGGCTTGTCCTGTGTCGGCTCGCCGCCGCGACCACCATCGGTTTGTCCTGCGATGGCGCGCTGGCTGCCGACGCTTCGCGCAGCGCTGGCTGCGATATCTGTTTTCATCACTTGCCCTGTCCAGCTTCATGCGAGCCTGCTTGTTTGTTCTGGGGCGATGCCGGCCGTCGCCAGGGGGGGGGGGAAAGGGGGCCGGTGACGTCACACTGCACGCCGGCGGCGTTTGAGAACGCCCAGGAATGGCAGGGGAGGGATCGCAGCGGCATGTAGGTGGCGATCTGCGCCGCAGCGCCTGCGTTCACCACAGTTTCTGCGTGCGCCTTCAGCGCCGGTGCAACCGCAAGAAGCGATTAAGAACCCTCCCCCTCTCCCCCCCCTCTCTGGCGAAAGTATAACGCACCGGGCACCCCAGAAGAGTTACCCTGGCACTTCGCACCTTCATGTGAACGAAGGCGAGTCTGCTCTCCGAAAGAAGCAAACCGCCTGGGACATTCTCGCAATATGGTCTCCTTGTGGTTCTGAAGCGCCTCGTATTCCACTCTTATTATTGTTTTTCTTCCAATTCCAATTGGGGTACCACCCGAGCCAGGGCGCAGGAATTATTTATTTTCGTTCCATTTGCGCGGTGCTGATCATATCGTTCGGCGAAAACCGCCACCCATAATTATTCAGGTACGGTGCTATACTAATGCTGACCCCGGGGGGGTCCTTAATGGCTTCTTGCGGTTACGCCGCAGCGCCTATTCACCGCAGCAGCCGCGTGCACCACGGCGCCTGCGTGCACAACAGCAGCCGCGCGCAGCATCACACCGTTGTTGTATATCAGAATATCCGAAGGAATCCATATGACAAAATGTTGCGCTTGTGGATTCGACAGAAAACATGTGTCTCATATAGGATCTGGAAAGTATCCCTGATGGAAAAAAAGGAAAGCTTATGAAATCTAGGAGTTCTCCCGAGTCCCTCCGCTCCACTCTAATTCTTGAAGGAGTTCGCTACAGGCATGGGGCACAGCGGAGGCAGTTGAGCGGGAGGCGTTGTGGCATGGGGACGCGAGGAGGGAAGAGCATCGCATTTTATTATCGTTCCCTTTGCGTGGTGTTAACATTCAAACTCTATATAGTAAAGACGCACGGATGTCTTTAGGGCGCTCTTGCGTCCTTGCCTCACCTTTTCCCAGTTTTGGCGACTCGCCGCCCAAAATGTGCCAACTTCGGCGTCCAAGGCCCTTGCGTCCTTGACGCCTGTCCTTACCATAGATTTTGACCAGGTGTTCGCAGCTGTGCACGCAGGCGTTGTGGTGTACACCAGCACTGTGTTGCACGCAAGTGCTATGGTGTACGCAGGCGCTGTGGCGTGCGCAGGCGCTGCGGTGCACGCAAGCACTGGTGTACAAATGCGGTGTGTTGCAAACGACAACCTCGGTGTACATATGTGAAAGAGCGTGTTCTACCGCTGCTGGCGAAAAACCGGGGGGGGTCACTACCGGTTCGAACCCCTCCCCCCCCCCCCCCCCTTCTGGAAAACCGGGGGGGGTCACTACCGGTTCGAACCCCCCCCCCCCAGCTCATCATGAAAAGGGGGGGGGGTCACTACCGGTTCGAACCCCCCCCCCCTCGAAAACCGGGGGGGGTCACTACCGGTTCGAACCCCCCCCCCCCCCTCGAAAACCGAGTGGGGGTGCGGACAGTGGTGGGGACGGTGTTGGTGGGGACAGTGGTGAGGGGATAGCGGGACAGTGGTGGGGACAGTGGGACAGTGGGACAGTGGTGGGGACGGTAGTGGTGGGGACAGTGGTGGGGACAATGGTGGGAACAGGGGGGGACAGTGGACAGTGGTGGTGACGGTGGTGGTGGGGACAGTGGTGTGGGGACAATGGGAATGAGGTGGAAACAGTGGGACAGTGGAGGGTACAATGGTGGTGGGGACAGTGGTGAAGGCGGTGGCGAGGACGGCGGTGGGACAATGGGACAGAGGTACAGTGGGGACAGTGGTGGGGACAGTGGGGACAGTGGTGGGAACAGTGGGACAGCTCAGTGGGACAGCGGAGGAGTCAGTGGGACAGTGGGACAGTGGGGATAGTCGGGCAGTGGTTGGGGCCGTGGAGACACTGGGGAGAGTGGACCGTGGTGGGAACAGTTCTGGGGACAGCGGGGACAGTGCGACAGTGGTGGGGGCACTGGTGGGGACAGTAGGGGCGGTGGTGGAACCAGTGGGGACAGTGGTGGTGAGGTGCAGTGGCAGTGGAGGATGTGATGCGGACGGTAGTGGGGACCGGGAGTCGTTTGCTGGCGGTGAGTAGGGGGGGGGGGGGGGGGGGGGGGGGGGTTCGAACCGGTAGTGACCCCCTCCGGTTTTCCGGATCCGGAGGGTAGGGGGGGGGGGGAGGGGGGTTCGAACCGGTAGTGATCCCCCCGGTTTTCCAGATCCAGAGGGGGGGGAGGGGGGGAGGGGTTCGAACCGGTAGTGACCCCCCCCCCGGAGGGGAGGGGGGGGGGGGGGGGAGGGGGGGGGGGGGGGAGAGAGGGGGGGGGGGGGGGTTTGCCGGGGGGAAGGGGGGGGGGTCCAGCAGGGGGGGGGGGATTTCGGACCCCGGGCTCCGGAGGAAAAGGTTGGCAATTTTCCAAGTAAAGCGGCGGTGGATCACGCTCTCTCACATATGTACATTATATATATATATATACACATACATATACATATACATACATTACATACATAACATACGTACGTACGTACGTTACGTACGTACATTACATACATACATCATACATACCATTACATGCATGCACATACATAATACATACATACATACATACATATATTATATATATATATATATTATTATATATATAGATATATATATATATATATATATATATATATATATATCCCTGGGGGCGAGGCCGGGGGCCCCAGGACAGGTGCCCCCACCCCCCATGGCGGGACCGGGGCTCATTTTCCCTGTGTTTTTAATGTTTCCGCGTCCTGGGCCTCGGAGCCCGCCGTTTCCGACCCCCCATGGGCAAGGAGGGCCTCCAGAGCCTCCCAAGACGGCCCAAGCGGGCCCCGAGTCGCCGAAAGACCGCTCCAGGACGCCCAAGATAGGCCCAAGACGGCCCGAGAGGCGCCCCAAGGCACTCCACGACGCTTCAAGACGCCTCTCCAGAGCGCTTCCAGAGGCCGAAATCGTCAATTTGTCGAAGGTTTTCGACCGATTTTGGCCTTCCAGCCTTTTCGGCTGTCCGACGTTCCAAGACGGCTCAATAGGCCCCGAAGAGCGCCCCAAGAAGGCCGAATAGGGCCCCAAGACGGCCCCAGAGTCGCCCAAGACAGCCCAACAGAGCCCCAAGACGGCCCCAAGATGCGCCCAAGAGGGGGACCAAGACTCCAAAATTCTACCCTCCGGCTTGAAGAGTGCCCCAGGAGGCCCCAAGGAGCCCCCAAGAGGCCCCAGGATGCCCCCAACAGGCACCCAGGAGGCCCAAACGATGCCTACAGAGGCCACAAAACAGCCCCGAGGAGGCCCCACAACGGTCCCAAAACGGCTACCGAGAAGCTGCGAAACTGCCTTCACGACGTCCTCGACAGGCCAACCACGAGATCCAAACCAGCACCCATGAGGCCTCTGACCCACCACCCAGGGCACGGTGGCGGCAGCAGTGACAGCACTTGCGCATAGCAAGTTCCGGCGGGAGCCTTCCAGAACACGCTGCAGGAGGAGGAGGAAGATCAGGAGGAGAGAGAGCTGGAGTGGGAGGAGGAGGAGGAGGAGGGGGACGAGGAGGAGGAAGAGGCCTCCCAGACAGCTCCAAGATAGCCGAAGAAGCTTCCAAGAGGGCCCTGGGCGGCCCACGAGGGCCCCAAGGCGGTGCTTGAGGCGCCCAAGACGGCCCGAGAGGGCCCCATGACGGCCCCAAGAGAGGCCCAAGAAGGGAAACACGAACCGAGAATCCGAGCTTTCTACCCCGAGAGGGTCTCGGGAAGCCCAAGAGGCCCCCAATCGGATCCAAGAGGCCCCCAAGAAGCTCCCAAGAGGGCCGACGAGGTTCCAAGAGATCTCCCAAGGTGGCCCCAAGAGGCACAACACATTGTTTTACGATTGGGCTTTGACTTTTTTGTTCTGCCTTTTGGCATCCCGATGCTCCAAGACGGCCCAAGAGGCTTCCAATACCGCTCCCATATAGAGGAAGAGGCCTCCAAGAGGGCCCCAAGACGGCCCGCGAGGGCCCCAAGACGGTGCTTGAGGCGCCCAAAACGGCCCGAGAGGGCCCCAAGAGCCCCAAGAGAGGCCCAAGAAGGGGAACGCGACCCAACAGCAGAGCGGCCCCCCCACAAGGCCCACAGGAGGCCGCAAGATGCCCCCAAGTGGTCCGACGAGGACCCCAAAAGCTTCCCCGAGGGCCTAAAAGGCCACCAGGAGACGTCCAAGAGGCTTTCACATAGCCCAAGAGTACCCTCGATGCGTCAAAACTGCTTCCAGGAGGCCCCTGGGAGGCTTCCGGATTGCCTCAATCTGGCCGCAGGTGGCCTCAAGTCGGGCCTCCACGCAGCCAAGACGGCCAATGACGGCTTCAGATTGCAGAACCGATGCCCCCAAGGGACCCTCAGACGCCCCCCCAAGAGGCACCCAAGAGGTGCCTCCAACAGCCAGTTGACGAAGCATGCGGAACACCCCAGAAGATCCTCAGATGCCGTCGCGCGCCTGTGCTTGATAGCGTTGTCCAAGATCGTCCAGCGCCCCCCGGCCTGGGCTAGAACCTGAGCGCGCGCGAAGCGCGCGCGATGGTTCTAACCCAGGGGCCCGAAAACAGCTGCCCGACCCTCCATGCGAGTACCGGGGCCCATTTTCGCTGTGTTTTCACGGGGTTTCGGCGTCCCGGGCCTCGGAGGCCGCCGCGATGGCCCCGGACATGTTCCATATCCTCGGCGCGGGCTCCAAGACCATTCCGCAGAGGGCTCCAACAGGCTCCAGGGCAGCCCAAGAGGGCTCCAAGACGGCTCCAGGAACGACTGTAGGGTCTCGTTTTTTTTGTTTTCTGCAAGACGGCTCCAGGAAGACTGCATGTCTTCTGAGGATGGCTTCCGCCTCTTGCCCCGAGCATCCCAAACTGCCTGAACGGTTCCCGCTCGCCTTACTCAAACCCAGCGCTTGCCCAAGCGCGTTCCAGACGGTCTTCGCCGGAACGCGCTGGAATGATCACGCGCTGCGATTTCCCATGCCAACGTCCTCGGACGTGGGCGCCCTGCCACGAGCGCGTTCCAGGAAGATGCTCCTGGAACGCGCTGAAAAGATATGGCCACATCTCGGGGGCGCTCCCGGCACTGCTGCCCCAGCCTTTCTGGCCAGCCTCCACAGCGCTCCAGGAGGGCCCAAGACGCTCCCGAGCAGCCCAAGTCAGCCTTCCGACGGCTCTCGAGGCTCCCAAGTGGCCTCCAAGAGACCCCAAGAAGTCTGATAGGTATCACGGTACGGCCCGGAGAAGCCAAAATCATATATGTTCGATGTTCTTTTCAATGTTTTTGGCTTCTCGCGTTTTCGAGCTCCCATCGGTCCAAGAGCGCCGAAAAGCCTCCATGGGGGTACTGGGGCTCATTTTCCCTGTGTTTAAAAGGGTTTCCGCGTCCTGTGCCTCGGAGGGCGCCGCCTCCGATCCCCCACGGGAGGAGGGGCGGCCGGGAAGGTCCAAAATAATCCAGGAGGGCCTCCAGAGGCTCCCAAGACGGCCCAAGCGGGCCCCGAGTCGCCGAAAGACCGCTCCAGGACGCCCAAGATAGGCCCAAGACGGCCCGAGAGGCCCCCCAAGGCACTCCACGACGCTTCAAGACGCCTCTCCAGAGCGCTTCCAGAGGCCGAAGTCGTCAAGTTTACAAAGGTTTTCGAACGATTTTGGCCTTCCAGCCTTTTCGGCTGTCCGACGTTCCACGACGGCTCAATAGGCTCCCAAGAGCGCCCCAAGACGGCCCAAGAGGGCCCCAAGACGGCCCCAGAGTCGCCCAAGACAGCCCAACAGAGCCCCAAGACGGCCCCAAGATGCGCCCAAGAGGGGGACCACGACTCCAAAATTCGACCCTCCCGCTTGAAGAGTGCCCCAGGAGGCCCCAAGGAGCCCCCAGGAGGCCCCAGGAGGCCCCCAAGAGGCACCCAGGAGGTCCAAACGATGCCTAAAGAGGCCACAAAGCAGCCCGAGGAGGCCCCACAACGGTCCCAAAACGGCTACCAAGAAGCTGCGAAACTGCCTTCACGACGTCCCCGACAGGCCAACCACGAGATCCAAACCAACACCCATGAGGCCTCTGACCCACCACCCAGGGCACGGTGGCGGCAGCAGTGACAGCACTTGTGCACAGCATGTTCCGGCGGGAGCCTTCCGGAACACGCTGCAGGAGGAGGAAGATCAGGAGGAGAGAGAGAGCTGGAGTGGGAGGAGGAGGAGGGGGACGAGGAGGAGGAAGAGGCCTCCCAGACAGCTCCAAGATAGCCGAAGAGGCTTCCAAGAGGGCCCTGGGCGGCCCACGAGGGCCCCAAGGCGGTGCCTGAGGCGCCCAAGACGGCCCGAGAGGGCCCCAAGACGGCCCCAAGAGAGGCCCAAGAAGGGAAACATGAACCGAGAATCCGAGCTTTCTACCCCGAGAGGTTCTCGGGAAGTCCCAGGAGGCCCCCAATCGGATCCAAGAGGCCCCCAAGAAGCTCCCAAGAGGGCCGACAAGGCTCCAAGAGATCTCCCAAGGTGGCCCCAAGAGGCACAACTCATTGTTTTACGATTGGGCTTTGACGTATTTTTTCTGCCTTTTGGCATCCCGATGCTCCAAGACGGCCCCAAAGGCTTCCAATACCGTTCCCACATAGAGGAAGAGGCCTCCAAGAGGGCCCCAAGACGGCCCGCGAGGGCCCCGAGACGGTGCTTGAGGCGCCCAAGACGGCCCGAGAGGGCCCCAAGAGCCCCAAGAGAGGCCCGACAAGGGGAACGCGACCCAACAGCAGAGCGGCCCCCCCACAAGGCCCACAGGAGGCTGCAAGAGGCCCCCAAGTGGTCCGACGAGGACCTCAAAAGCTCCCCGAGGGCCTAAAAGGCCACCAGGAGACGTCCAAGAGGTTTGAAAATAGCCCAAGAGTGCCCCAAATGCATCAAAACTGCTTCCAGGAGGCCCCCGGGAGGCTTCCGGATTGCCTCCATCTGGCCGCAGGTGGCCTCAAGTCGGGCCTCCACGCAGCCAATACGGCCAATGACGGCTTCAGATTGCAGGTCCGATGCCCCCAAGGGACCCTCAGACGCCCCCCCAAGAGGCACCCAAGAGGTGCCTCCAACAGCCAGTTGACGAAGCATGCGGAACACCCCAGAAGCTCCTCAGATGCCGTCGCGCGCCTGTGCTTGATAGCGTTGTCCAAAATCGTCCAGCGCCCCCCCGGCCTGGGCTAGAACCTGAGCGCGCGCGAAGCGCGCGCGATGGTTCTAGTGTATACATATATATGTACACACGCTGTGGTGTACACTCGCGTTGTGGTGCACGCGAGCGTTGTGGTGTACACAGACGCTGCGTTGTACACGGCTGTTGCAGTGTACGCAGGCGCTGTGGTGTACACGCGCGTTGTGGTGCACGCGAACAGTCTGGGGTACACAAGCGTTGTGGACCAGATCGCCACCTACATGCTGCTCCTGCTGGTCTTCGGTCGTCCCTAGGCATTCCTGGACGCCGCTGGCGCGGAAAGTGACGTCACCTGGAGGGGGGGAGGGGCGCGGGGCTGGTGACGGCCGTTATCGTGGAGCATAGTCTACAGGTTTTTCTTTGCCCTGCCGAGCGGGCCCTGCCGGGGGGAAACAACAAGGATTGAACATTGGTCGTTTTCGAAATGGGGCTCTCGCCTCAGCGCCGCGCGCACTCTTGTTATAAAATTACCCTCGATCGGATGGTTGAGGTTTCATTTTCAACTTTGAGCTTTTCTTGGAAGACTTTTGATTAAAAAAGGCCCAGAACTTTGAAAAATCGCAGCGCTGCACGGATTCTGGGTGGCGGCTCTCTTTCAAAATGGAGATGCCGTTTCAAAATTCCTATGAAGTTCATGGTTGCATTCCTTCGCCTGTGCAACACGGGCGGGGGCATTCCGTCTTCGAGAAGGGGATTTGGTTTGATACGTCGTTGAGTTGCCTGGTCGTTCTTCATCGCGTTCGTGATTGCGATCGTTTTCTTACTCATTGTTTTGCCGATCTGCTCGGCCCTTTGGACCCCTCTAATGGGGTAGATCTTGGCTCTTTTTGGCGCCTGTTTAGAGCAGGTGGATTTGTTTTGTTTTTTCCATACGGCGCAGTGCTGTAAACAGTCGCAGTAAGCAGGCGTTCGGAGCCAGACCCCCCCCTCCCCCCCCTCCGCTCAATGTCGAAACGCCGAATAAGAAGACGCTCTTGTTCGTGATTCCGCACCGGCAGGATGCAGGGCAGTTCCTTTTCAACGTTGTGCCCCTGCCAAATGGGCAAACCCAGCGGTGCTGGTCTTTTAAAGGAGGGCTTTTTCCTGCGGGGCTACAAGCACCATCGTCCCTTCCTCCAGGAACTCCCTCCTCCTCGCTCCCGAGCTGGCTCGCCCCGGGCGTGCCGGGGGAAGGCCGCTCCCCGCGCGCGCGCGATTTTTGCAGCCTTCTTGCGGGCATGGACGTGTCCATACCTGGGCGCTACGGCTTCCGCAGGCGCTCCGAGCAGAGGGAGGCCCTGCGGGGGGGGGGGCCGCTGCGTTCGAGGGCGGGACACATGGAGATGGAGAAGAAGGAACGCCATAAACATGAAAGTTTGGCGCTGCACGCGGATGTTTCGGATCCCCTTTGGGTCCTCCCCAGCGGCGCCTCCGGCGCTGCCCCTGGCGCACTCCGCGCGCCAGGGGGGGGTCCAGCGCAGATCCAAGAAATCCGCGCGGAGCGCGAAAAGTTTATGTTTATGGCGTTTTTCTTTTTCCCAGAGGCCGGTACGATCGAAGTGGGCAATTCGGGAAGAGAGGGAACAACGCACGACAGCAGTGCTTGTCCAGTTCGGCGGGGGGGTGGCGCCGCTGACGAGGGCGCAGGCAGGCGCTACCGAAGTGGACGCGGGAGGACTGTGAGCAACCGCCGACAGCAGCTCCAGCCCATTTCGACAGGGGGTTGCTGCTGGTGCCGCCGTGGACATGACCCACCTGAAAGGAGCGCCTGCCCGCTGTAGGATTGGGTCAGCGTCTGCTGCTGAACATCATGCCAATGTTTCCATACCCCAGCTCGGGTGTAACATGGAGGGAGGAGCACGCCAACCCTACCTCAATCGGCCGAGACTTGTCATTTCGTGCCCGAGGTCCGCGACGTTTCCGAGCCTGCCTTGGGAGCTCCGAGTCCGCCCTGGAGTCTCCGAGCTCGCCTCGGCATTTTCGAGTCCACCTTGGCATCTTCTCAAATAGCAAATTCTGGGAGCCTCGTATAGCGCTATGATTCTATCTTCAGCGCCGGGTAGCGCCTGGAAGTCAATGAGCTAGCGCCGATTCAGCGCAAATAGGCGTCGGTTAGCGTCGATCGACGTCGATTTCGCGTCGATCACCATCAAGAAGTGTCGAGTAGCGTCGATTCCCGTCGGCCAATAATCAGGAGGGGACAAACACACAGGCACAAGTCACCGTCGATCCTCAAGAACATGTGGGAAGTGGGGGGAAGACGAAACCTCAAACAACATCGGAACATCTGGGGAATCCTGGGCTCCTTCACGTGAGATGGCAGGGGAGATTCCAATGAGTTGCCACCAGAGCGTCTTCAGGCCATCGTCTGCTGGATCGGCGCTGGCCCCACTCTCTAGGGTCGGGCGCAGCTGTCCAGGGGCCGTCCGCGCGGACCTTTCCGACAGAGTGCTGGTCATTTATACCGGGTCGGGCCAAGGCGCTGCCGCAGGGATTTTCTCGATTCCTCCGATTCGATTCGATTCGATTTCGGTGGCTTCCGATCACGATTGGATTCGACCTCGGATTCCAGTGTGGATTCCGATTTCTCAACGGAGGCTTACTAGCATGCCGATCCCCGTCGGTTCGATTTTTCCCGACTCGGCTGCCCATTTCCGCTGTATCGATTCGATCCTGGGCTCTCCTGGCCAAGGCACTGGCATGCGACAGGCGAGAAGGGGCAGGGGGATTCAGTAGCAAATGATGGGAGCCTGGTATACCTGCTCAATTCCGTCTTTCGCGTCGACTGGCGTCGATGAGTTCTTGGTAGTGGATGGGACAGCGCCGACTTCGCGTCGAGTAGCGCGGTAGCGCCGATTAGCCTCGATTCGCGTCAGTTTAGCGTCGATTATTGTCGATCAGCGCTGATGGGGACGAGCCAGCAAGATGGTACGGGAGGCTCCCATGAGTTGCCACCGAAGGGGGAGGAGGAGGCACTAGAGGAGGACAGGGCGAGGGCGGAGACTCTGGAGACTGTGCCTCATCGCGCAACGATCTGGCTCCGAGACCGGAGGAGTGCTCCACCCTTCTTTGCCTGTGGTCGTGAGATGCCTCTGAGCCCGCTGATTCTTGCTGAGGGCCTCGGGCGAGAGTCCTGAGGAGGAGGAGGAGGAGGAGGAGGAGAAGGAGGAGGATGATGATGAGGAGGAGGAGGAGGAGGAAAGGGAGGAGGAACGGGAGGAGGAAAGGGAGGAGGAGGAGGAGAGGGAGGAGGAGGAGGAGGAGGAGGACTCGAAACGCCAAAAGCGGCATACGCATCTTCATCTCCGTGAGGTCTGGGCGGCTTTCCTGGGTCGGCGCTGGGCCCCTCCGGCGGCGCCTCTGGCGCCGCCCCTGGCGCCCAGCGCGCTCCGCGCCCCGGCGAGGTGGGCCCAGTGCCGATCCGAGGAATCTGCTCGGCCTCCGAAAGGCAATGGATGTGCACCCTTCTCCTCTTCGAAGGGAGGGCTGCCCACCTCCCCTCTGGGCGCGCCGCCGAGAACCGCGGAAGACGTCCGAGCACCGCAAACCTCAGGTGCGGGACTTTTCCCCCCTTGGGCACGCCGCCGAGGAATACCCCCCAAACAAAAACCCTCCGAAGCGGACACGCCGCCCATAGGCCTCTTAGATGGGGTCTGAGTTTTCCGTTGCTTTGTTCCGCTGTTCCTCCACCGATTCTATCATCCCAACATGCTCTCTGCCCGTGTCCGTGAAACCTTGGGCCTCCCCCCTGCTGCTGCCTAGGCTCGGCCGCCCTCCGCTTACGCCCGCGCTCGTGCCCCAGCGCCCGGCGCTGCCCGCCAGTCCTGCTCAGACGCGCCTGCGCTACCGACTCAAGAACTGTGTCGGTGGGGGGACTAGGCTCAGGTGGGAATAGGCCCACTGATCGCCGATATGGTGCCTGGTGGATGGCCCCACCCCGCCCAGGAGAGTGCGGATTCGCCATCGGGGGCCTATCGCCGATCCATCGGCGATGTACCGCCGATTCCAGGTCGATGTATCCCTCCCTGAGCTGGCTGCCCCCCAGTGAGGAGCACGGATACCCCCCTCTCGAGGCACGACTCGCCGCTTGGGCGTCTCTCGAGTCGTCGTCGTTCCTCGACCTGGGAAGGACGCGGTGCCACAGTTCTTCGGCCCGCAGCGCCGAAGACCTGTGCACCGCACCGCGCTGGCCTCGGTGCAGGTGCGCCGTTCTCGCATGTTAGAGGGGGCCAGATGCGAACCCTACCCCTACCCCCCACGATTTCTGAGGGGGAGGGTGGGGTTCACTTCGCTTGGGAGCTCCCGAACGAGGTGAACCCCACCCTCCCCCTCAAAAATCGTGGTGGGTCTGGGTAGGGTTCGCATGTGGCCCCCTACATGTGCCGGTGGGGCCGGTGGGAGGAGCGCGGAGGGACCCTCGCGAGGCCGCCCTGGACCTCGTCTGGCGGCGCGTCGGCGCTCTCGTGGAGGCCGAGGTGGCGCAGGCGGTGGCGCGCGCCGGCGTCGACGTCCCGCCGTTCGGAGCCGTTCTGTGGCGGGGGCACTCTGCCGTGGCGCGCCCAAATGTCAGGCGATCGCAGACATGGATTAGGGTGGCGTGGATTGGCGACGGGCTCCGTTTCCATCTGAAATCGCAGATTGCCGCCGCCGAGCGGGGCGCCACTGGCCGCATTTTGGGGAGGGCACCTCCCCCGATACATGGATTTGGCGACCGCGCGCCAAATCCATGGATCGCTAATCCATGTTTGCGCGCCCCCGAAAATGGGGGAGGTTCCAGGTTCGAGGTCAGATGTTTTTGGGCGTTCTCTTCGGTTTCGGCGTCGGCGTCGGCGTCTCCGCTTCGGAGTTTTTTTTTGCGCGGGCCTTCTTCGGCGGCGCGTCCGATCCCGAGGCCTCCCAGAAGGGGTCCGAACAAATGGGGTCGGAAGCTCGCGCCGCATCGTCGGTGCATCGGCGACGCGGCTCGATGTGCAACCCGATTTTCTCCACGCCAGCGTTGCCGGAGCCATCGCCAATGTCGACGATACATCGGTGATGCATCGGCGATGCGGCGCGATCTTCCGACCCCACCTACTCGGACCCCATCTTAAAGGCCTTTGGGCGGCGTGTCCGCTTCGGAGGGCTTTTCTGTGGGGGCATTCGTGGGCGGCGTGCTAAAGGGGTGAAGGTCTGGCGCTTGAGGTTTGCGGTTTTCGGGCGTTGTCCTCGGTTCTCGGCGGCGCGCCCATTGGGGAAGTGCAAGCATTCTCTTTCGGAGGCCTGGCAGATTTCTTGAGTCGGCACTGGACCCCTCTGGCCGCGCCTCGGGCGCCGCCACTTGCGTGCTCCGCGCGCCAGGGATGGGTGGGTCTGGCGCGGATACGCCCAAGGTGGGAAGGTTCGAGGTTCGATGTTGTTTTCGTACGTTCTCTTCGGTCCTCGCCGGATTCCACCCTCGGGGTGGTTTCCAGCAGCTGCGCCTTGCCGAGAGCCTTCAGGGGTGCCCAGATCGTCCCGAACGTCTGCCAGAGACCCGAGTGATGACCAGAGGGCCAACTTCGGTGGCACGCCGAGGGGGGAAGCGAGAGGCAGCAGGCCTCCTCATGAGGCGTCGGAGCTTCTCAGGAGCTCTCTTCCGAAGAAAAACACATGCCATAAACATAAACTTTTGGCGCTCCTCGTGGATTTCTTGGATTATCCGCGCTGGGCCCCCCCAGCGGTGCCTCTGGCGCCGCCCCTGGCGCGCTCCGCGCGCCAGGGAGAGTAGTTCAGCGCAGATCCAAGAAAGCCGCGCGGAGAGCCAACAGTTTATGTTTACGGCGTTTCTTCTTCCTCTTACCCTGGTCTCCTGAGAAGCCCATAGGGACTCTGGTTAAAATCCGGAGGGAAGCATGGGCACGGACACGAATAATCTTCGACCCCCAGGAAAGTATGGGAACACATACGGGAAGTGGAGGGGAAGACGGAAGTCCAGAACACGCGTGAAGTATGGAGAATCCATGTATTTGTACCTGTTTACTTGTGTCTCCCTAGGCACCTGATCCGAGGGCCTCCGAATGCCCGCCCCAGCCGAGCCTTCTCCCCCAATGGCGCGCCTTGCCGAGCTTCGGAGGGCCCCGCTGCTACGACCGCGACCAGACGCGGCTCAAACGGCGACGACGAGGACGACGACCATGTCGACGTCTTTGTGGCTCAGCATCGTTCTACCGAAAATATCCCTATCCAGAGTCCCACCAGTTGTACCACCCCAGTGTTGGGAAGATACCCCTCGAAACCCGAAGGGAACAGGAGAGCCATGCCAATCAACACCCCGCTTGCCTCCAGGGAGCCTCGTGTTTCTTGTGTTTCGATGGTTTTCCTGCGGAAAGCGTGACGTTGCCACGCCAAAAACCAAAGGACGTCCTGGGGTCTCAGGGTAGGGGTTTCCTGTTGAAGGTTTCTTGTGGTCGGGCCCCTGCTGCACCCCCACCTAGAGGGGTAAATCGGCCAGCGTGGCCCAGGCCACGCCGTTGGGGATGGGGGTCGGAGAAACGACGCTCAGTGTCCGTGTGTTTTTGAGGGGGGGGCGGAGGGTCCCGTCGCGACGGCAGGATGCGGCTCCCCAGCCGGCTCGGACCGCGGCGACGTCGGCGTCGACGTCGTCGTCTCGGAGGCGCTCTGGGAGGCACACTCTGCCCGAGGGATCGTCGCTCGGTTCGATTCGATTCGATTTCGATGGCTTTCGATTCATACTCGATTCGATTGCAGATTCTGACAGGGATTCCGATGCCTCGATGGAGGCCTACAAGCCTGCCGATTTCCGCCGATTCGACTTCTCTCGACTCGGCCGCCGATTTCCGCAAATTTGATACATTTCGATCGCCGATCCGACTTGTCGATACGATTCTGGGCTCCTCTGCCACAGGTGGGCGCGGCCACACATGGCCTGGCCCGGGCATGTCCCCCCAGATGGCTCTGGGGGTCGATCTCGAGCGGATGCTGGTCGGTTGTTGGCGACGACGGCGACGACGCGAATCGGCGTGATCGAAGTTCGGGCCCGACGAAAGGGTAGGATAGGGAAATCGGGGAACAAGAGACGAGGGTGAACGCAAACGTGGGTCAGTCAGGGCGCCGGATTGTGCAGGGTCCTGCAGCGCCAGGGTCGCATTGACCCGGGCTCTAGTGCAGGATCCTGCAGGATCCCCGATTGACCCGGGTGTTGATTGACCAGGGTCAGTCGATCCCCGATGGAAAGTGAGGGTTAGTGAAACTGCTGCGTGCAGCTGGTTTCCGCCCCGCCGCCGGCCCACTCATCGGTGCATAGGCGTCTCCCGGCGCCAGGAGACACCAGGAAAACCAGCCTTGTGAGCTGATTCTCTACCCTGCCCGTTACTATCCTACCCTTTTTCTGGAAAGAATGGGTACGGAAAGAGAAATTGGTACGGAGAGAATGGGATCGCAGACGAACGGCAGTTTGTGCCTACTTTGAGCAGGAGTCGCTGTCGGTCTCGCCTCGGACGGTGTCGATTCGAGACGCTCCTCCTCCTCCTCCTCCTCCTCCTCCTCCTCCTCCTCCTCCTCATCCTCATCCTCCTCCTCCGCCTCCTCCGCCTCCGCCTCCTCCTCCTCCTCCTCCCTCCTCCTCCTCCTCCTCCTCCTCCTCCCCCTCCTCCTCCTCCTCCTCCTCCTCCTCCTCCTCCCCCCCGCAACTGCCCAGGCTCGAGCTCCCCCGAGCCTCCGAGGCTCCTAGTGTTCGAGCTTCTTCGAGGCACCGCGCTACACCTCCCCCAGGGGCAGCGATAAGGGGGGACAAGGCATAAGGGGATGCATGGATCCCCAATCGCCCACTGATCGCAGAGAGTGGTTCGATAGCCCGAACCTGCCCAGGAGCGCGCGGATTCACGATCGGGCGCCCGTCGCCGATGCATCGGCGATGCATCGCCGATTCCAGGTCGATGTTCCCCGCCAGTGCCTATCCCCCCACGTCGTTGCCCCTCAGTGTGTCGCGAGTCTCAGCCATGTCCCAGGCCGCCGAGCGCGCCCAGGCGGTGACTCAGCAGGCCGAGGCCCTGAACGGGGGTCGCGATCCAGAGCGAGCCCGAGCTCGAACGATATTCTCGAGCGCGTGGTCAAGGCAAACGAGGAGATCTTCGACGAGCTGGCCTTCATCGCGGATAAGGCGGACAGCGTCTTGTGGTCGGTGAGCGCCCAGCAAGCCGCCGTCGGCATGGTCTACAACGGCGGTTCCTTGAAAGGCATCGAGCACGGGCGCATCTTCAACGAAAACGACAAGAGGCGCGTCGAGTTGGCGGTGGCGTTGTTCTACAAGACCTACTGCGAAAAGTACAAGTTCCTCTGCGACACCTTCAAGAAACGCGGAGAGCTGCCCGACAACCTCTTTTGCTCCATGCCAAGCTTCAAGTCGAAGATGCTCGAGCTTGCTAAGAAGAACGACATCGAGCTCGGCCCCGAGAGCGCCCAGCGCCTCAGCCTCGGCTTTTACGCCGAGCGCGTCGGCAAGGCCCTCCCCGAGATCCCCCTTCCGAGCTCCTCGCCCTCCACGACGTCGTGCTGCTGATCAGCGAGAGCTTCGAGCCCGTCGAGAAGATGCCCGAGGTTCTCCGCCGGCGCCCCAAGCGATCAGCTCTTCGAGCTGATACTGGTGCCTCGAGAACGGCGCGGTGGAGAGGGCGGGCCACGTGCGAGCCACCGCGCCAGCGCTCGTCGAGTGGCGCTGGAGATTCAAGCGCGCTTCCGACATGGCCTACGAGCTCCGGCACGACATGTGCATGGACAGGCGCTCCAAGCACGAATGACTGCGCAAGCGCCGAGAATCAGCCCCACTTAGAGACGCTGGCCCTCGATCAGCAAATCAAGATGCATTTCCGAGACTTCGGCGAGATCCACGATGACCGCGCCGCGATGCTGAGCCAGCGCGTGCCCAGGGAGACCGAGGCCGACGCGAAGGCCGCGCCAGAGGCCGATAAGTCGACGCCGAGGGACTCCGGAGAGCCGATCGGCGGCGCGCGCGAGCGCCCGGCGCACGAGCGCCCCGAGCCACGCCGCCCCATGCTTTTCGCTGCCAGGGCGCCGCCCGAGCGTCTCGAGGTGCGCGCTCGAACCCCATCTGTTTGCAAGCTCCAAGCGAGCGCTCGAGCACGCGCGAGCGGCGTTCCAAGCAGCGGGGCACTACCCCCCCCCCCCCCCCCCTCGCCGAGTGATCCTCGACCAAACATCAAGCACTCAAGCAGGCTCGATCCCCCATCCCCGGATCGAGGATTTGAGATCTTGCGCCCGAGCATCTTCGAGCACCTTGGATCCTAGACCCGAGGGGCGCCACGCCTGGGCTTGAAGATCTCGGGTTCGCCATCCTAGGATCGACGACCGAGCCTCGGCGATCGCCGATCGCCCCCGTCGCCGTCCACGGGCCCAGACCGTCATCAAGGAGGCTTAACCTTCGATCATGGTTCCGAGCGTCTTCGGGTGCGTTGGATCCTAGATCCGAGGATCGCCGCGCTTGGATTCGAAGATCTCGGGTTCGCCATCCGAGGATCGATGATCGAGCATCGGCGATCGTCGATCTCCCTTGTCGCCGCTCTCGGGCCCAGACTGCCGTCGAGCAGGCTCGACCCTCGATCCTCGGATCCAGGATTCGAGATCTTGGCCTGGAGCATCTGCGCCCCCGGATCCGATGATCGCCAGACTTGGACTTGAGGACCTTGGGCCTTCGATCCGAGAATCGACGATCGAGCCTCGACGCCAAGCGGTCGCGCGCGCACACGCACAAACGCGTTCGCACACACAAGCGCACAACGCACACGCGCACACACTCGCACACTCACGCACGCACGCACGCGCGCGCACGCACACACGCACACACACACACACATAGTTCCACACAAACAGCACACGCACACACATTCAAACACGCGCACGCACACACACTCAAACACACACACACACACACACTCACTCACTCACACACACTCACATACAAGAACAACACATGCACAAGCAACAGCGCCCGCAGCAGTAACAGCCACCAGCAAACCCACATCACCACCAACAACAGCACAAGCAACAGCAAACACATCAACACCGCCAGCAACCAGCGCAACAGCAGGCCACAACAGCACAACGACAAACAATACCAGCTTAACTAACAGCTGCCACAGCAGCACAGGCCAAGCCCACCGCATGGCCGATGCATCGCCGAGGCCCGCCGATGCACCGCCGAGGCGGCGCAAGCTATGCGGCGCAATGGGCGCGCACTCTGCGGTGCAAGCGCTGTTCGGGCCAAGCCCGCTGAGGGCGCAACGCTTTCCGTGGCCAGTCCAGGATCGAGCATTCCAAGAGCCTTTTCCGCTTCGGCAGCGAGGGTGGCCGAGTCGGACAGCGACGATCGCCGCGCGTTTGCTTGGCCCTTCGCCGAGCGGTCGGACGGCGAGATCGTCGCCTCGCTGATTTTCCTCGCCGAGCAAACGCAGGGCGACGGGCGGGCGCCAGGCGGCGCGCAGACCGAGAACTTCGGGGGGGTGAAGACCGGGGACGGCGTCGAGAAGCGCGAGGACACAACCAACCTCGCAGGAAGAGGGCGCCTGCAAGCCCGAGGGCAGGAGCCTCGACGACAAGGAGCTCGAGGACAATATGGTAATGCTGGACTCCTGCAAGATTGAGGGCGAGCTTAAAAAACAAGAGCAACTTCGAGGACAACGCGCGCATCGAGACAACAGCTCTCGGGCAAGAAGCTGAATAACTCCAACAAGCTCGAGGAGAAGAGCTTCGACGACAAGAAGCTCGAGGCCAAGAAGCTCAAGCTGGACTCCTGCAAGGCCGAGCCCGAGGAGAAGGGCAGCCGCCGGTGCAAGCCAGCAGCGACGAGGCAGCGCGATGCCAAGCACTCGGTGGCAAGCCTTGCCTGGCCCCCAGCCTCGGCCCAAAGTCCAAATTCATATTTGAGGCGCCTCTCGAGCCACTGCGAGCTCTGAGCGAGGTGCCTTCGGGCCGATTCAGGGCGCGGTGCCGGGGGCTCTGAGCGAGGTGACCACCGGCCTCGAGGACGCCAGAGAAAGAGAGAAGAGACAGGGGCCAGAGCAACATAACCGACGACAGCAAGAACACAACCACACGCGATCAGCACAAGACGCGCATGCAGCCGCAGCAACAACGCAAACAACAGCAACCACAACCGCGAACGCAGCCAGCAAAACAACGGCACCATCGACAACGGCACAAGCAACAACACACAAACATCAACACCAGCAACCAGCGCAACAACAAGCCACATCAGCAGTAAGACAAGCTACAACAACAAGCGAATAACAATAAGCTACCAACGAGAAGCTAACAACATAACGCTAACAACCGGAAGGCAAATAGAAGAAGCGAACAACGACGAGCCAACAATGGCCAGAAGCCTGCAACTTTCCGTAGCCACGTTGGCTCGAGGATTTTGGTTTCGAGCCATCGCAGCTTTGCGGCGAGGCTCCGATGACCACCTCTGGGGCCTCGCGAACTCGCCCTCCGAGGCCCCGCGCGCTTGCGAGAATTTTGGGAGCGCCCCCCTGCGAGAGCGCCGAGTCTGCCGCGAGCTATGGGCCTCGGCCGAGAGGCTCGAGGCTGAGAAAGCAGACGAGCATCTCCCCTGGCCCCCCCCCCCTCCCACACCCCCCCCCTTTCCCGCCCCCCCCCCCCCCCCCGCCACGCCCCGAACTTGTGCGTCGCCTCTCTCTCTCTCTCTTCTCTCTCATCTCTCTCGTCAAATCCTTCTCAATCTCTCTCTCTCCTCATCTCTCTTCTCTCTCCTCTCTCAAATCTCTCTCTCTCTCTCAACTCTCTCTTCTTATTCTCATTGCACAGGTGTCTAAGCTCCGACCACTTTATATCGGCACCGCAACCCCCAACCCCCCCCCCCCCCTTCATCATCATCATCATCATCATCATCATCATCATCATCATCATCATCACCATCATCCTCACCATCATCATCATCATCATAATCACCATCATCATCATCCACATCATCATCATCATGCGCCCCTTCCGTCTCAGCGCCCTCCCGCGGCTCCAGCGCCCGCCCAGTGCCCCCTCCGCCCCGACCACTTTATTTCGGCGTCGCACCCCCCCCCCGCTCCGCCCCCTCCCCCGCGCCGTCTCAGCGCCCCCTTGCGGCTCCAACGCCCGCCCAGTGCCCCCTCCGCTTCGACCACTTTATTTCGGCACCGCACCCCCCCTCCCCGCTCTGCCCCCTCCCCCGCGCCGTCTCAGCGCCCCCGCGCGGCTCCAGCGCCCGCCCAGTGCCCCCTCCGCCACGACCATTTTATTTCGGCACCGCACCCC
>CAUYUJ010020446.1:34295-149864 GCA_963575745.1 Prorocentrum cordatum
TCCCTCCCACACCCATTCTGGCACACCCCTCACACGCTTCGTGGCCCCATAGGGAGCTCCACCGAAGGCCCCAATGGTTTCGTGGCCCCATAGGGAGCTCCACCGAAGGCCCCAATGGCTGCGCCCGCATGCGGTTCCACCCCCCATTCTGGCACACCCCTCACACGCTTCGTGGCCCCATAAGGGGGTTCCACCGAAGGCCCCAATGGCTGCGCCCGCATGCGGTTCCACCCCCCATTCTGGCACACCCCTCACACGTTTCGTGGCCCCATAAGGAGCTCCACCGAAGGCCCCAGTGGCGGCTGTTCCCGCATGCGGTTCCACCCCCCATTCTGGCACACCCCTCACACGCTTCGTGGCCCCGATGAGGGACAGGGGAGCACCGACCTAAGGCCGCCCGAACATGCTCCTCCGCATCTGCGGTTGCCAACCCCCCGATATTCTGGCACACCCCTCACCCGTTTCGTGGCCCCATAGGGAGCTCCACCGAAGGCCCCAGTGGCTGCGCCCGCATGCGGTTCCACCCCCCATCCTGGCACACCCCTCACACGTTTCGTGGCCCCATAGGGAGCTCCACCGAAGGCCCCAGTGGCTGCGCCCGCATGCGGTTCCACCCCCCATTCTGGCACACCCCCTCACACGTTTCGTGGCCCCATAGGGAGCTCCACCGAAGGCCCCAGTGGCTGCGCCCGCATGCGGTTCCACCCCTCATTCTGGCACACCCCTCACACGTTTCGTGGCCCCATAGGGAGCTCCACCGAAGGCCCCAGTGGCTGCGCCCGCATGCGGTTCCACCCCCCATTCTGGCACATCCCTCACACGTTTCGTGGCCCCATAGGGAGCTCCACCGAAGGCCCCAGTGGCTGCGCCCGCATGCGGTTCCACCCCATTTTTTTTTCGTTCTGGCACACCCCTCGCACGTTTCGTGGCCCCATAGGGAGCTCCACCGAAGGCCCCAGTGGCTGCGCCCGCATGCGGTTCCACCCCCATTCTGGCACACCCCTCACACGTTTCGTGGCCCCATAGGGAGCTCCACCGAAGGCCCCAGTGGCTGCGCCCGCATGCGGTTCCACACCCCATTCTGGCACACCCCTCACACGCTTCGTGGCCCCATAGGGAGCTCCACCGAAGGCCCCAGTGGCTGCGCCCGCATGCGGTTCCACCCCCCATTCTGGCACACCCCTCACACGTTTCGTGGCCCCATAGGGAGCTCCACCGAAGGCACCAGTGGCTGCGCACGCATGCGCTTCCACCCCCCGTTCTGGCACACCCTTCACACGCTTCGTGGCCCCATACGGAGCTCCACCGAAGGCCCCAGTGGCTGCGCCGCATGCGGTTCCACACCCCATTCTGGCAAACCCCTCACACGTTTCGTGGCCCCATAGGGAGCTCCACCGAAGGCCCCAGTGGCTGCGCCCGCATGCGGTTCCACCCCCCATTCTGGCACACCCCTCACACGTTTCGTGGCCCCATAGGGAGCTCCACCGAAGGCCCCAGTGGCCATTCTGGCAAACCCCCTCACACCGCTCGTGGCCCCATGGGGAGCTCCACCGAAGGCCACCAGGGGCTGCGCCACCGCATGCGGTGACACCCCCCCGTTTGGCACACCCCCTCACACGTTGCGTGGCCCCCATAGGGGGGTTCACACCGAAGGCCCCAGTGGCTGCGCACGCACGCGGTTCCACCTTCCTATGCTGGCAACACCCCTTCACCACGCTTCGTGGCCCAATAGGGAGCCTCCACCGAAAGGCCCCCAGTGGCAGGAGCCAGCAGGCCCCCCCCCCCCTCCCCCCCCCCTCCCCCCCCTTCTGCCAACCCTTCACACGCTCCGTTGCCCATAGGGACTCCACCGAACGCGGGGACTCCACCGAACGCTCCAGTGGCCGCGCTCGCATGCGGTTTTCTCACCCAGTTCATTTCGGACACCCCTCACACGCTTCGTGGGTGGCTCCATGGGGAGCCCCACCGAACGCTCCAGTGGCTGCGCTCGCACGTGCACCTCCCCCCCCACCCTTCCCCCCTCCCCCCCTTCACCCCCCTTCATTTCGGCACGCCCCTCACACGGTTCGTGGCACCGTAGAGAGCTCCACCGAAGGCACCAATGGCTGCGCCCGCATGCGGACTCCTTTTTCTGCACGCCCTTCACACGTCTCGTGGCCCTATAGGGAGCTCCACCGAACGCCGCAGTGGCTGCGCTCGCATGCGGTTCCGCCCCTCATTTCGGCACGCCCCTCACACGCTTCGTGGCTCCATCGGGGGCACCACCGAAGGCCCAAGTGGCTGCGCTGGCATGCGGTTCCACACGCCATTCTGGCACACCCCTCGCACGCTTCGTGGCACCATCGGGGGCCCCACCAAAGGCCCCAGTGGCACTGCCCGCTTGCGTCCGCCACCACCCAGCACAGCCCTTGTTCCCTGCGCTTCGCCCACCCAGAACAGCGCTTCGTAGCCCTATAGGGAGCTCCACCAACGGTCCCAGCGGCACCGCCCGCATGCGTCCGCCACCCTGCGCAGCCCTTGCTCACTGCCTACGTTTCACACACCCAGTACAGCGCTTCGTGGCCCCATAGGGAGCTCCACCGAAGGTCCCAGTGGCACCGCTCGCATGCGTCCGCCACCACGTAGCACAGCCCTTGCTGACCGCGTCCCGCCCACCCAGTATAGCGTTTCGTGGCCCCATAGGGAGCTCCGCCGAAGGCCACAGTGGCACCGCCCGCATGCGTCCGCCACCACCCAGCACAATTGCGGCATTCACAACTGCATATGGTTGGGTCCTTCGCCAGGCTAATTTTCCCAACCATTATGTGGTGTTGGGTCCTCGTTTTGAAGAGACGTTGCCCCGCGTTCATCCTCCTCCTTCCTCCTCCCCCCATTCTTCCCCCTCCCCCCTCCCACGCCCATTCTGGCACACCCCTCACACGCTTCGTGGCCCATAGGGAGCTCCGCCGAAGGCCCCGCACACGGTTTCCACACACACCCCCCCCCCCCCCCCCCCCCCATTCGGGCACACCCTCACACGCTTCGCGGCCACCAGGGAGCTCCACCGAAGGCTCCAGTGGCTGCGCCCGCATGCGGTTCCACCCCCCATTCTGGCACACCCCTCACACGTTTCGTGGCCCCATAGGGAGCTCCACCGAAGGCCCCAGTGGCTGCGCCCGCATGCGGTTCCACCACCTATTCTGGCACACCCCTCACACGTTTCGTGGCCCCATAGGGAGCTCCACCGAAGGCCCCAGTGGCTGCGCCCGCATGCGGTTCCACCCACCATTCTGGCACACCCCTCACACGTTCGTGGCCCCATAGGGAGCTCCACCGAAGGCCCCAGTGGCTGCGCCCGCATGCGGTTCCACCCCCCATTCTGGCACACCCCTCACACGTTTCGTGGCCCCATAGGGAGCTCCACCGAAGGCCCCAGTGGCTGCGCCCGCATGCGGTTCCACCCCCCATTCTGGCACACCCCTCACACGTTTCGTGGCCCCATAGGGAGCTCCACCGAAGGCCCCAGTGGCTGCGCCCGCATGCGGTTCCACCCCCCATTCTGGCACACCCCTCACACGTTTCGTGGCCCCATAGGGAGCTCCACCGAAGGCCCCAGTGGCTGCGCCCGCATGCGGTTCCACGCCATGCACCCCCCATTCCGGCACACCCCTCACACGTTTCGTGGCCCCATAGGGAGCTCCACCGAACGCCGCAGTGGCTGCGCTCGCATGCGGTTCCACCCTCCATTTCGGCACACCCCTCACACGCTTCGTGGGTGGCTCCATGGGGAGCTCCACCGAAGGCCCCAGTGGCTGCGCCCGCATGTGGTTCCACCCCCCCTCCCTCATTTCGGCACACCCTTCATGCGGTTCGTGGCCCAATAGAGAGCTCCACCGAAGGCCCCAGTGGCTGCGCTCGCATGCGGTTCCACACCCTTTTTTCGGCATGCCCCTCACACGTTTCGTGGCCCCATAGGGAGCTCCACCGAAGGCCCCAGTGGCTGCGCCCGCATGCGGTTCCACCCTCCATTTCGGCACACCCCTCACACGTTTCGTGGCTCCATAGGGAGCTCCACCGAACGCCGCAGTGGCTGCGCTGGCATGCGGTTCCACACCCCATTCTGGCACACCCCTCGCACGTTTCGTGGCCCCATAGGGGGCTCCACCAAAGGTCCCAGTGGCACTGCCCGCTTGCGTCCGCCACCACCCAGCACAGCCCTTGTTCCCTGCGCTTCACCCACCCAGAACAGCGCTTCGTAGCCCTATAGGGAGCTCCACCAAAGGTCCCAGCGGCACCGCCCGCATGCGTCCGCCACCACCCTGCACAGCCTTGCTCCCTGCCTGCGTTTCACCCACCCAGTACAGCGTTTCGTGGCCCCATAGGGAGCTCCACCGAAGGTCCCAGTGGCACCGCTTGCATGCGTCCGCCACCACGCAGCACAGCCCTTGCTGACCGCGTCTCACCCACCCAGTACAGCGCTTCGTGGCCCCATAGGGAGCTCCACCGAAGGTCCCAGTGGCACCGCCCGCATGCGTCCGCCACCACCCAGCACAATTGCGGCATTCACAACTGCATATGGTTGGGTCCTTCGCCAGGCTAATTTTCGATCGCGGGGCGAACCGAGTACCTCGGGGCCTTCTGGGCCCTCTGCCCCAGTCGCCTCCCGGTGGCTCGCCCGAGGGCAGAAATTGCGGCTAGGGGGCAATCATGTCAATATTGTGCAGAGTGGCGGTGGCGCCACGGTTCGCTGATATAGCGCATCAGCCTTGCCCACGCTCAGCTGCGTTGCCCAGTTTTTCCGCTCGATAAGAACATCGTGCAGCGCGAGCATTGCATCTTTCACGAGATGCTCAGTCTGCCCCCGAATGCGTTTCGCCGCGTCGATATGCTATGAATGGCGGACTGGAGTCCGCCGCCCGTCACTCGCTCTGTCCAAGTCACTGCTGCCTCTGCCGCCATCCGTTCCGCTTCGCATGCTCTATCTGGCTCGCGGGGGCCTTCTCGCGACCGCCTGCGCGACGCGGCGCGGAAGGAGAGCGCGATTCGCACTTTTGCGCGCTGGCCGGATGGCGAATGGTCTGCGCCGTTCTGGATCGAGGAGCGCTCGATCGCTCAATGCCACCATGCCCTCGCGCAGGGGCGCGAGCATGCCCCATTTCTGCCGCAGACATGGCCGTGGCGAACCACGCACGTCGGGCACTGCGAGAACTTGCTGCAGCGAGCCCGCCGCGCCTACGCTCCGCAAGCGCATCCGCGCGTGGAACGTCCTGCAGCCTCCTTCAGCTGATGAGCTCTCCAAGAGATGGGGAGCTCTCTCGCGCGAGCTCGGAGCTGTCCGCCCCGGCTGGCTCTGGGCCACCTTCGCGACGCTCAGCGGCGGGTGGAGGACCACGCGCCGCGCGCGCGTGCTCGGCCTCCAACCTCGCGCGTTCGGCTACGCGCGCGCAGCCGATTCATGTCCCCGCGTTCTCTCTTGCCCCGCCCTCCTGAGCCTCTGGCCCCCATGACTCGCCTCCTCGCCAAAACGCACTTGCGACCTGGGCCACGTGCCCTGCTGCAGCGCGCCCCCCCAATCCCAGCAGCGACCCCTCGACGCGTCGGTCGATCCAGCGCGCGACGCTCGCCTTCATCTATACAGCAAACTGAAAAATACCGCTCCGACGAGCGAGGCAATCGCCGCGGCCCTCAGTGCTGGCCGAGCCCTAGTCTGGCACTAACGTCGCCCTGCCAGCGCAGTGGCATCCACCGAGGTGGAAACAGACGTGCGCGCCTCGAGCTACGGTCACTCCTCCTCGCCCTCCTCCCCCCCCCCCCCCTCCTCTTCTTGCTCCTTTCTCCTCCTGCTCCTGCTCCTTCCTCTTCCGCCCCCTCCCTCCCTGTGCCCGCCCCGCCCCCCCCCCCCCCCCCCCCCCCCCCCTCATCCTCGTCGTCTCCTGCCCGGCCCTCTTCTCACCCCAGGCGCGCGGGCGTCGCGAGGGGCGCGCCCCTGCGATCGCCTTCATGAGCGTCTACAACCACGGCCTGGCATCGCCAGACAGGCGGAAGGTTGCCGCTGCCTGGCACGCGGCGCGCCGGCGGGCGCACGCTCGCCCAAAGGCGCGGCTTTTCCTGCCCGCCGGCGAGTTCAGCTACGACGACGGCGCCGACCTCGGCTGTCTCAATCCCTCCCGGTCGCCGCAACATGAGGCGCGGCGTGACGACGCGGCCCCGCGTATCTGGGATCCGTTTAATGGGCCCATGCTTCGGATCCGTCTTGACCAACCAACCCACTGCGACGCCATGCGTCGCAGAGCCAACACCCTGGACAAATTCTGCGCGCCCCCGCCGCCGCGCGCCACTTTTGGCGTCGACGTCGAAGCCGCGCCCATCTCTGACCCCGCTTCGTTCTCCGACCGCGGCGCCATGCAACCGCGGTCGGTAGTGCAGCCGCAGCTCGCCCAGAAAATTTGGCAATGCCTGGGTGGATCTTCCGTGGGCCGTTGCGCGCGGAGTGCTTCGACACATTCCAGGCGGCGTCTGCGCCCGACGACGGCGACGTTTTCTGACAACGGCGCGCCACCAAGGCGAACATTAAGAAGGCGGCGAGACTGAACGGCAATTTTCCCCCCCGCGAGCCAGACCTGGCGAGTCACCCGGCGCGCCTGGGCGCCGCCCCCCCGCTGCTCCGATCTGCTGCGCGCGCCCGCTGGCGGCGAGATACGCGCGCGCTGGGCTTGCTCATCGCGACTGCCCCGATTGCTGCCAAGTATTTTCAGGTCGGCGATGAAGGGGCTGCTCTCCTCGTCCCCGACGCCTTTGCCTCCCGCATGCGCCGGGCGGCCCCGTCTGTTCTTGATCGTCGACGCGCCGACGCCCAGCTCCGCGCCGCCGCCGCTTATCAGAGAGGCGCCCGCGACGCAGGCGCCAACTGGGGCTGCGGGTGGAGGACGCGGCAAATGGCTCAGCTATGTCGCCCCTTCCACAGCGCGCAGATATTGGCGGGCATGCTGCAGTCGGCGCATCCAGCCACATCGGCCATCTCGTCTACAACCACTCTGGCGACAGCCAGGGATGGCGTCGGCTTCCCGGGCGCCCTGGGAGCCCATCTTCGCGCCCAAAGAGGTCCCGAGTGCTGAAATACACGACTGTCTACAGCTTCATTTTCCCTTGTTGCCAGATCTTCAACTACCGGTGCCCGAGTTCCCGGACATGGAAGTAGCAGCGCGCCGCGCGCGACCCACAACACCCCCCCCTGACGGGATCCCGCATTATGGGTGGTCTCGGGCACGTGGCGCATGACACATCTTGCGCAACATGATGTCGGCCGTGATGCAGGGGCGCGCCCCCCTCGTGGCCTCAGCCACGCATGGCCCCAGTTCGCCCCGAAGATTGATGGGGCCTCTGGCGGCGGGATGCACCCGCGAATCGGGTAAGACACGACCGCTGGCTCTTCAGAACAGCGACGCCAAGTTGCTGACCTCGACCGCGAACATCTACCTGGCCAAGACTGCTGAACGGTATGTTCCTCGCGTCCCACGAGGATTTGTACGTGGCCAGAACTGTCTCACAAACATGTGGAAATTTGACGGACAGGCTCGCATTGCATCGCTAGGCGATGCGGATTCGTTGCGACGCTGGCGGTCCCGTTGCCTCCTTCGACGCGACGGCGGCCTTCCCGCCTCTGGCGCGGCCGTGACTTTTCGCGGCCGTCGAGCAAATTCGGCGCCCCCATCGACATGCATCAACTTGATCCATGCCCTGTGCAACGAGCAGCGCTGCTGGACCCGCGCGGGCGCCTGCCACCTCGGTCAGGTTCTGGCGGGGGTCGCTCAAGGCTGCCCTCTTTCGGGTTCGCTTTGGGCTTTCACTGCCGCCCCATTGTCGAGGCCATGTCAGGAGCTCTCGGCCTCTCTTCGCGCCCCCTGCTGGCTCGCCCGCGACGCGAGGAGCTGCTCGTTGGACCCAGCCGCGAAGCAGAGCTCGGACCTTGCGCTGGCGATCTCGGGGTGGTGCTCTGGGAGTTGGCATTGGTTCGTCCTCTCGCCGTGAATCCTTGGTGCAATTGGCCCGTTGGCTTGCCTCTCCCTGCAGCCGAAGAAGCACGCGTTGGCCTCCCTATATCCCTATGGGTGTCGACGGCCCAGCTTGCTCATGCGCGAGACTCGATCCGAGCCGCTTCGATTGAGTTGGCCCCAGATTTCACGATCGAGTCCTCTGCGGAGGACCTGGATTTGTCTTTGGACCAGGTGCGACCCGCGAGGAATCCTGGCTCGGGGCCTTGAACAAGCATCGATCCCAGGTGGCCATCCTAAGGGGGATTCCCGCGACCACACTCGAGGTGGTCAAACTCTACAACTCTTCTGCAAACACGGTGTTCCTGTACCCATCCCAACTCCCCCCGATTCCGGAAGTCTTGCTCAAGGCGGAGATCGACGTCTTGCGCGGTATCTTGACGGCGTTTCCGAAGTCGTTCAGCCTCCCCGATCTCTTCAGCATGCGCACGTGGTCCTCGTATCCGACTTCGTCTCCGTCGCTGCCTCCGGCCTGGGCCGCGGCCTGGCGCGCGCGGGAAACGCCGCGCTCAAGGGCCGGGGGGAGTTCGCGGGCGCGTGGGAAGAGCGCGTCTTCGACGACCTCGCGCCGGCATTGGCCATCGCAGGGAGCTGGACTTCTGCTTGTTGGGCCATGCCCCAATCCATTGCTTGATATCTCATCGCCTCTGACTCCGGGGCGGCGCGCGGCTTCGGCGCGAGAGGCAAGGGGCCCCGTTTCCGGGCAACCGCGCAGCCAAGACTGACCTGCGGGCAGTTGCCCCCCGCGACCCGCGCGCCCACCTTCGACGCTTGGAGGGCGAAAGACGGGGTGCGCAACAGGGGATCTTCAATGGGAGCTGAATGGCCCATGCATGCTCAATGCAACGCTTCGCTCATGAATGTGATCGGGCATGATTGGCATCAAATGTTGGCGGTCATGGAGGGCCAATCGCTCGTGCCCGCGCGTTTCCCGCGCGGGAGAACGCGCCGTCTATCCATTATCCTTCATTCGTGCGGGCATTATTGCACATCGCGCGTGGGGTGGCGAAGTGGAGTGCAAGTGCGTCTTGATTGTGCGGTTGATGATCGCGCATGTCCCCAAACGATGACTTGCCGGCCCCCTAGGCAGATTTGGAATGGGCCCCGCAAGTCTCCCAACATGTGAGTCCACATTTTCCGTTTTTCCACCATGTGAAATCACACTTTCTCTTTCTCCCATATGTGAACTCACATTCTGGCCCTTTCATACAGATTCCGATACAGCATCCCCAAATGCGAATTCACATATTGTTGCCCCAAAATGAAAATTCACATTTTCCTTCCCCAGATTTGAATTCACATTTTGCTTTTCCCCACAATGTGAATTCACATGTTGCCCTGGCCCTCAAAATCCCCCAAACTGAGGTGCAGTGTTCCGCGTGTCAGATTGGCTGAGCAGATTTTGACATTCGCCTAACCTTTTTCGTTTACTCCAACCTTTTTTTTGTGCCCTCAGCGAGCGTTGCCTTCGTCGCCGTTCCCGAGCCCCCCGCCCCCTTGCTTCGTTCACCCTCAAGTCTCGCGCGCGGGCGCAGGCGGAGAGCCCCAATCGGCCCCCCCGCCGAACACAGCAATCGAGGATGCGTCGCCCACGCATGGCCCGTAGAGACACCATTGCCGGGGCCCTGCGCCCGGCCCCTACTTGCACCCTCCAAAACGCGTTCGCCAGGCGGTGGCCTCGGCCGCCCTTTACCCCGGGATGTCCCGCGTTAGGATTGCCAAGAGGATCAAGACTTGGTTGCCTCAGCTCGCACTGCCGCCAGATTTGGCGGGCTGGCGGCGGCGCCTTCGACGCCATTTCTCGGTTGCTCCCCTTGGTGCATTGCGGGCGAACTACCGCGCGCTGGCAGGGGCCTGGCCTAAGGCCTTTCGGATACAGGCCTTTCGGATACACGTCGGCGTCCTTCATTTGCTTGCCGGTTCAGTTGCGAGGGCTGCAGCGACGACATCGCACGCTACCTGACCTGTCGCGGGGCCTGGTGGGCGGTCTGCCTGGCGACGTGGTCATTCGCGCAATCGTGCGTGCTGCGCAGATTTGGTCTCGGCGAAGATCCAGCATGCCACGACGCTGAGGATGCGGAGAACAACCTGCCGCAGACTGTAGGACAATTGGCGCGCATCTACTACGCTCTCAACATTTTTCGCCACCGTCTGAATACACGCGTCCAACCGCCGGACGCGGCAGTCGCAGTTGCGAGGGTCGCGGCACACGGGGCCAAGGTTCCACCGTCGACAACTCCGAGAAGTATGTCGCGCTCCGTAGTTGCGGGTGAGAGTCAGGGGGCGGCGGGGACGTCGACCGTCTGCGAGGCTCAGAAGAAGCCCGCCGCAGGCGCAGAGTTTTTATCGAGCCCGCAGCAGGCGCCGTTTTTTTGTTAAAACAATGTGAGTTCGTTGGTCGACGGTGGGTCGCGGGTAGGTCGCGGGCCAGGTCGCGGGTGGGTCGCGGGTGGGTGGCGGGTCGCGGGTGGGTCGCGGGCGGGTCGCGAGCGGGTCGCGGGGTGGCTCGCGGGTCGCCGGTGGGTCGCGGGGTGGGTCGTGGGTGGGTCGCGGGCCGGGTCTCGCAGGGGACGATGCAACAAAACAAGCATAATCTTCGTATACGAATCTCGCATTTTGTATGGTGGGTCGCGGGGTGGGTCGCGTGTGGTTCGCAGGGTGGGTCGCGGGTGGGTCGCGGGGTGGGTCGCGGGTGGGTCGCGGGGTAGGTCGCGGGGTGGGTCGCGGGTGGGTCGCGGGTGGGTCGCGGGTGGGTCGCGGGGTGGGTCGCGGGGTGGGTCGCGGGGTGGGTCGCGGGTGGGGTCGCGGGGTGGGTCGCGGGTGGGTCGCAGGGGGGACGACGACAACAAACAACGCAACAAGCATAATCTTCACCACGGCTCCCCAGTTCAGTGACGCACCCAGGGACAATGATTGACCGTTCGGCCTCTCATTCTGACTACTGTTAGGCCCCGCCGGCCGCGAAACTACTGAGCCATCTGACCCGCCATTTGCGGGCGCTCCATTCCTTTTCCTTATAAATACTCCTCCCAGTCGCACCTCGAGGCTAGTTTTGTGGACGGGCCGGGCGTTTCGCCTGAGACTTTCTCAACATTCATGATTCTGAAGCTTAAACAGTGACCAGTTTCACAGATGGACGGCGGGTGGTTTTCAAAATGTGGCTCTCGCTTTAACGTCGCGCACATTCGTTTTCAAAATTTGCAAGAGCTTCACGGATTGAGGGCGGGTGGTTTTCAAAATGCGTCTCTCGCCTTAGCGCCGCGCGCATTCATTGTAACACATTGCCAGAGCTTCGCGGATTGAGGGCGGGTGGTTTTCAACATTTGGTTCTCGCCTTCGCGCCGCGCGCATTCGTTAAACAAATTGCAAACGCTTGACGGATTGAGGGCCGGTGGTTTTCAAAATGTGGCTCTCGCCTTAGCGCCGCGCGCATTCTTCGTTAGAAATTGCACGAGATTCACGGATTGAAGGCGGGTGGTTTTCAACATGCGGTTCTTTTTTAGCGTTGCGCACATTATTGTAACAAATGTAAGAGATTCATGGATTAAGGGCGGTTATTGTTCAACATGTGGTTCTCGATTCAGCGTCGCGCACATTCTTTGCAAAATTTTGCAAGGGCTTCAGGGATTTAGGGCGCTTGTTTCTCTCTCAAATTGCGGTTGTCGCTGTAGCGCCGCGCGCATTCTTCGTAAGCATTTGCAAAAGTTTCACAGCTTTCCATGATCAGCGTACCCAAAATGGCGTTTTGGAAAGATTCGGGAGCATGCGGCTGCAACAGCTATGTTGATTCGCGGTGTTGAAATCCACAAAATGACGGTATGACACGACTCCTGATCGCCAGCACGCAGCAATCAGGTTGATACGTGGCGTTGAAATCCCGAGAAGAATGTTTTGGCACGCTCCGGGATCTTCAAACGGTTCTTCCAATGGAAATGAACCGTTGTAGGGGCCTATGAAGAGAGAGCTTGGAAGGAAGGTGAATTCCAACATCGTTGATGACTCTTGGGTTTACACTGGTCCTCCTCCTCCTCCTCGTCCTCCTCCTCCTCCTCCGCCTCTGGTTCCTCTGGTTCCTAAAAAAGCTGCAGAGTGCTCCGCAATCCTACCTCTTCCCTGACGAGGGATCTCCTCCCCCCCCCCGGGGTCCCCCCCCTCCTCTGCCTGCTTCACCGCTTGCCTCCCGGGGCCGCCAAGGACGGCCAGTGGGAGCAGGCGGCGGACGCCTCGGCCCAGCGCGCGGCGGGCACGAAACCCTGGATCGTGCTGGCGCGCCCCCGCCTTCCCGCCCGCTGTGGCCGACGATGACGACGCCGACTCCGGGCGCGTTGAAGAGCCCCGTTCGGTCCCCGCCCCCCACGCTCACCAAAACGCAAAGCAATTCGTGTCAAGTTCACGCGTGCGTCAGGGGCCAGATGAGGGGGAGGATACGTCGCCTGCTGTTCGGATTCTGCGTATGAAGGTCCAGGGATCCTGAAATTGTTTGAAGAATCGTCGCTCCGAGGTCGCGATGAATGTGTCGGCACACATTATTCGCACTTTGAATGTACGCAGCTTATTCGACGAGGCGGCCTCCGTGTTGGATATGTCAGACCGAATTGATAGGCACAGCCCGCGCGTAAGGCTTATTGCGAAGGTCTTACGGCCGGTGCCGCCGACCCTGAGAACGACGACGATGAAAACGAGGGGGGGGGCAGGGGGAGGAGGATGAGTGGGAGGTGGAGGAAGGGTGGAGGAGGTGGATGAGGGAGGAGGAGGGGGGGAGAAGGATGTGGTGAGAAGCAAGAGGAGAAGGAGGCAGAAGAGAGCAGGAGGAGGGGCAACAGAGGGGGGGGAGGAGGAGGAGGAGGAGGGAGGAGGAGGAGGAGGAGGAGGAGGAGGAGGAGGAGGCGGAGGAGGAGGAGGAGGAGGAGGAGGAGGAGGAGGAGGAGGAGGACGAGGAGAAGGAGGAGGAGGAGGAGGAGGAGGAGGAGGAGGAGGAATAATAATAAGAAGAAGAAGAGGAGGAGGAGGAGGAGGCCAGAGGCTTTCTTGGAACAGCCTGGGGCTCTCTTGAGGCCGTCTTGGGCCGTCCAGGGCTCCTCTTGCGCCGTCTCGAGGCACTCTTGGAGGCCTCCTGGGCGATTTGGGGCTCTCCTGGGCTGACTTGGGGCAATCTTGGGGGCTTCTTGGGCCGTCTTGGAGGCGTCTTGGGCCGTCTTGGGGCCCTCTTCGGCCGTTAGGGGACCCTCTTGGGGGCCTCTTGGGCCGTCTCGGGGCGATCTTGGGGGCCTCTTGGGCCGTCTTGGCGAGTCGGGAAGCGGAAGAGGCAAGAACGCCACAATATTTCAAAAACGTATGTGAAATTCATGAGAAGGCTGTAGGGAAGAGACAGAAGCGACGCCGGGAGGGCGGCGTATCTGACCCAGGACCCCCCCCCCCGGGGACCCCCCCGGGACCCCCCCTCGGGACCCCCCCCCCCTGGCGGGGAAGGGAAGAAAGGAAAGGGCTTCCCTTTGACTCAGAGGCGACGTTGTTCCGTTTCGGTTTGTACCGACACGTTTCAGGAAAAGGTTTTAGGACAGGAGAGAAAGCGATGGGCGCAGTGGAGGAGAAGGCTGTAGGGAAGGGACAGAAGCGACGACGCTGCAGGGAAACGGGAAAAAGGAACGACGAGGAAGATGGGGCAAACAACAAAGCCTCTTCCACAGGCCGACAGGGTCGGCGGATTTGAAGCATGTCGAAAAGAAACGCTGATCAGACGGGTGGCCCGCTCCCCTTATCGTTTGCTTCCGCCTCTCCCTGCCTCTCCTCACCCATTCTCCTCCTACTCCTACTCCTCCGTTCCATCCTGTGTGTCCTGCTCCTCGATCTAGCCTCGTCCTCTCCGCAGCACTGCTCCCCCATCCTGCGGTGACGGGATTGAACGGCATCCGCAAGACGACGTGCATGTACCAGCCTTGGTTCAGGGACGTACTGCGCGAGGCGATGGAGGCGTTCGGGTTGGGGGAGTTCGAGGCAGAGAGGCATTGGGCGGAGCGGAGGCGGCGGAGGACAATCGACCGGAGGAGGGGGAGGAGGCGAAGTACAAAGGCACAGGGAGGAGGAGGAGCAGGAGGAGGAGGAGGAGGAGCAGGAGGAGGAGGGGGATATTGAGGAGGAGGAGGAGGAAGAGGAGGAGGAGGAGGAGGAGGAGGAGGAGGAGAGAGCAGTAGGAGCAATAGGAGCAGGAGGAGCAGGAAGAGCAGGAGGAGGATTCGCATGACGTAGGGCCCATGGTAACAATAACAGGTCATAGGAGGCGGATGCAGGGGCAGGAGAAGGCGGATGAGGATGCGAGGCAGCAAGGAGGTTCCAGGGAGTGGAGGCTTTGTCACGTGGAGCCAGACCGTGTGTATTGAGTTTCCGATTTGGCCTTCTGTGGGCCATCTTCGCGCTCCGGCTGATAATGAGTGTTTCTCATCACGGGAGGTGAAGGGAGAGAGAGAGAGAGAGAGAGAGAATACGGAGGAGAAGGGGTCATGAGCAGCAGCAGCAGCAGCAACAGCATTAGCAGCAGCGGCAGCAGTTTCTGTCCAAAGGCAACGGATGCCCGCGTCGCCTGGAGCCGCGTCACGGTCGCCGCCGTGCAACCGTAAATTAGACCCGTCGGCTAGAGTTCGCTTCCAGATTGTGCTTTACAGGATCAGGAGGAGGAGGAGAAGGAGGAGGAGGAGGACGAAAAGGAAGAGGACGAGGAAAACAAGGAGGGCGAGGATTATTTCGTAGGTGGACGAGGAGTACGATTAGGACAGGGAAGGGCATGAGAGAGGGAGAGGGGGAGGGAGGTAGGGAGGTGTGTGGAGGGTGTCGATAAAACGGGAGCCTCGCCTGTAACCCACGAGCACACATTTCCTCTGCCGCCATTGTTCCCGCGTTGCGGACATGAGTTTGCAGCACCTAGCTTCAGAACGGTATTGTTGTTGCGAGCCAAACGTTGTGTGTACACCCTTGCCGGGTATTTGCCCTCAGGATCACGATTTGCCCCCGTCTCGCCA
Organism: Prorocentrum cordatum; assembly: GCA_963575745.1. Taxonomy (NCBI): domain Eukaryota; class Dinophyceae; order Prorocentrales; family Prorocentraceae; genus Prorocentrum; species Prorocentrum cordatum. The sequence goes on from CAUYUJ010020446.1 coordinate 49,339, forward strand.
TCGGATACCATTAGGCGGACAAGCCGCCGCCAACGCAGAGAACATTATGGCGTTGTGGCAGCTGTGGATGTGCGACAACAACTACAGCGCATGGTGGCGCAAGCACTCTAAAGTTCCGTGGGCGTTCGGCTCCGAGTAACTTGGCGACACTGCGTGGTCTGGGCATGATCATAAATATGCGGTTGATCTCATTATGCTGCCTCTTTCTCGGGGACGAGTCGGAGTCTCTGGGCGATCTACTTTGCAGTCGTGGCCTGCACTCGCACCCAACGACAAGCTCAGTACCGACGGGCCTTCGTCCGAGAAGCTGGGGATGCACATCACCTTGGCCACCGAGCAAGACCAGTCTGACCTTGCTTGAAAGTACGGGCTTGGGAAGGCGGCAATCGACGGTATGGATCGCACCCAGATCGAGTCGACCTGCAGCCCGCACACCAGCGCCGCACAGGCCCAGTCCAAAATCACACAAGTTGAGAAACGCCTATCTCGCGAAGTGGACAAGTTGGAGAAGTGGCAGCAGGATGCCCCTGCTCTCTAGGTTCACATCAATTCCTTGCGGGGCGAACTCGAGGCCTACGAGTCTATTTACCGTGAGCCGGACCACCAGGTCCGCGACGGGTTGGAGCGCGGGCACAAGGCTGCCCAGTCCAAGCCCCAGCCCCTCAGCCTCAAAGTCTTTGGTCGAGGGTGGCGACGATTTCGTGTTCTCGCTGGGCGATGACTTGTTCACTCGCGCGGAAGCCTACGACTTGGCTCCCGAGGATACGGAGCATATGGAGTTGCTTAAGCATGTTTTTTTGTCCGTCTGGTGATCGTGACCCCACTAATGAGTTGTGCTCCGAAGTTCCCGCCTCTTGCTCAGCAGCTCGTGCAGACCGCCATACTCACGTCGCCAGGCTGTCCTGGAAGAAGAGGACATCCCAGGACAGCGCCGCTCCGGGAGGCGAAGCAGTCGATCCTTGCGGCCTTCCGCTGATGCCACTGCGACTGACGCTGGCGGTGAAGCCTCAGCCGTTTCCTCATTATTTGCAGCTGCTGCTTCTAGAAAACCCCAGGGTGCGAGCCCCGCCCCGCCCCCAGGGGCCAGTCCAGAGTTCTGCCACGGGCTCCTCAAAGCCATCGGGTTCCTTTCGGAGCCCCCCGCCAGCGGGCGGGGGGCAACCACTTCGCGCGTCGCCCCGGCGGGGGGGCGCAGGTTGCGCCGCCGCGGAACATGTTTGCGCCGGGCCCTAGATGGTTCCTCCAGGAGGTTCTACGAGTGTGTCTGGCCGAGCTCTTGCTGTCAAGCTTCATCTTCCAGATGGCATCCCCGCCGCGGCTGTCTCTATGTTTGGGCGCGGCTCGGAAGGCATGACTGGGCGCCAGATCAACCGTCCCAAAGTCGTCGGCTCCTACATCGCGCTCAACCCTGGCTCCGCCATCATTTGAAGGGGGCCTCAATTCAGATCCAGCGGTCGCCGTGGCTTCAGGGCCAGTCGAAGCCACGAGACGGGGAACTCATCTCCACGCGATAGGCCACTTGCTTCGGGACCTCTCAGAGCACCAGAGATTCCCCACTACGTTTGGAGGTCTGACTCAGGGAACCAAGTCGGTGCAAGGCTGCCCGGACGGTGTCTTCAGACCTGGCCGAGCACGGTGATCTCCTTGGTGTGAAGTCCTCAGCCGGTGAGTGTGCAAGTTCTGGGCTTCAGGAAGCCCTTTCGCGCCCCCGTGGCGCCTCTTCCCGGCCCCGCTCCACGGTCGATACATGTCAGTCCGAGTTTGAATATTGGGCTCGCGTGGAATTGCGATCTCCGCTCGGGGATCAGGTCGTTCTGATCGCCCGCAGCACAGCGCTCGCATGTAGTGGGCCATCCGCTCTGAGCAGGAGCAGCGGGCCGTCTTTGCTGCGGGCCCCGGCGCTTGACGGCCCGTGGAAGGTGCGGATCGGCGCCGATGGGCGCGCGAACTCCATTGCGCCCTTCGCCCGGCGGCCACTGGCTACCGACGCGCCGCTTCCCCCGCGTTCAAGGCCGATCTGCCGCCTCCTACAAAGTGCGCCCTATCGACGATGCGACGGCGAGCGGCCTCAACCTCGCCGCGGCCACCCAGGAGCGCGCGCGCATGGCCGGCCTGGCCTCGCGCCTCGAAGCCGCGCCCTTCACCGCCGAGAACTTCCGCTGCGACGACGGCGCCCCGCTCATCGCGAAGGGGGGCCGCGCCCGAGCGCGCCGCCAGTGGCCATTGCACCCCGACGACGCGCGGCTGCTGGTCTGCCTCGTCTGGGGCGACAGCGTCGGGCGCGCGGGCGGCTTCCGAGCTTGCGCGCTAGGCCTTGCCTGTTCGGCGCCACCGGGGCCCCGTGGGGATGCGCGCGAGTGGCCGCCAGCGAAAACTACCCTCTCCAGCGCATCTTCAGCGCGCCGCAAAACGCGCGCGCGGGCGATTTCCACCGCGCCTCGCCTGCCCGGTGGGCCGCCATGCGCGAATGCATTTTCCAAGAGCTGCATTTCATGCTCGGGGCCCCGCTGAAGGGCGGCAAGAACCAAGGCCCGGCGGCCGTGCTGGACCTGCTTGGCCTGGGCGCCCTCTCCACGCCGCGCCAGGCGGGCCTGCGCCTCGCCGCCGAGCGCCGCGCCGCTCGGGCCGACGACGCGGGCGCCGCCCTACGAGCACAACGCCTCAGCAAGCGCGACGCTGCCAGGCTGGGCGGGCAGTTGGGCTTCTCCACCTCGGCGATGTTCGGCCGCGTCGGCCGCGCTTGCGCCTCGCCAGTATCCGCGCGCGCCGGCGGCTGGTCTGGCCGCCTTACTCACGCGCTGTCACCGTGGAAAAAGCTTTGCTGCGGCGCCCGCTGTGCCAGAAGCGCGCCCACGGCACAGACCGCCCCGTCGTCGTTGGATGGGTCGACGGGCCCTAGGACATGGAAGCCGGAGCAGGCGCCATCGGGGGCACGCCGCTGTCCCCCACCAGCGGCGGCCGAAGTTTCTCCGCGCGGAGGCAGCGGAACGCCTGGTCCGAGCTGCTCGCCGCGCATGTCATGCTGCTGACGCGCCAAGAGGCAGTGCGCGGCGCTCGGCCGGCCCTGTTCGAAGACAACACTCCCGCCTTGGAAAGCGTCGGCCGCGTTGCAGCCGGCGACGACGACAGCGCGGCCATCGTCGGCGCTATCCGGCTCCTGCTCGGCGCCCTCGGCACCGGAGTCTGGATCGAGTGGGCCGCGTCGAAAAGCGACGCCGCTGACTCCTTCTCCGGGCCCGACGAGCCCGACAAGCGGGTCGAAGCCGCGGCCTGCGCGCAGCGCTGCCGCCGCCGGGCGGCCGAGCCCCGCTTCCCCGCGCCCTTCCACATGGAGAGCCGATGCTCGGGCCAATAGACGCGGGCTCGCCGCGCTGCTCGGCGCCATCTCATTCGACGCGGGCGACGAGCATATCGCCCCGGGCAGGATCCGCGCCAGGCGGACCGGCGCCGCGGCCGCGGCCGCGCATTCCCACGCAGACTTGCCGCGGCTGCTCTGCCACGCCGCGCGGCCGCGCGCCAGCGGCCGGGGCGCCGCGACCGTCGCCCCGCGCAGGGCGGCGCGGCCCCGCGCGCCGACCGGGGCCGCGAGGTGCACTGCGACAGCCGTCGTGACGGGCGCCGGCAGCCCCGGCGCTGCGCGGTGGCGGCCGCGCTCGCCCGCGCCAGTCACCGCGCGGCTCGTTGAGGACGACGTCGCCGTCGGGTTTTACGAGGCGAGCATCGCTGGCGCCGAGGAGCGACGCCAGGCCGGCCCGCTGCGCAAGCCGGGGCTGGAGGCCGCAGGCGTTGCCGCCCGCCCTCGCGGGCGTTCCGGGCCGCCGCGAGCGGCCGGCCGGCGGCGCCCCGCCGCGGCGGCGGCGGCGGCCAAGTGGCGGGAGTCTAAGACGCATCCGCGCGAACAGTTCCAGGAGCTGTCGAAGTAGAGGATCCCACCCCCCCCTTCGCGGATGGCCGGCGCAATGCCGCCCCCGCAGGAGCGACGCCTCGGCTCGGCCCCCCCAGCTTCTCCTGGGTTGGGATCCGGGCCCTTCCAGGACAGGGCGGAATGCGAAACCGTCTGGGCGACGGCGGGCTGAGGCGCGCTGAGAAGGAGGGGGCGAATCCCAATCCGCAACAAAACATATTGTTGGAGGGCCAATGCGCCCCGCGGCTCCCCCCCGCGCCGGCGCCGACCTCCAGGCCCGCCCCCCCCCCCCTCCGCGCGGCCCTGGGGCCGCAGTCCGAGTGCCAAGTATCGCCGCGGGGTTCGGAAGGCGGGGGGTCGGCCCAGGGGCGCAGCCCCTCGGTCGGAAAGGAATAATAAAGCGCTCGCCCACGTGCGCTCGGCGCCCCCCCCACCCCGGGCCGCGGGCCGAGCCGCGTCGGACTGGGCCAGCCGCGGGCGGCGATGCGCCGGCAAGGTCTGGGCCAGCGCTGCGCGGCGGCGGCGGGCGCGGTCGGTTCCCCCCTTGGCCCCGGGCAACGTGGGCCTTCGCAGGTGATCCTGCGAGAGCTCCTCTGCGGGCCCCGAGGTCGCCTGGTGCCTTGCTTTGACGGGGGATATCAATCATGTCCACCACTATCAGCCGCGCGCGCTCAGGTGGGCCCCCGTTCGCTTTCAAGCTGTCGCCGTTCTCTCCAGGCCCCTGGGCCTGGCGTCAGGCATCGGGGGCGGGGGCGCCCACTTTGCGGGGTCCCCTGCCGGGGCTCTCTGTGGAGCTTCTCTGATTGGGCGCGCTCTTGCCCGCGGGAATTCTGCTGCGCCTTGACTCGTTTCGGGAGGCGCTCAGAGCCCGGTCGGGGGCAGTCGTGTTTCTTGGGCGTCCTGAGGGGCCCCGCGGGGCTCAGCGCCCGTCCGAGAGCGTCTCCCACTGAGTGCGTTCAGCAACGGGAGACCCAACGATGCCCGTTCGGTCATCAAGGGGCCTCTCACCTGGGCCCCCTCCGCCGCCGCCGCCCTTGGCGAGAACGCCGGTTTTCCCCGCGGGTTGTCTGGCCAGGATGCGAGTGGGTTTAGCTGCGGCGCGTTCTCTCTTTTGCCCCCTCCGCCAAGTTGCGCTTCCAGCGGGGCCCGCGCAGAGACGGGCGCAACTTCCTTCGGCGGGCCCCGCGCCGGGCATTTCCAGCGTTGCAGCGCCGACCGCCCCGCCGCCCCCATCGGGGCCCCGGACGTTTTGGAGCGCGCTTGGGCGATATTTATTTGATTTCGCGTAGCGCCCATTGCTCTCATCAACAAAATTGTTGGAGGGCGCCGCCTCGCCTTTGGAGCCCCTCCCCGTTCCCCCGCCATAGGGGGGGCGCCGCCTCGTTGAGGCCCCCCGCCCCCCCCGCCCCAGCTGCGCGCGGGGGGGGGGGCCGGGCGACTCTTCCACGACATGTGAAGTCCGATTGCGCCAGGGGCTACGTCTCGGCAGGAAAGCATCGCGGGGCGATCGGCGCCGCGGGGATCTGGATCTGGAGTTCGTCGGGGGCACTACTCGTTTCGCTCGGGATCTGGAGTTCGCCGGAGGCCCCACGCTGCGTCGGCCCCCTGGGGCGCGCTCGAGAACCGCGAGGCAAACGGTTCCGAAGCCCTACGACGCATGGGCATCCATCAGCAGTTCCAGCTCGCTCGCACGAGCGTTTGCGATTGCGCTGCAGCGCATAGTCCCCAGGGAAGGCGGCCCACGGGGGCCCGCTGGGCAGACCATCGGTGGCTTCGCGGCGCGTCTTGCCGGCATCTTGGGCTGTCTGGAGGCTGTCCTGGGCGTCTTGGGCCGAGCGCTATTGCCAGTCCGTTCTCTGTCATCCATGGCGCGATTTCAGGCTGCGGCGCCACCCCGATCCTGATCCGCGCCCAATCCCCCGGCGCTTCCGACAGCATTCCCAGATCTCCGAATGGGGCGGGCCGCCCCGGGGCCCGCGCGAGCGATGGCGCTCTCTTCCTCGACGGGTTTCGCCGTTTCAGCGCCCGCGTCGATGATGTCAGTCCCTCCGTCATCGGCGCCTGGAAATTCGCCCTAGACTTCATCGCATCCATGTCCTCCGCCTCCTTCCGCGCGAGCACGGCCATGATGGATCATCATATTGCCTTCGCGAGGCGCCTGCTAGTTGCTCCTGCCCTGTCCCGGGCAAGGCCACTGCGGATCGGCGTGGATGGCTCGGCGGGCGCTAGCATCAGGTCGGGGGGAACGAAGACAGCGGTCCAGAGGGCCTTCAGAAGATCGCTTCAAATGCAGACGTGGCACCTCGAGGCCTCGCGTGCCGACTTCGGTAGGAAACGCTTCAATGTGTTTGTTTCTTGCTTGGCAGGGGCGGATCTCTCGCCGCGCTCAGTCTCTCGGGGGGGGGTCCTGCTTGGTTTTTATTCTCTTGCACAGGGTGTCTAGAGCTCCGACCACTTTATTTCGGCACCGCACCCCCCCCCCCCCCATCATAATCACCATCATCATCATCATCACTCATCATCATCATCACATCATCATCATCATCATCATCATCCACATCATCATCATCATGCGCCCCTCCGTCTCAGCGCCCTCCCGCGGCTCCAGCGCCCGCCCAGTGCCCCCTCCGCCCCGACCACTTTACTTCGGCACCGCACCCCCCCCAATTCCGCCCCCTCCCCCGCGCCGTTTCAGCGCCCCCCCGCGGCTCCAGCGCCCGCCCAGTGCCCCCTCCGCCTCGACCACTTTATTTCGGCACCGCACCCCCCCCCCGTTCCGCCCCCTCCCCCGCGCCGTCTCCGCGCCCCCCCGCGGCTCCAGCGCCCGCCCAGTGCCTCCTCCGCCTCGACCACTTTATTTCGGCACCGCGTCCCCCCTCCCCGCTCCGCCCCTTCCCCCGCGCCGTCTCAGCGCCCCCGCGCGGCTCCAGCGCCCGCCAGTGCCCCCACTCCGCCACGACACTTTATTTCGGCACCGCCACCCCCCTCCCCGCTCCGCCTCCTCACCGCGGCCGTCTCAGCGCCCCCGCCGGCTCAGCGCCCGCCCAGTGCCCCCTCCTGCCCCGACATTTTATTCGGCACCGCCCCCCCCCTTCCGCCACCCCCCGCGCGTCTCTCAGCGCCCTCCCGCGGCTCCAGCGCCCGCCCAGTGCCCCCTCCGCCCCGACCACTTCATTTAGGCACCGCACCCCCCCCCCGTTCCGCTCCCTCCCCCGCGCCGTCTCAGCGCCCCCCCCGCGGCTCCAGCGCCCGCCCAGTGCCCCCTCCGCCTCGACCACTTTATTTCGGCACCGCACCCCCCCCCCGCTCCGCCCCCCTCCCCCGCGCCGTCTCAGCGCCCCCGCGCGGCTCCAGCGCCCGCCCAGTGCCCCCTCCGCCACGACCACTTTATTTCGGCACCGCGCCCCCCCTCCCCGCTCCGCCCCCTCCCCCGCGCCGTCTCAGCGCCCCCGCGCGGCTCCAGCGCCCGCCCAGTGCCCCCTCCGCCCCAACCATTTTATTATCTTGCACAGCTGTGTTCTAGAGCTCGGACTTCTTTATTTTCGTTCGTCGTTCGTTCGTCATGCGCCGTTCGTCCCCCCCCCCCGGCCACAGAAGGAAACTCCTGGGGGAAGAAGGCGAACGCCTCCTGTCCCTCGCAGCTCCTTTGTGCAAGAGCCAGGGCACGGTGCCAATTTTGTTATATATGTAAAATATCACTTATATATATATCTCATATATATTATGTATATGTATTATATATATATTTAAATTCAGCTGGGCGCCCACCGTGTACGCCCGCCCCCCACGTGCGAATTGGAAAACGATTCAACCTATTCAGTTTTTTACACAAGCCTCCAACGGTCTGGACCGCAAGGTTTTTTGTTTTTAAAAAACATCCGGCACAAGCAACTTAACAGCGATGTGTAGGAGCATATTTGGAAGCATTCCCCTTAAGATTCAGATGAGAATCCAGTTGTAGAATTCTGCTGTTCTCGCAGTCGTAGTCGCATTCGCGAGGACAGTCGCAGTGGCAACGGCAGTCGCAGTCACAGCCTCAGCCTCAGCCTGCCTCAGCCTCAGCCTCAGCCTGCCTCAGCCTCAGCCTCAGCCTGCTTCAGCCTCAGCCTCAGTCTGCCTTCAGCCTCGGCCTCAGACTCAGCCTGCCTCAGCCTCAGCCTGCATCAGCCTCAGCCTCAGCCTCAGCCTCAGCCTGCCTCAGCATCAGCCTGCCTCAGCCTCAGCCTCAGCCTGCCTCAGCCTCAGCCTCAGCCTGCTTAAGCCTCAGCCTCAGTCTGCCGTCGGCCTCAGCCTCAGCCTCAGCCTGCCTCAGCCTGCAGCCTGCATCCAGCCTCAGCCTCAGCCTCAGCCTCAGCCTCAGCCTCAGCCTGCTTAAGCCTCAGCCTCAGCCTGCTGCCTAGCCTGAGCCTGCCTCAGCCTCAGCCTCAGCCTCAGCCTGCCTCAGCTCAGCCTGCCTCAGCCTCAGCCTCAGCCTCAGCCTGCAGCCTCAGCCTGCTTCAGCCTCAGCCTCAGTCTGCCTTCAGCCTCGGCTTCAGCCTCAGCCGGCCTGCATCAGCCTCAGCCTCAGCTCAGCCTGCCTCAGCCTCAGCCTGCCTCAGCCGCAGCCTCAGCCTGCCTCTGCCTCAGCCTCAGCCTCAGCCTGCTTCAGCCTCAGCCTCAGTTTGCCGTCGGCGTTGGCCTCAGCCTCAGCCTGCCTCAGCCTCAGCCTGCATCAGCCTCAGCCTCAGCCTCAGCCTGCCTCAGCATCAGCCTGCCTCAGCCTCAGCCTCAGCCTCAGCCTGCCTCAGCCTCAGCCCTAGCCTGCTTCAGCATCAGCCTCACTCTGCCTTCAGCCTCGGCCTCAGCCTCAGCCTGCCTCAGCCTGAGCGTGCCTCAGCCTCAGCCTCAGGTTCAGCCTGCCTCAGCCTCAGCCTGCCTCAGCCTCAGCCTCAGCCTGCCTCAGCCTCAGCCCCAGCCTGCTTCAGCCTCAGCCTCAGTCTGCCTTCAGCCTCGGCCTCAGCCACAGCCTGCCTCAGCTTCATCCCGCATCAGCCTCAGCCTCAGCCTCAGACTCAGTCTCAGCCTGCCTCAGCATCAGCCTGCCTCAGCCCTAGCCTGCCTCAGCATCAGCCTGCCTCAGCCTCAGCCTCAGCCTCAGCCTCAGCCTCAGCCTGCTTCAGCCTCAGCATCAGCCTGCCTTCAGCCTCGGCCTCCGCCTCCGCTTGCCTCAGCCTCATTTTGCATGCGCCTCAGCCTCAGCCTCAGCCTGCTTCAGCATCAGCCTGCATCAGCCTCAGCTTCAGCCTGCCTCAGCCTCAGCCTCAGCCTGCTTCAGCCTCAGCCTCAGGCTGCCTCAGACTCAGCCTGCATCAGCCTCAGCCTGCATCAGCCCCAGCCTCAGCCTGAGCCTGCCTCAGCATCAGCCTGCCTCAGCCTCAACCTCAGCCTGCCTTAGCTTCAGCCTCAGCCTGCATCAGCCTCAGCCTCAATCTTGCTTCAGTCTCGGCCTCAGCCTCAGCCTGCCTCAGCCTCAGCCTGCATCAGCCTCAGCCTCAGCCTCAGCCTGCCTCCTGCCTCAGCCTCAACCTCAGCCTGCCTCAGCCTCAGCTTCAGCATTCTTCAGCCTCAGCCTCAGTCTGTCTTCAGCCTCGGCCTCAGCCTCAGCCTGCCTCAGCCTCAGCCTGCCTCAGCCTCAGCCTCAGTCTGCCTCAGCCTCAGCCCCAGCCTGCCTCAGCCTCAGCCTCAGCCTCAGCCTGGTTCAGCCTCAGCCTCAGTCTGCCTTCAGCCTCAGCCTCAGCCTCAGCCTGCCTCAGCCTCAGCCTGCATCAGCCTGAGCTTCAGGCCTCAGCCTGCCTCAGCATCAGCCTGCCTCAGCCTCGGCCTCAGCCTGCCTCAGCCTCAGCCCCAGCCTGCTTCAGCCTCAGCCTCAGTCTGTCTTCAGCCTCGGCTTCAGCCTCAGCCTGCCTCAGCCTCAGCCTGCCTCAGCCTCAGCACCAGCCTGCCTCAGCATTCAAAATGTGGCCCGGGAATGCAGTTCTGGGAACTCGAAGAACACGAAGTGGCCTACAGTTGGCCCCGTGCGTTCAAAATCATGCCCAGCAATGGCGTTCTGGGAACTCGAAGGTCGAAGACCACGAAGTGGCCTACTGTTGGCTCTGGGCATTGAAAATCATGCCTAGGAATGGAGTTCTGGGAACTCGAAGACCACGAAGTGGCCTACAGCCTACAGCTGGCTCCGGGCATTGAAAATCATGCCCAGGAATGGAGTTCTTGGAACTCGAAGAACACGAAGTGGCCTACATTTGGCTCCGGGCATTCAAACTCATGCACAGGAATGGAGTTCTGGGAACTCGAAGGCCACGAAGCGTGGTATTGTTTGCAAAAAAAGAGTCCTCGGCATCCTCCCCCGGATCGCGCCCAGACCCCCGTTGGGCGTCATGATGCTCTCTTTTGACCCTATTAGAAACCTATCAGTCTTCGCTGTCAGGACAAAAAAGAAATCCTGGGGCCATCCTCCGCTCTTTTCCTTGGCCCGTCCCTACTACTACTATTACTATTACTACTACTACTACTACTACTACTACTACTACTACTACTACTACTACTACTACTACTACTACTACTACTACTACTACTACTACTACTACTACTACTACTACTACTACTACTACTACTACTACTACTACACTACAACTACCACCACCACAATGATTACTACTACTACTACCACCACTAACTGAATATCATTGATTACGTATTACCACCACCAAATGCGTAACAATTTACTACTGCGATTGATTACCACTGCAACTACTACTACCACTTCTACTACGTCTACTACTACTACTACTACTACTACTACTACTACTACTACTACTACTACTACTACTACTACTACGACTACTACTACTACTACTACTACTACTACTACTACTACTACTACTACTACTACTACTAGCTACTACTACTACTACTACTACTACTACTACTACTACTACTACTACTACTACTACTACTACTACTACTACTACTACTACTACTACTACTACTACTACTACTACTACTACTACTACTACTACTACTACTACTACTACTACTACTACTACTACTACTACTACTACTACTACTACTACTACTACTACTACTACTACTACTACTACTACTACTACTACTACGACTACTACTACTACTACTACTACTACTACTACTGGTATACGTCGGGCAGGCCCGTGCACCTGGAGGCGAGTGGCGTCTCCGAGAACCTCGGCTTCTGCGCCGGGGGCCCCGGGGCCTTCGCTCGGCAGGGGGCCAGCGCGAGCGCGGTCGTCGTCGACGCCGCCGTGGTTCGGCTCAAACTCCGGGGCGAGGAGCAGGCGCGCGTCCGCGAGAACGAGATTTCCGCTGCAGGCGCCAAGAGACGCATCCAGAACCTCCGCCGCAAGTTCTGCGAGGCGCAGGAAGAGGGCGACGAGGCAGCCTTCGAGGCCGCGAAGGCCAAGGCAGAGCACCCCGACCAGAAGGAGCAAGTGGGCGAAGCCTACGCGAGCGCCGGGGACAAGTGCAGGACCACCCTCATCAACATCTCCGCAGTCGTGGGCTGGTCTGCAGGGGGGCCGAGTCCGCCATGTAGCGCAGCGCGCTCCTCGCACCCAGTGCGAGGCACTGCCGAGTGAGCGACGTGGACCTCGAGGAGGGCACCTGGCGGCGCGACGTCACCTACGAGCGGGGCGACGGCGAGGCGGAACGCTTCCGAGCAGGCGAGCCCGAAGGAGCATGGCTCAAGGCTCAAGGGCCGGCGCAACGCTCTGTTCGAGTTCTCCGAGGAGGGGCGCGCGAGGGCCTTCGAGGCCATCGACGCGTGGAGCAGCCCAGGGCCCGGGCCGGCGAGCTCGTCGCCTCCTGGACAATCGGCGTCATCGAACAGCAGCGCGGCCGGGGCCTCGCGTTCGGAGACTGCCTCTCGAGCCAATAAACCGAGGCAGTCGCGCTCCGAGCGCGGATCGGGAACGTGGCCCACGCGACAGCGGCCCCCGACGCCGCGAGCTTCATGTTTCATGTAGGGGCCGCACCCACGCGACCGCAGCCAGCTCGAGGCCGCGATCCGAGGGGTCGCGGCCGAAATGCAATGGGCCATGGGGCATCGCTGGATCCAGAAGGTCAAGGCCGGGCCCCAGAGGCAGCACAAGTCCCCGACCCAATGGGGGCCCTGCGAGAGCTTCCGCTGCATCCCCGAGGCCTGCGCCCGCTTCCGCAAGAAGAAGAACAAGGGCGCGGCGCCGCTCAAAGGGCTGCGAGCGAACCATATGCCCGCGACCCGGCCGACGGCAGGGCGAGCTCGAGGTCGCCACGGGCGCGGAGCCGTGGAGCTACTCCGTCGAGCCCGGCCGCGGCTTCGAGCAGAGGCTGGCGAGCGAGGGCCTGGAGGGCACGCCAGGTGGCCCGCTGGCGCGCCGCCCGTGCCCGAGCGGAGCGTCCTCGACGAGAACTGCTTCCACTTCGACGACTGGCCCGAGGGCTGCGAGCACGGCGACGCCTGCCCTTCGAGGAGCAACGAGAGGTTCCAGGGCGACGCCTGGTCCTGCGGCCTGTGGGCGAGTCGCTGGATCGAGCGCGCCCCGCGCGAGATCCGAGGCGAGGGCCGCCGAGCGCCCGCGGGCGTCGACGCGATGCGCGCCCGAGGCAACGAGTGGATATACAAGCTCATGGGGGCCAGCGGCAACGACTTGGCCAAGGCCAAGGCAAAGGCCAAGGCCGAGAGCATGGCCAAGTCCAAGCCCTTCGAGGACGCCGCAGCGGTCAAGCCGAAGCATGCCACCCTCGAGGAGGCAAGCGCTGCCGCCGAGGCCTGCCACGAGTGCCTCCCGCGCAAGGGCGGCCCCAAAGGGTACCGAGCCTGCGTGGGCGAGCGGTTCGAGGTCGTGCGCAAGGGAGGTTTCTTGGCCAAAAGCGCCAAGGACTTCTCTCGCGCAGGCAAGCTGTAGCCGCGAGACTCGAGGTCTGTCGAGCCAGTTTTGTGCCGAGATCTACATGGTCAGTCTACGCGAGCGCCAGGGACCATCATCATCTTCATCATCGTTGATTATCCCCGCCAGACCCCCGAATTTTGTGTTCCCCCTGGGGTTATCATTTTGGGGCGTTGGGTTACCGCTGCACGGGCGGCGCCGCGCGCCCGCTTTGCTGTGGGCCTCGTGGTGGGCCCCGCCGTCGCGGTCAGGTCCGCATCGGGCTCTCGCAGGCAAGACCCTGGTGTCGACGGCAACGACGAGCGACGACGAGCGACGACAAGTGTCGTCGACGATGAGCGACGACGAGCGTCGACGACGACGACGCGGAGGACGGCGACGCCGAGCACAGCGACGACGTCGACGAGGGCGGAGAGGGGAGGAGAGAGGAGGATGGGGATCCGTAGTATTGCGGTGGGTACCCGTGCCAAGAAACACTTCGTTTGCCTCCAGAGTGGCTTGGGTTTCTTGGATTTCGATGGTTTCGCTCTGGAAAGCGCGACGCTCCCACCCCCTAAAATCGATGGACGTCCTGGGGTCTCAGGGTTTGTTTTTGTTGTGGAAGGTTTTTGTTGTGCTCGAACTCCTCTGTACGCGCGGGGCCTCTGAAACACATGGTTGCAAAGGTGGGGAAGCACGACTGCTGCAAACTCGTCTCTCCCGCCAGTGCTAAAACTACGGACGCAACCATCTCGCCAGAAACGGAATTTTGATCATTCGTCGCCGACGAGCCGAAGCGACCGGCGCAAGGCGCTGCCGCAGCCGCCCTGTGACGCGCGCTGGCGCGAGGCGCCCGCCGGCCTGGACCCCGCGGAGGCGGGCGTCGCCCTGGCCGGGCGGGCCGTGGCCGGCCGGCGCGCGGGTCGAGGAGGGGGGGGGAGGATCGAGGAGGAGGAGGGAGGATCCAGGAGGACGAGACGGAGGAGGAGGAGGAGGAGGAGGAGGAGGAGGAGGAGGAGTAGGAGGAGGAGGAGGACGAAGAGGATCGAGGGTCGTCGAGGGGGAGGGGGGGGAGGATCGAGGAGGAGGGTGGGTCGAGGAGGAAAAGGAATTGGAGGAGGAGGAGACGGAGGATGAGGAGGAGGAGGAGGATCGAGGAGGAGGACGATCGAGGGTCGAGGATGAGAGGAACGGGGGGGTCGATGAGGAGGGGGAGGAAGAGCATGAGGAGGAGGAGGAGGAACAGGAGGAGCGGGTCGAGAAGGAGGATCGGGGGTCGCGAAGGAAAAGGAGGAGGAGGATGTGGACTCGTGTAAACCCAAGAACCATTTTCCATATCGCAATAAATCCTCCCTACAAGTTCGATTTCGATTCCCCTTGGCTCCTGCAAGGATCCATGTTCACTGAGGGAAGTGCGCGTTGGAAGACGACCGTTTGAAAATCCGAAACTGTGCCAGAACACCATCACTGTTGCGCCTAGGCGAATCCGAATAATGGCAGAAGAGCATTCCTGGATTTTCCATCACCGCGAATCAACGTGACTGTCGCGCCCTCAAGTTCCGACATCGTACCAACATACAGTGTGTAGGATGCTAGCCGTGATACTTTCTGAAACTGTTGCAGACTCTGAAGGCGAATGCGCGCGTCGCTAAGGCGAGAGCCCCATCTTGAAGAGGAACCGTCCTCCATCCGTGCAGTTGTTGCAAATTGTTGCAACCAATATGCGCAGCTGTAGGAAGAGAACCACATGTTGAAAATGAACTGCCCTCAAGCCGTGAAGCTCTTGCAGCAGTTTGGAACGATTGCGTGCAGTGCCAAGGCGAGGGCCACCTTTTGAAAAGGACCCGCCTTATATTCGTGAACCTCTTGGCAAGTGCAGAGGACGAATGTGCGCAGCGCTGGGACGAGAGCAACATTCTCAAAACTGTCCGCCCTCAACCCGTGAATTCCTTGCAAATGTTACAGACGAATGTGCGCAGCGCTGAGGCGAGAGCCACCTTTTGAAAACCACCCGCGCTCATCTGTCAAAACCTGGAATGTTTTACGACGAATAGTTGCGGCGCTGAGGCGAGAGCAACATTTCAAAACCACCCGCCCTCCATTTGTGAAATTGTTGCCACGTGTTATGCTTCAGGGTCACAAATGGTGAGGATGTCTGAGGCGAAACGCCCGGCCCGCCTTTTCGACCAGCCTTGGAACGCGACGGGGAGGAGCGTTGTTATTCAATCGTTTTGCTCATTCCGCTGGCCCGTACTGTACCATCGCAGGCGTTTGCCTGCGCGTTCGTGGCCTCTTTGGGCCTCCGGGGGGCCTCTTGGGGGCCTCTTGTGGGGTTTTCTTGGGGGCTCTTGGCGGCCTTGTGGAGCCTCTTGGGGGGCTGTTCGGGGCTTCTTTGGGCCTTTTGGGCGCGTCTTTGGGCCGAGGGCTCAAAATGTCCGTTTGGGTTCACCGTCCTGCCCCCTCTTGGGACCTTGTCGTCCGGCGACGTCAGGTCGTGGAGGTGCTTGCGCGTCTCTTCGGACAGGGCACACTTCTCCATGGAAGCTGCATTGCGCATGCCCTCCGACAACTTGGGGTGGTCATGGCATCGGCCGATCGCTGCGCCCTGAGTACGGCCGAGTTTCGCGGCTGATGTCATAATCAGCCGAAAACCCTTTAACCATATGGTGCTTCCTTTCGTGAGTACAGCGCGCCAGTGGAGTGCCGAGATTTTTGTGCTGGGGCCAGTGGAGTTTTGGGTGCAGGTGCGCACGCCGCCCTGCGTCCAAGCACGCTCGCTTGCAAGAACCTGTCCACCTGGAGTTTGAGATCCCCCGTCCTCACGATGCCGTGCTGCACGGCAATTAAGAGGTCCATGATGGACGGGCGCACGCAAGGCACGCTTCGCACTCCTTGGCGCAAGTGCCTGCCCGAGCCACACTTCCCGCGCAAAGTGCACGATCCTGCTGTGCATAGAGATCGCCTCTGACGCAGTGCGCTTTACGCACTTGGCCTCGAGGCGCGCTTTCCATTGGGGCGGCGAGAAGACGCCGACGAGGGGCTGCAGACTTCGCGCCCAACCCTGGCGGACGACTCCACTGCCCCAGGAGCCCGTGGACAGCCGCAGGGGCGCGCGCCTCCTGAGCCAGCAGGCCGCCCATCAAAAGGTACAGCGTCGCGTTCCAGGCGCCGTGCACGGCGAACGCGCGCATCCAATCACGAGCGAAACAGCTCGCAGGCTTCGCGACGTTGCGCAGGTCCTTCGCCAGAAGGAGGTCGAACCTGGCGCGGTTGATCCCCGCTGCCATCTCTCGGATCTTGAGCTCGGCAGGCTCGGTCCTAGCGATGGCCGCCAAATTCTCGACGCTGGCTCGCAATTCATCGCCTGTCGCGAAGTCCACGGCGGACCCGACGGCGATGTTGCGCGATAGAAGGTCTCCCCCTGTCCCCGCGCGCGATCCCGCTGCTTGTTGAACGCAAGTTTTTTTGCAGAGGGCGCGCGCTGCGTGGCTCGCGCCGCCCCTCCCGCAGGAGACTTTTTTTCTCTGGGCGCCGCCGTCTTGCCAGATCATGGCGGGCTCCGCGCAGAGCCTCGCGCTGCGGCCGCCCGGGAAGTCCAGGGCGGCCCCTGCGTCGAATTTCCGACAGAGGACGTTGCGTATCATCTTGAGCAGGGCTCCGAAGACCTGCGCGATGCCGCTGCGGTGCGTTCTCACTCTGTCAGTCCGCCCGCAGGCAGGGCGCATCCACGCGTCTTCGCCCGTCGGCAGCGGCCCCAACCTGGGCGGGGGAGACGCGGGCGCCCCAGCACTTCCGCTGGTCGTGGCCCGACAGCTGGTTGCCCGGGACAACCGCGTCGCTATGGACCGCATCCATGTATGGAAGCCGCGAGACGATGATGCGTTGCATGGCCTTCGAAGAGCCGCCGCCCGCGGCGCGCGCCTCGCCGGGGGAGGCGAGCGGGCTGGCCGCCAACGCGTGGTCTACCGAGCCGCTCGCGCGCCCCGCGCGCAGCTTGGCGAGAAGCGCTCCGCGCTCGCCGCTGCCGCGCAGGAGCGGCACCGCGCCACCCAAATGGCACTGCGTCTCCTGAACTCTGGAAGGGGCCGCGGTTGCACTCCTCCAGGGTGGCGTTCAGGGCCGAGGCCGACGCGTTAGGGGCCTTGCGCTTGAACGCATCCAGGCGCCCGAGCTTCCGCCCCCGCTCTGACCGTCGGCCCATGATCCGCGCTTCGAACGCGGGCCGCGCGCGCTCGAGCCAGAATGCCTGCGGCCAGCGCCCTCAGGACCTCGAGGGCCACGTCGTGAGCAATGCGCGCGTCGCCGACGACTGCAGGCCACGTGGCGCGGCAGGCGTCGAACGCGACGCATGGGGCCTGATGGGCGGCGCGCCAAAGTGGAACACTGAACGTCATGTTCAACCGCGGGGCAGCGTTTGGAAGTCTCAGCCCGGCCGTTTTTCAGGCCAGATGCAAAACCGTATGCCCGTGCGTGTTGCAGGAGAGCGTTTCGCAACTTCGTCCTTGCAGCGCTTCTTCAGCTCAGTTGCAACACATGCGCACGTTGCGTCTCGCAGGGGCGTTTTTTTATATTAAAAAATAAAATATCTCGCCCGGACAGCCTTGAAGTGTTGAACAGTTCGACATGTTAACCAGAGCTCAACATTGAAATCCGCCTCTGTACATGTTTCTGGTCTCAATGCACCATGCATTGGCATCAACATGAACCAAGTCGTTATCTGATGTTTCATTCATTACACTTTTAAATTCTGTCTCATATAAGTGTAGCACGATTACCATGCGATTCGAAGAACTATTCTAAGTAACCATGATCGTATTTCATAAGTTCTATGTAAATTAATACATTATAGCAACTTCTGGCAGAAGGGCGGATTCATTCAAGTAGTGGAACGCGCCTGTCCACCCTGGGACCACCCCCCGGGGCCGCCCCCCGTGGGGCCACCTCTGGGGACCACCCCCCGGGGCCACCCCCCTGGACTGTCAGTGGAGCGTGCTTTCCACGGATCTCAGCCTTTCGCTTCGATGTCTTTACAATCTGAGAGGTCCTTGGGCCTGCGTCCGCGAACGTGTCCTACAGACGAGTCCAAGATGCTCCCTAGATCGCCAGAGGGCACGTAGTGGCTGAAGACTGGCAGGATGTCGAGAAAAGAAACAGACACTCTGTTTAAGTAAACAATCCAAGATATCGCGTTTGGCCCCCCTGAGCTTCGGACCGAGGTAAGATACTGTATTCACCACTCACGCTAGCAAGCGGCTCGTGCCAAAGTTGCTATGGACGAAACAGGCAATTGGGCTCATTCACTGAGGGTTGTCATCCCTCTCTGTTCTTCTGAAACTGTTTCACTGTCCTCGCAACTGAAACTGACATGCCCCGAACCGTCAGTGATAGTCCTCAGTCTTTAGCTCAGGTAAGACACTCCATGTGTAGTCCATCTTTATTGGGGCGTCGCGTCTTCCATCATCAGACGTCGCGCCTCCGGGTGTCGGTAGTCTGCCACGATTTCCGACTCCGTCTCGATCTCCAAGTCATCCGGATAGAGTTGCCACGCATCATCTTCATCCACTGCGAAGAACGTCTCTTGGTCGAGGGTGTCCATGCCTTTCTTCTGTTTGGCCTTATCCGCAATAAGTTCGCGTCGTAGATCAGCTTCCAGCTTCCTCTTTGCTGCCGCAGGTTACAGCTCGCTCTCGCCTTCTCGGAGTTCTTCGTCATGCAATCGCATAGCTGCGCGCCGCTGTGACACCACCTCAACGAAGTTGTTGTCGCCGCCATGCCTCTTTCCAGAGCCAGGGCCTCCGGTGCACTCCTCTTGTCCTTCATGCCTAGCGCGCTGCTCTCCGACTTGTCCAACGCATCGAACACGCCGCGGCAGTCCACTACTAGAGCTCCTGGAATCTTCGCACATCCGGTCGCCCACTGCTGCAGAGGTGTCGCTCCCAGTAGCAGTTCGCCCAGTGCCAGTCTGCAGAATTCCAGCTCCTCCTGCGCCTCGCTTGCTGCTTGTACTTCTGCCGCACTCGAACTCCGGCACGCTCGAGGTAACTTGGCTGGCGCCCACGCTATCAGTGAAATCGGCGCTTCTTTATTCTGCATCAGGCTGTAGTCCGTCACGAAGATCAGGAAGCCCCCCTGTGACGGACCATCTCGTCGAACATCCCAGGCGGCATCCGAATGCCCAACGGTGCAAGGGTTGAGATGCTTCTCCATGATCAGCTTCTTCTGGGCCTCTATCTTCGCTCTCTGGATCAGCTTGTTGGCCTGCAAGAGCGCGTTGATGGTGGCCGTGTTCGTGTGCGCCAGCAGCGAGGGCAGCTCTGCGCAAATCAGAGGTACTCCTTGAGTCGCCAACCACATAAGTTGTCCTAGGACTGCTCGAAGTTGGGTGGCCTCGTTTGGCGTAACCGTTGGCTCGATGTCCTTGCGGCGCTGCGTCGGCATGTCGATATTCTTCAGTGCTTGCGCGTAGTCGACCATGTTGAGATGAATGCGCCCCCAAGTCTTTGCACGGCCGTCGTACTCCTGTCTGATCCTTGCCCCGCACTGCACAAAGTCTCGATTCTTCCAACTGCCCCACTCGTAGGCTTGATGAAGTCGTTGAAGTGCGTCCGCGGCAAACTTAGACGTTGTCGATAGCAATCATGAAGTCGTCCACGCTCGCCACTGCCAAGCCGCACAACTTGTCATTCTTGTCGGGGGGGGTACCATAAGCACGGCTCGGTAATGGACTCGACCCAGCCCAGCTTGTCCATGTCCTTCCTCTCTCGGGACCACCAACGTCTCGGCGTGTTCACCAGGCCGTAGACTGCCCTCGTCAGCTTGATGCACTGATGGTGTTCCAGCTGCACTGCTTCTCGCAACTCCTTCACTGGCTCGGCCAGAACGTTGCGATCTTCTTCTCCTAGATCCCCCCGGAGAAACGCGGCCGTGACGTCGCCCTTGAACGCCTGGAACCTCATCGACGCAGCGACTCCCAATAACATATGTCTCGCTCTGCGGCTGCGCGTTGGCGATGCGGTCTGGATCTGGCCAAGGCTGGGATCGGCGTGCCCTAGCGCGACGAGTCGGGCTTTCAGATCCCCCGATTCTTTTCGAGTGATGACCCAGCGCGTCTTCATCAGGGCTCTGGGATGCACTCCTGCTCGACGAGCCGCCTCGCAGACCTTGTACTTCATGAACGACTTGATCTCGTTACTCTTTGCTGCTGGCAGTTGAGCTCTTTCTTCCGGAGTAAGGTTCTTTAGGTGCACTTCTACTTTATTCTGCTGCACCAAGGCTGTCAGGGCTTTTCTCCTGTTTCTGGTGCAGCAGGTTCACGTTATTCTCCTCCATCTCGAATACAATTGTGACTGCCAGTGCTGCAGCTTCTCCTCCGACGTGACCTATCAGATCCCCTCTTCGTAATTTCTGGGTGTGTTCCCAGGGAGCCTTCCATTCTTCTGATCATCCTCCTTCGGGTTTCTCTCGCAGAGTACCTTGCAGCGCAACGAACGGTACCTTCTCGTTGAGCTCTGCTAGATAGCCTAAGCAGTCAGCTCGCTGACGTTTTACCTCGCGATTATCAGGAGGCTCTGTACTGGCTTCGCGCTTATTGATTCCTTCCGGTGGCGGTTCGTTGTTCCATTGAGCTGGTCGAGCTGGTCGTGCAGGGCGGCGTTCGCCATCTTCCTTTTCTTCTTGATATACCTCGCCTCCGTGCTCTTCATCTCGTTGACGAGGTCCTGGTGGAGATTCCTCTTCTTCGTGGTGACCTTCCTCTGCTCGAGCGGCTGGTTCGTGATGTGCTGGCGGTGCGTGTCCAGGTTGCTCGTCGGCTTCACATTCTGGTATGTCGTCCCATTTGTCAGGCCCAGCTTGGTCCACTAGGTCGTCGAACGAGCCCTTGGTGAGTTCGTGCACTATCTTCCGGAAATGATCTGAACTTCCTGCTGAGATGTTATCCAGCGTTTGCTTTGCCTTCGCAGTAGTACGTAGGTGTGCTGAAGCGGCTCGTACCAGGCGGTCGCCATCTACCAGCCAGATTATTCCTCCGCGCTCGCAAGCTCCATCCTTATTCTCGCGCTCTTGCATGAGTGCTGTAGCTGGCCCGTGAAATCGTCCAGCCATGCCCTGTTTGGTCTGGTGACTGTTCCTTTTGGAGCTTCGCCGGCGGCGTGCCTTCTCGCCTGTTTCCCACGTCTTGAACGGCCGCGTCTTCGCCAGCAGCGCCCTCTTTGACTTCTCCGACAGGTAGTGGTCTACGCGCGCCTTGTACGCTGCCTTCTTGACCGCGGTGAGGCCCTGGAAGTTCTTGTCGATCATGTGAGTTCTGAGCACCGAGGGGTTATTTTCATCTTCTAGACCTTGCCCCGGCGGGGTACGACCCATCATCAGCATGAACGGACTGTATCCTTTGTGACGCATCAGGTCGTTGTTCGCGGCACATGCCCACGTGAAAATCTCGTTCGGGTCGGTGTCGTTTGGGAGCCCCCACGCGATGCGATTCGCAATCTCTTTGATCGTCTCGATGCTCCTCCCGCTCGCGCCCATCCTCCAGCGAGCTTCACTTGGTTCCGGTCTCCGCTCGACGCCGTTGCCCGACGTCCACGCACGGGGCTCAGCTTGGCGAAAGCAACCCTGCAGGATCTGTGCGAAGTACCTTTGGTTTACCATAGTGCAGAATCCATGTGGTGAGAACCAGCAGTGGGAGTGGTAGTGGTATTGGTGCAGCTTTCCAGCTGGCATTTGACGTAGCGGCTTCCGTAATATGCGCGTAGCGCTCCACGAACATGATATGCTCTACGAGGATGGGTCCAGTAGAAGCTGTCGCAGCCCAGCTCCTTCCCCAGCGGTGCCACCGAACGTTCTGATCTCGCAATCGGCCGGAGTTGAAAACGTTGAGCTGCCTTACAGGAGGGACATTCGTAGTGGTTGCACAGGTCGATGATCTTCTCATTGGCCTTCCTGCTCTTAAGGGCTGCCTCGACTGTCCTCATGCTGCAGTGCCCGAAGTTGCGATGTACATGTGCGATGATAGCCTCCAGATCTCTGTTCTCTCGCTTAGAGCACCCTTGTACGCTTTTCGGAAGTGGTAGTCGAAGGTTCCCTACTGAACGAGCTTCGCCTCCATCTTCGGGTCGAGCATCGCGCTCCTCCTTCCCGGCGCGAGTCCCTTTCTCTTTTGCTGAATCATCTCCTTCCGGTGCCTGCGGTACTTCTGCTGGTTCCAGGGTTGGTCGCTTGCGTTCCCGAGTTCTGGGTCATCTGCGTCAGCTGGTCGCTTCGTCGTGTACCTGTGCCTTGCGGCAAACACTCCTCCTTGTTCCAGCTCATTGCGCGACTTCACGAGAAAGCTTAGAGCATCGTCTGACGAGGGTTTGATCATGAAGTACTTGGCGATATGCTTGCACATGTTCGCGGGGTAGTTAGCTGAGAGTGCCGCTCGAGTGCTTCCCTCAAGAGGTAGATGAACATGAAGATTTTGGCTTACTCTCACAACGTTCTCGCTGAACTTCTCGTCTGAGGTCGCGATGCACCACTTCTTCTTCAGCAACGCGCCTTCCTTCTCGCCCCTCATGTCGTACATGCATCCATGGATGACGGCGCTAGAGAGCTTCCCCTTGATTTCCTTGAGGTTACCCGTCCATGATCTGCACATTCCTGGCTGCTCTAAATTGATGTCACCGAAGTCCTCTTCTTTGAGCGTGTTGATCACCCACAGCAGGTTCCTCTGAATCTTCCTCGTCTTGATCAGCTTCTTCTCGGACTCCTCGGTGATGGGATTCAGGTTCTGAAGCGGGCACTCTGCCCCACAAGGTGGGGAGAACCGGACCTCTCTCGGCCTCTTCTCTTTGAGTATCATCAGAATGTCCTCTGCCCTGGTACGCGTCGAGAAGTCGTAGCCGTTCCAGTTGCTAAACCTCTCGGCCTTGTCACCTATTTCCATCGCCGCCTTCGATAGCCTTGAGTCCGCCACACAAGCCTCTGCCAAGTCCAATCTCTCGTAGTTCTCCGCTGCGTCCCAGGCCAACTTCGGCGTGTGATTCAGCGCTGTCACCGCTGCTAACAGAGCACTCCACATCTTTGGTTTCACACCGCGTGAAAGTCCCCGAACGGCCTCGGCATCCCTGACGGCGTCGGCAGATTTTCCGGCACTGGGATGTTCCTGACGTCCTTGACGCCGCTGCTGCTGCTGCTGACCATCTCGGGTACCCCGAACCTCTTGCTTGCCTTGGGCTTCTCCATGGTTTCTTCCTCCACCTTGAACAGGTTGCAGTTCACATTCGACTTGTCGTTGAGACCTGGCGTGTCGATGAGGCCCTTCTGGATGATCTCCTTGGCCAGCGTGGTGTGCTCATCGTTCCTGATGGCCTGCCTCTCGTTCTCGATAATCTGCTGCACCTCGGTGTCCGTCAGCGTCCTGATGACTTCCGATGGCAGACGGCTTGGTAGTGGCCTGGCCGAAGTAGGCGTAGGCGCTCCGGTAGTTGGCTTCTCCATCTCCGTCTCCGTGCTGCTCGATGATGAGTTCCATGTTGGGTTGCATGAGGGTCGTGGTAGTACTTGGGCATACCCCGTCGCCTCCAGTCTCTGGAAGTTCTCGCGGGACTTGGTACAGAGAGCCAGCTGCTCGTTCTGCACCCGATTTAGCATGTACTTGAAGAGAGTCTCTCCATAATCCCTGCACTTGACTTGTTCCATGAAGCCGCTCGTCCCTTGGAGGGTCTGGTTGCGATGAATGCATGACCTGGCCATAGACTGCCCCGACGAGGAGGCTGGTGTCGAGGGGCTCTGGCTGTATACGTTGAGCCTGAGCCGAAACGTATTTCGGAAAGGCCGATATGCCTACCCAACGATATACTTCGACTTGTCGAGCGTGTGAGAGATGTTGAAATCGATTGAGAAGTGATACCCGTTCACCGTTTTCTCAAATAATATAGGTAAGCTGGTCCCCAAGAAGCCCTCTCGAAGTGTGATCACCGAAATCTTGAGGGTCACAACGTTGGAGTCGAAGTCTACGGTGTATCCGGCACAAGAAACCCGAATACGATACCCATATGTCTTTAGCCGTTTTCTTTCCTTCGATACAGTTGGCGGTTTTCACGAGGTAGTTCAGAATGGGGTTCAGTATTTCTTCACATAGTTTCGGAAACTGATTTCGCAGGTTGAGGCTCAAGTCTAGAAGTTGGCTGAAGATTGGCAGGATGTCGAGAAGAGAAACAGAAAGTCTGTTTAAGTGAACAATCCAGCATTTCGCGTCTGGTCCCCCTGAGCTTCGGACCGAGGTGATTTCCTAGGACGAAACAGGCAATTGGGCTCATTCACTGAGGGTTGTCATCCCTCTCTTCAGTTCTTCTGAAACTGTTTCACTGTCCTCACAACTGAAACTGACGCGGACCCCCCCCACGAACCTTCCTCTGCCGCGCTGCGACATAACAGATACTTGTTTGGGGGAGGTTCCAGGCCTGCTGTGACCAAGGCGGCATTGCGCCTTGACGGATGCCTCGGCAGAGGACTTGGGACGTGCGACCTCTGCCGTTCGCCAGCGGAGCATTTCGCCCTGGGGCCACGCTTTGCGGAGAGTCACCGTCGTCACCCAGATGCTACGCAGGGGCGATTTGCTTGGCATCAGTCGGACGTGTGCCTTCCTCGGCGGGGATCATCAAGGAGGATATTGGATCATCGTGCGGGAAAACACGCACGCAATCGAATCGTGCCAAGGGGAATGGACGTCCGAGCGACGGCAATTCTGGGAAACGTGAAGATGCCGATGCCGCGACGCTACCTCCCGGACATCTGCCCGGGCGCGCGCTGACCAGATCTCCGAGGCGAATCCAGCCGTGGCGACGAGAATTTCGCAGCAACGGTAACAATTGGTATTTGTATTGTGGCTGGCGCGGAAACAAATTACCCAGAGGATGATGAAGCTGATTCCCCCTGGCCCCTGGGAGGGAGGGAAGGGGAGGAGGAGGAACGAGGAACAGAAGAGAGAGGGCGGGAGGGAGGGACGGAGGGAGGGAAGATGGGAGGGAGGGAGGGAGGGACGGAGGGAGGGAGGAGGAGAAGAGGGAGGAGGAGAAGGAAGAGGAGGAGTTGGAGGAGGAGGAGGAGGAGGAGGAGGAGGAGGAGGAAGAGGAGGACGAAGAGGACTGCCACGACGGCCTTGCCCCCCGCGCGCGTGCGAGAGGGCGAGCTGGACGAGGCGCGAGCCGCCCGCAAGCGGGACCAGGTGGTGGGCGTGGCCGCATACGCGATGGAGGCTGGGCGGCTTTGGAATGCCCCCCTGGTGGGTTGATGAGATTCGATGGTGGGCCTGTTTTCCACCACCACCACCACAAGTTGGAGGTGGAGGGGGGCCTCCTCCTCCTCCTCCTCCTCCTCCTTTTCTTCATTCTCCTACTCATTTCCCCGTCCAACTTATGGTGGAGGTGGTGGAAAACAGGCCCATCATTCGAAGGAGGACAAATGCTACGAACATGCACTTTCGGCGCTCCGCGCGGATTTTTGTGAGCCGCGCTGGGCCCCCCCGGCGGCGCCTCTGGCGCCGCCCCTGGCGAGCTCCGCGCGCCATGGAAGGGGGTCCAGCGCAGTTGCCAGAAGTCCGCGCGGAGTGCCGAACGTTCACGTAAATAGAGCAATGTGGTCTCCACTTCTCTTTCTCCTTTTCCTCCCGCCTGCGGCCTCCCGCACCTACCCCTCCTTCTTGTCGCCTCTTGCCCTGTGCGGAAGGACCGCTTGTGCGTGCATGTTGCTTGCGGTACCTGTCTCCGACCTCGCTGACCCTGAGGGGTTGCGATCTGCGAAGTTGTCGCCACTTTCGAGGACTGCTGGTGGGTCCAGCGGATCGGGGCACCGCGCGGATCTGAGCGAGACCTCGCCGTCCCTGAGGGGTTGCGATCTGCGAAACGGTCGCCACTTTCGAGGACTGCTGGTGGGCCCAGCGGATCGGGGCACCGCGCGGATCTGAGCGAGACCTCGCCGTCCCTGAGGGGCTGCGATCTGCGAAACGGTCGCCACTTTCGAGGGCTGCTGGTGGGTCCAGCGGAGCGAGGCACCGCGCGGATCTGACCGAGACCTCGCCGTCCCTGGGGGGCTGCGACTTGCGACGCTGTCGCCACTTGCGAGGGCTGTTGGTGGGTCCAGCGGAGCGAGGCACCGCGCGGACCTGAGCGAGACCTCCCCGTCCCTGGGGGGCTGCGATTTGCGACGCTGTCGCCACTTTCGAAGGCTGCGGAAACAGGACTGTAACAGTGGAAACTGATAAATGCAACTGGAACAGGGAGCTGCAATCCTCACCTTCGCAGCCTGGTGGTCCCGCAAGGGGGCCGGCGGTTTTGATCACATTATGTACTAGGACCGCCTGCTCACGATGTACTATGAAACCGGGACAGACCATGAAATTAACAGTGCCCCGAAGGGACTTTGCCAGGACCTTGCAGGGAGCATGACCTCCCTTTATTTGATTATGGTGTCCTGTTGGACGAGGCCGCATTACCAGTCAGTCCTACTATCCAGATACCCCCACCGCGCACAGCGCTGTTGGTGAAAGAGCGCAGCAGCGCTGCAGCGTGGCGGATTGCGGAGGAAGAGGACGACGACCAGGGGGGCTGAGCAGGACGGGAAGCGGGAGAGTGGGGACCGAGAAGGGTTGGGAGAATGAGGAAGAGGGGGAGGAACACGACGACGACGACGACGACGATGACAACGATGAGCCGACGAACGGCGGCGGCTGCGGCAGCAGCCGCGGCGGCGGCATCGGTGGCGGGCCCGGCCCGGAGAGGCCATGCCCCTGGGCGCGCGCGTGGTGGAGTTCGGGGCGGGGTCGGGGCACTTGGGCGTGCTGCTGGCGCACCTGCGGCCGGACGCGAGCGTAGTGCTGGTGGAGTGCAAGGACGGCGGGCGCGGAGCCGGCCGCCGAGGAGGAGGGAGGTGCGTGCCTGGTCGGAGGAAGGGCGGGGGGGGGGGAGTTTGGGGGGGGGGGCCAAATCTGCTGCGCGCAAATGGTGCCGGCCACGCCGCGGGTCGATTTCCTCCTGTCAGGCGAAGAGCAGACGGAAGAGCCAAACGAGTAAGCTGATTCGCTGGCCCCCCTGGCTGTCCCTCCCTTTCGTCCGACCTCGATCCGCTGGTGAGGCGAAGAGAGGGCGGAGCAACCAGGCAATTGAGCTGATTCGCTAATCTTTGCTATTCCTCCCCTTCGTCCGACCCGAAGGGACTGGACTGGACTGCCACCTGAGTCGCCGAAGTCTCCTCGGTCAGACGAAAAAGCATCGCTGGAATGTTATTCCACCCGCAAGCGAAGTCGAGGCATCGCAACGGACCCCCCAGCTCACACTCGCGGCACGACCATCCTATAGAGGGACAAGCCTAGAGGAGGAAGTTCGAGGCTTCCGGATGTGAGCGGTCAGCCAGCACGAAACAAATCCCAAGCCTCACTGTTGGCATATATACGTCACCTCGTCTGGGCGTCCCAAGATTGTCATCGGCCGCGGCCTGCCAATCTCTGGGACGGGCACGAGCTCGAGGCTGGTTCGAGAGGGAAGGGGTGGTGGGGGAGTGCGACCGAGGTCCTGAAACGCTCTCGGCAGTTTCTTTCAAAGGAGATGCACATGTCCAGACATAATCGTTCGGAACTCCGCGCGGGCAGGCGACGGCGGCGCTGAGGGCGCGCAGCGTCGACGGCGGACGGCGGCCTCAGCGGCCACGGCGACGGCGCCGTCGACGGCGGCGAGGGCGAGGGCGACCTGCGACGTCCGTGGCGTTCGTGGGCAGCGCGTTCGGGGGTGGTGGGCGCAGGGGGGGGGGGGCGCGTCGGCCCCCAGTGGCCCACTCTCACCTGCGGAAGGGACCCCACGTAAGGAGGGGGAAAAAAAACAGACACAATGAATCGTCGACTCCCAGAGAACATGGGGGAAAATATGGGAAGTGGGGGGGTAAATATCTGGAATCTGGTTATCTGTGTGTATTTATTTGTGTGTCCCAGGGCCCCTTTTGACCATGGCCCACCCCGCCCGGGAGCCTGCGGCCCCGCCGTCGGGGGCTTCCCGCCGATCGATCGGCGACGCATCGCAGATTCCGGCTCGAGGGCTCCCGCCCCGCGCCGGTCCCTGGGTTGTCGCCGGGTCACAGCTCGGGCCTCTGGCGGCCGTTCGGGACGATTCTGGGGAATGCTCTCGACGAGGCGCAGCAGCTGGAAGGCATCGGAGGCTGGACCCTCCCCCTCATTCTTCCGGACCCTCCGCCCGAGCCTTCCGCCCTCTTCTTCGGTTCGATCTATGTGGCTTCCCTTGGCTTGCGCAAGGCCTCCAGGCACTTCGATGAATTATTCCGTATTTTTCTCGCGGAGGTCGGAAGGTATGGAAGGTGGAGGCGGATAGGGAACGCCGCCAAGAACCGACAGAAGCGTTCGAAGGCCTTGAGCAGACTCCGGCTCGAGGCTTCCCCTCTGGAGCCGGCCGCCCCCCTAGGCGCTCCCCCTCCTCGCGTGCTGCCAGAGGTGCCCCTGGCCCGAGATGTGCCCAGGAGTTTCAGGGAGGCCCCCACGGCCTCGGGGCCCCGAGCTGCCCCGGGGGCTCCGGAATGGAGCGAACAACTGGGGGCACCCTTGGCCGTAGGCACCTCTCGAACGGAGGCTGGGACGAGGAGCTGCGTCCCTCTGAGCAGGCCGCGGCGCCCGAGGCCTCCTCCAGAGCCGCGGGGTCTCAGAGGTTTCCGATGCATCCTCCCCTGATCCGAAGAAGAACAAAACGGCATACACAAACTTGTTGGCGCTCCGCGCGGATTTCAAGTATCCGCGCGGGGGACCCCTGGTGGCGCCTCCGGCGCCACCCCTGGCGCAGATCCAAGAAATCCCGCGAGGAGCCCAAAAAGTCTATGGCGTTTTTGTTGCTTTTCTCTCTTATCATGAGATCCTCGCCCCCTCCACTGATTCGATCCTCGTCCCCTCTACTGGTTAGATCCTCGTCCCCTCTACTTTTTTTTCCTCTACTGATTAGATCCTCCTCCTGGCTTCACCTTCATTCCTCGTAGCCCCCGACCCCTGGGCGTGGGGCGGCGGCGGCCGGCGGCGGCCGCGGCGGCAGGATTACAGCGTGCCGGTGGCCCGGCAGCGCATCCGCGGCCTCGGGCTCGGCAATTGCGAGGTGTTCCATGGAGTTCTGGGGGGGGCGCCGTCGTCCAGAAGGGGAGAGGGATGGGAGGAGGAGGAGGAGGAGGAGGAGGAGGAGGAGGAGGAAGAGGAGGAAGAGGAGGAGGAGGAGATGGACGAGGACGAGGAGGAGGCGGAGGAGGAGGAGGACGAGGACGAGGAGATGGACGAGGACGAGGACGAGGCCGACGAGGAGGAGGAGGAGGAGGCGGAGGAGGAGGAGGAGGACGAGGAGGAGGAGGACGAGGAGGAGGACGAGGACGAGGACGAGTAGGAGGACGAGTAGGAGGAGGAGGAGGAGGAGGAGGAGGAGGAGGAGAAGGAGGAGGAGGAGGAGGAGGAGGAGGACGGTCAGCATCGCTCGACCGACGCCGATGCCCATCCCCATCTGCACCCCGACCCCCACCATCTCCCCCCCCCTAGTTGGGCATGTACATTCACCGAGTGCGTTCCACTACTCACCATCTCACCCCCACCATCTCACCCCCCGAAGGAAGCGGCCTACATTCACCGAGTGCGGTCCACTACTCGCAAAGTGCCTACTCGCAAACGTCCGAACAACATGTGTTTGGTCGATGTAATAGATCGTAGATCCCTCGCGGCGGATCGAGGCCATTTGCGAGTAGTTATTTTGCGAGAAGCGGAGCGCGCTTGTCTTTAGATCCCCCATGCCTGCAGGGGTAAGGCGGCCAGTGGGGACAGGCTACGCTCATGGGGTGATGGATCGGTAGGAGGACAAGAACGCACAGACTCCCAGGAAAATATGGGAACATTTGGGAAGTGGCGGGAGACGGATACCCAGAGCATGGGATATGCGTCTAGGGATATAATAAGGGGGATCCTGCGATTTGTGCATATATTTTTGTTTGTGTGTGTGTGTGTGTGTGTGTCCTTGGGCCCCTTTAGGGGAGGAGGGGGGGCGAGAAGGATCAGGGGGTGGCTTGGGGGTTCGAGGTGCAAGGCTCTCTGGCATGTTCGTCGGTCGCTCTCGGCGGTTTATTGCGGCCTCCGGCCGCTCTCACGGCCGCTTGCGTCGAAGGTAAGGACGCGGCGACGAGGATCGGGAGAACTGGGACTATGGTTTGGGGTTTCGAAGCGCAAGGTTCTCTGGCATTTTCGTCGGCCGCCCTCGGCGGTGTTCCAGCCTCTGGGCACTCTCTCGGCCGCGGGCGCCGAATGTAGGAGCCCGACGACGAGGATCGGGAAGGGGGGCCCAGCAAGCGAAGATAAAAGCCGGCAGTACACATGAACGTGCTGGCGCTCCGCGCGTCGATGGCAGATCTGCTGCGTGCGGCTGGTGGTCTGGGCCCCGCCGCCGGGCGCGCTCCTGGACAGAGTAGGTGGGCGCCGTGCCGACCAGCGGCGACCCCGCCGCCAGCGTTTACCAGCATCCCTAAGATTGACACGCCAAAAGGCGATGACAATCTTAGGGATGCACCCTCAAAAAGTAAGGGAATCCCTAAGATTGGCATCGTGATGAGGAGACGCCCAGCATAGGGACAGGGATATGCTCCAGGCTGGTAAAGCTTTCAGTGTTGAGCGCCGCAGGCGACCCAGAGCCCATCGATGCTGAAAGATCTGGCGTTCCCGAAACAGCCGATCGTTCGAGGTTGAATGATATCCCCGCGGGGTCAGGAACCAGCACACGGGTCGTCACGGCACGAGTCTGCTGTAAGGTATTCCAGGTCTCCCAGATGGGGTCGGAGTAGATGGGGTCGGAGGATCGCGCCGTAACGTCGATGCATCGGCTTTGCGGTTCGATGTGGAGCCCGAGCTTCTCCACGCCGACGGCGCGGATGTATCGCCGAGTTCGCCGATGCATCGCCGACGCATCGCCGATGGATCGGCGATGCATCGGCGGTGCGGCGAGATCCTCCGAGCCCATCCACTGGGACCCCATCTGGGAGGCCTCTAGATACGGATACCGCCGCTCGCCTGGGTCGGGCGAGATCAGCCTCATCGTCCTCTGGGCGTTTTTCCCCACATGCTTCGTGGGGTTCTGGTTTTCTTCCCTGCCGCGCCGCACCCGCGTCTTCTCACACCTCCCCTCCTCTCTCCTTCTTCCTCCCCTCACACACACACACACACTTCACTCTTCCCCCCCTCGTCACAGCACTGCTCAGCTCAGCTCAACTCAGCTCAGCACAGCTCAGCTCAGCTCAGCTCAGCACAGCACAGCTCGGCTCAGCTCAGCACAGCTCAGCACAGCCCAGCACGGCTCAGCTCAGCACAGCACAGCACAGCTCGTGGCATTTTCTCGACACCACAGGGGGTGCGCAGGGGTTGGTCTCTCAGCTCGGCCGCTATCCACGACACTGGCGCAAAGCCTAGCAGGCGTGGCACTTCTCGACACCAAAGGGGGTGGGCAGGGGGTGGTCTCTCAGCTCGGCCGCTATCCACGACACTGGCGCAAAGCCTAGCAGGCGTGGCACTTTCTCGACACCACAGGGGGTGCGCAGGGGGTGGTCTCTCAGCTCGGCCGCTATCCACGACACTGGCGCAAAGCCTAGCAGGCGTGGCACTTTCTCGACACCACAGGGGGTGCGCAGGGGGTGGTCTCTCAGCTCGGCCGCTATCCACGACACTGGCGCAAAGCCTAGCAGGCGTGGCACTTTCTCGACACCACAGGGGGTGCGCAGGGCGGCCTGGTGGCACTCTCGAGCTCTCTCAGCTCGGCCGCTATCCACGACACTGGCGCAAAGGCTAGCAGGCGTGGCACTTTCTCGACACCACAGGGGGTGCGCGGGGGTGGTCAGCTCGGCCGCTATCCACGACACTGGCGCAAAGCCTAGCAAGCGTGGCACTTTCTCGACACCACAGGGGGTGCGCAGGGGGTGGTCTCTCAGCTCGGTCCGCTATCCACGACACTGGCGCAAAGCCTAGCAGGCGTGGCACTTTCTCGACACCACAGGGGGTGCGCAGGGGGTGGTCTCTCAGCTCGGCCGCTATCCACGACACTGGCGCAAAGCCTAGCAGGCGTGGCACTTTCTCGACACCACAGGGGGTGCGCAGGGGGTGGTCTCTCAGCTCGGTCGCTATCCACGACACTGGCGCAAAGCCTAGCAGGCGTGGCACTTTCTCGACACCACAGGGGGTGCGCAGGGGGTGGTCTCTCAGGTATCCACGACACTGGCTCTGGCAGGGGTGCGCAGGGGGTGGTCTCTCAGCTCGGCCGCTATCCACGACACTGGCGCAAAGCCTAGCAGGCGTGGCACTTTCTCGACACCACAGGGGGTGCGCAGGGGGTGGTCTCTCAGCTCGGCCGCTATCCACGACACTGGCGCAAAGCCTAGCAGGCGTGGCACTTTCTCGACACCACAGGGGGTGCGCAGGGGGTGGTCTCTCAGCTCGGTCCGCTATCCACGACACTGGCGCAAAGCCTAGCAGGCGTGGCACTTTCTCGACACCACAGGGGGTGCGCAGGGGGTGGTCTCTCAGCTCGGCCGCTATCCACGACACTGGCGCAAAGCCTAGCAGGCGTGGCACTTTCTCGACACCACAGGGGGTGCGCAGGGGGTGGTCTCTCAGCTCGGCCGCTATCCACGACACTGGCGCAAAGCCTAGCAGGCGTGGCACTTTCTCGACACCACAGGGGGTGCGCACAGCTCGGCCGCTATCCACGACACTGGCGCAAAGCCTAGCAGGCGTGGCACTTTCTCGACACCACAGGGGGTGCGCAGGGGGTGGTCTCTCAGCTCGGCCGCTATCCACGACACTGGCGCAAAGCCTAGCAGGCGTGGCACTTTCTCGACACCACAGGGGGTGCGCAGGGGGTGGTCTCTCAGCTCGGCCGCTATCCACGACACTGGCGCAACGCCTAGCAGGCGTGGCACTTTCTCGACACCACAGGGGGTGCGCAGGGGGTGGTCTCTATGCGTTGCAGGCTCGCAGGGCGCGGCAGGCGTGGCACTTTCTCGACACCAGAGGGGGTGCACAGGGGGTGCGGTCTCTATGCGCTGCAGGCGCGCAGGGCACGGCATGCGCGGCATTTTCTCGACACCAGGAGGGTGCGCAGGGGGTGCGGTCTCTATGCGTTGCAGGCGCGCAGGGCACGGCAGGCGCGGCATTTTCTCGACACCAGGAGGGTGCGCAGGGGGTGCGGTCTCTATGCGTTGCAGGTGCGCAGGGCATGGCAGGCGTGGGAATTCTCGACACCAGAGGGGGTGCACAGGGGGTGCGGTCTCTATGCGTTTCAGGCGTGCAGGGCGCGGGAGGCGTGGCAACGTCTCGATAACAGAGGGGGGTGCGCGTGGGGTGCGGTCTCTATCCGTTGCAGGCTCGCACGGCGCGGCAGGCGTGTCATTTTCTCGGCATCAGAGGGGGCGCGCAGGGAACGGCCACCAACATCATTATCACATGCTTCTTTTCAGCTATCATCACTCCAGCCATAATATAAGTATGTGGGGCTCCTCGGTAGTGTAATTTTTCTTGTTTTTTTTCACACCAGCGATCACAGTAGGGGAAGGTACCGCTGCCGCGACCGCTATCTAGTTTCCGCCTGATTGGGCCTACAGTGAGGCAGTCGTCGCAACGGCTGGCCGTGGTCAGAACGCACCTTGTGAGGTGTTTGGAGAGTAACGGTATTGATACATTGTTCCCGCGTCGTCGCCGTCGTTGTTCTCTCTTCGGGTGGGCATATGAATGCCCATAACCGCCGCCCGAGAGATCGATGGACGTCTGCAGACCCTCTGCGGCCAAGCGTATCCAGATCAACAGGAGATCGATCCTGCAGAAGGTGGTTGTGGATGTGACCTGGTCTCGCATGCTTCTTCTCACCCGCCCTTTCTGTGATCCTCTTCCTGTGCATCTTCGCTCAGCTCCGCCTCCGCCTCTTCTGCGCTGCCCGGGCCTTGAGTATCAGGAGGGGAAGAACACAAAGACACAAGTCATTGTCGATGCCCAGGCAAATATGGGAAAACTATGGAGAATCCTGGGATTTGTGTGTGTGTGTGTCCCTGGGCCCTTTCAGGGTATTCTGGCATGGGCGTCCAGCCACCTCCACCCTCTGCGAAGTTTTGTTGGCACGGGTGGGGCGGAATGCACGAGTCCGGCCCCGCGCGGGAGAGGGGTGGGAAAAGCAACGGCGAATCGTGACGGAAAGGGCCAGTGAGGTGGGGGGCGGTGAGAGGGGGGGTCTCCAGAGGAAGAATGGAAAGAAGGAGGATTCATGTTGATGATGTTGATCATGATGAGGGTGATGATGATGAGGATGATGATGAGGATGGTGATGACGATAATGGTTATGATGATGATGACGATGATGCCGATGACGATGTTGATGATGTTGGTGATGATGATGTTGATGATGCTGATGCTGCTGATACTGCT
Source organism: Prorocentrum cordatum (assembly GCA_963575745.1). Classification (NCBI taxonomy): domain Eukaryota; class Dinophyceae; order Prorocentrales; family Prorocentraceae; genus Prorocentrum; species Prorocentrum cordatum. Next base: position 83,615 of record CAUYUJ010020446.1, read on the forward strand.
GATCACGATGTCGAGGATGCTGATGATGCTGATGATGAGGCTGATGATGGTACTGCGGATGATGCTACTGATGGTGGTGAAGCTGTTGCCGATGCTGCTGATGCTGATGATGATGTTGATGATGATGCTTATGATGATGCTGATGCTGACGATGCTGATGATGACGATGCTGATGCTTGTGCTGTTGCTGTTGATGATGATGCTGATGCTGATGCTGATGCTGGTGATGGTGATGATGAGGCGTGTTATGATGTTATTGGTGATGCTGATGATGATGATGCTGGTGCTGCCGATGCTGATGCTGATGCTACTGCTGCTGCTGGTGATGATGATGATGAGGAGGAGGATAGTGATGATGAGAAAAAGAATGAGGAGGGGGATGCTGATGATGCTGATGCTGTTGATGATGATGCTGATGATGACGACGATGATGATGCTGATACTGATGGTGATGATGCTGATGATGATGCTGATGTTGCTGATGATGCTGTTGATGACGATGATGATGCTGATCCTGATGATGATGGTGATACTGATTAGTATGATGCTCATGCTTATGATGATGCGGCTGACGATGATGATGACGATGATTGTGATTGTGATGGTCATTGTGGTGATGCTGATGCTGATGACGATGAGGAGGAGGATTATGCTGATTATTAGTATGATGATAATGATTATGATGATGCTGATGATCATGATCATGATCATGATCATGATGCTGATGGTGTTGGTGGTGGTGATGATGATGATGATGATGATGAGGAGGAGGAGGAGGCGGAGGAGGAGGAGGTGGAGGACGAGGAGGAGTATGGTGAGGGAGGAAGGAAGGATTGGCGGAGGAGGAGGAGGAGGAGGAGGTGTGCAGGAGGATCTAGTATGAGGTGAGGAAGGAAGCAGGGACGGACGGAGGAGGAGGAAGAGGAGGAGGAGGAGGAGGAGGAGGAGGAGGAGGAGGGTGGCTCGAGGCCTGCGCGGTGCTCCACGCTCGGGTGTGGCCCTCGGGGGCTTCCCAGTAGCACCTTCGGCCCCACAGGGACCCATATCCGCCCTCGAGCACATGTAGGCGGAGGAGGAGAAGGTAGGGAGGGAGCGAGGGAGGGAGGGGGCCAGGAAGGAAGGAAGGAAGGAAGGAATGAGGAGAAAGGGGGAGCATCGAGGAGGGGCAGGGCTCGACAGCTGTGCGGTTCTCGGCGGAGTGGAGAGGGGCGATGGGTGATGGGTTCTCTTTCCTCTCCGGATGGCGTTCGCAGGGTATTCACAGTTTATTGTGTCTGTCTGGGCGCCCATTTCGGGCTCAAGTTGCCAGCCTGCAGCATCACTTTCTCTTTGATTGGCGTCACCGTGTCTCGGTGCCGATCCTGCTGCTGGCGGAACACTTGGGGGGGCACTGGGGGTTCCCAACCCGCCCCCCCTCGAAAACCAGAGGGGGGTCACTACCGGTTCGAACCCTCCCCCCTCCCCCCCCAGTCCATCATGAAAAGGAGGGGGGTCAATCACGGTTCGAACCCCCCCTCCGCCGGCAAACGATTCACGCTCCTCGGGACAGTGGGACGGTGGTGGGGGCACTGGTGGGGCAGTGGTGAGGGGACAGTGGGACAGTGGTGCGGACAGTGGGACAGTGGTGGGGACGGTGGTGGTGACAGTGGTGGGGAGAGTGGGAATGTGGTGGGAACAGTGGTGGGGACAGTGGGGACAGTGCGACAGAGGTGGGGGCAGTGGTGAGGGTGGTGGTGAGGACGGTGGTGGGACAATGGGACAGTGGTAAGTACAGTGTGGAGAGTGGTGGGAACGGTGCGGACTGTGGGACAGTGGCAGGGGAGAGTGGGGACAGTGGGACAGCACAGTGGGACGACAGTGGTGGGGACAGTGGGACAGTGGTGGGGACTGGGGACAATGGGGAGAGTAGGACCGTGCTGGGGACAGTGGGGACAGTGAGATACTGGTGGGGGCGCACTGGTGGGGACAGTGGGTACAATGGTGGGAAAAGTGGGGACAGTGGAACAGTGGTGGGGACAGTGGGACATTGGTGGGGACGGTGGTGGTGGGGACAGCGGTGTGGGGACAGTGGGACAGTGGTGGGGACACTCGGGGCAGTGGGACAGTGGTGGGGACGCTGGTGGTGGGGACAGTGGTGAGGGCGGTGATGAGGACGGTGGTGGGACAATGGGACAGGGGTCCAGTGAGGACAGTGGTGTGGACAGAGGGGAAAGTGGTGTGGACAGAGGGGACAGCTCAGTGGGACAGCGGCGGGGAGAGTGGGGACATTGGGACCGTGGTGGGGACAGTGGGACATTGGTGGGGACGGTGGTGGTGGGGTCAGTGGGGACAATGGCGGGAACTGTGGACAGTGGGACAGTGGTGGGGACGTTGGTGGTGGGGACAGTGGTGTGGGGACAGTGGGACAGTGGTGGGGACGGTGGTGGTGACAGTGGTGGGGAGAGTGGGAATGTGGTGGGAACAGTGGTGGGGACAGTGGGGACAGTGCGACAGAGGTGGGGGCACTGGTGGGGAGGACGGTGGCGGGACAGTGCTGGGGACAGCGGCGAAGGCGGTGGTGAGGACGGTGGTGGGTACCCGGGAGTCGTTTGCCGGCGGTGAGTGGGGGGATGGGGGCTTCGAACCGGTAGTGACCCCCTCCGACTTTCTGGAGGGGGGGAGGGGTGGGGGGGGTCGAGCTGGTAGTGACCCCCCCGGTTTTCCGGAGAGCTGTGGGGCGGGGAGGGGTTAGGAGGGGGGGGGGTGTTGCCGGGGCAAGGGCATGGGAGTGGTGGTGGGGGGGTTTCGAGCGGGGAGAGGATTTTCGGATGGGGAGGGGGCGGCTCCCAGGTTCCGGAGAAAGAGGGGGGGGAGTTTTCCACAGTAGAGCGGCGGTGGATCACGCTCTCTCAAATGTAGGGTTGAGCCCGATGCTGGTCGCACACGTCAAGCCTGGGTGCAAAGCTGGCCGGGCGGGACTGACCCAAAGGAGGGGTGTTGTGGGACTCATCTCAATCGGATTCTGGCCGGACCCAGTGCGTGTCGTCCGCTGAACCGAGTCTCCAGGCGAAGTGTTTAGTTTCCCCCCACCCGACAGGTTCGGGTCGTTAGATTTAAGGACAGACATCCCAGCTCGCCCGCCCTGCATACCGCGGCCGCCAGATCCCCAGGGTCCCAATAATCCCTGGTGGTCCCGCCCCCCCACCGCCCTACATGCCGCGGCCGCCAGATCCCCAGGCTCCCGATAATCCCTGGTGGTCCCACCCCCCGCGCCGACTCGCGCACTATGCATACTGCGGCCGCCAGTTCCTCAGGTTCCCGATAATCCCTGAGGGTCCCGCCCCCCAGGGCGACTCGCCCACACTGCATACCGCGGCCGCCAGATCCCCAGGTCCCCCACAGAACAGAGCAACACACCACACCACCGAACATAACATATTCAAGCATAGCATACCAGATCATGACATACCATCTCGTAGCATGACACACCATGACAGAGCAGCGCATACCATAGCACAGCATCACAGCAAATATCATTACATACCATGGATAATCAATCACACCATAACACATAAACGCATGACGAGACATACCATACCACAGCATGTCACATCACCACATAACATGACAGCTTAGCATAGCATAACACAGCATGACAGCGCATGTTAAGACAGACCGGATAACACATAACATAACACAGCATAGCATAATACAGCGTTCAATGGGGGATTCTTCGAAGCAGCATACCTTTTGTTGTCGCAGCGCCGGCGGTCGCGCGGCGCGTCCGAGGCCACAATCGGGGGTTCGTAGAGGGGGGGTCTTCCAGAGGCGGGGTCAGGGAACATACCCAGCTGGAGGCTCACCTTTCATTCTTCCGGGAGCCGTTCAGAGTGATTTCTATCTAACCTTGTTTCGGCCCTTACCCTACCTAGCCGCTAGTGTCTGCTCTGAGGTCCTCGCCTCGGTTCGGTTCAGGGCCCTCGTCGGACCCCCTCGTCGCTATGTGACTCTCCTTGTGAGTTAGCGTTTGATTCTAACCCCACCTTCACTCGGCCACGCGCAGAAGGGGGTAAGGGAGGGGGGAACTCTTCTCAGAAGCACCCTGTGGAGCCTTGGATGTGGATGTAAGGCTGGCGCCTTCTGCGAAGTAGCCTCCTTCTGAGAAGCCTTCCCCCTCCCCCTACCCCCTTGTGCGTGCCGCCAACCTTGGTACGGAAGGAATGGGTACAACGACCGACAGTTTTTCTTGCCCATTTTGGTCAGGGCCCGCTGTCGGTGTTGCCGCGGACGTTGTCCCCCTCAGACGGAAGGCTGCCTGCCCAACAGCGCGGCCGGTGTCTGTTTTGGACAGCATCAGTTGGGCATCGTGCCGCCACTGCTTGACACTTCGCGTATCTCCACCAGCACTGGAGGGCGCGGGGCGGCCGCAACCCGGCCTAGCCCGCTTCCTCCTCGCACTCGGAATCTTCGGAGGAGGTCCTGGAGCGGCCGCAGCCCGTCCGTCCTCCGTTCTTTCCTCGCGGTGTTTGTCTCCTGCGTGTCGGCGTTCACCTGCGCGTTCTACACGGTGCCTGGGGTCTTTTTTCCCACGTTTGCTAATCACCCGCCGTTCCTGTCTTCTTTGGTGTTTATCGTACTCCTGCTGGTCCGTTCGCTGTTCTACGTCGTGGAGTCCCACTGGGTCCTGTGCTTCGTGTTCGGCAGGGTACCTGGGGAATCGTTTTCACTTTTCGCCCTTTTCCTTCCTGCCACCGCCGTCCTGGGTAACAGTGGCGTTTTTTCTCTGGTCGCAAATGGGGTCGCTCTTGTACTGCGTCCGCATCCAGTTCGACACCTACATGGGCGCGTTCCCGGTGCCGCTTCGTGATGCCGTCCGCGCCATTTTGGCTGCGCTGGGCTCCGTCCCGCTTTGCGCGTGGCGTTGCTCACCGTTTTGTTTTCCCCTTCGTTTGCGGCGCGGCCTGCCCCTGCTTGCGCGGCGTTCGGTTCGGTTCGCGCGCCCGCGTACCAAGAAGAAAGTGCCCCCGCCAACCCATTCAGACACATCGCCAGGCGAGTTGCCTTGACCAGGGAAGCGCAGAGGGGTGCAGTGTCACAACCGCCTTGGGAGCGTTTGATCGGAGGCCTCTGGGAGCTATTGGGGTCCCCGTGGAGCCTCTTGGTCGACCCCAGGTCGAGTCGAATCGACGGACGTTCGACGCTGCGCGGAATCACTCGTGGAGCGAGTGGTTCCAGGAAGGTCCCCCGGAAAAACAGCAGCGAACGTTTGGTCCCGAAAAAACACGGAGGTCCACGCGGATTCTCGGATCGACGCTCGACCCCCCTCCCCGGCGCGCCGATCCGAAGAATCCGCGCGGAGCTCCGCGTTTGTATGTTGATGTCCCCAGTCCAGGGGCGTTGCTCTGGCAAGAATCCCGCGGGAAATCTAGCCGTGGCTCAGTGCTTCGATCCTCGAGCCTCGTCACGTGCGCCGCGCCAGACCCCCGAAGCCGCCCTCGGCTCGGGCACGGTGGACCCTTGTCCCCTCCGACCGCCTCCTGGGGTGGCACGAGGGCGGCCGGCTGGCATGCGCGGGGGGTGCGATCGCCCCCATCGACGTCCCCCCCCTTCCTCCCCACCCGTGGGCATCGATCGGACGTGTGCGTTGTTTTCACAGGCGAAGACCATCAAGGAACATTTTGGATCCACGTGCAGCGGAGAGAACGCGCGAGACCGAAACACGCAGGGATTTCGGGGAACGGACGTCCGAGCGGCGGCAAGACCCGCATTCGGGCGGCGGCAACGGTGCGGCGGCCGCGGCAGGCGGCAACCGCGGCGGTGGCGGGCGAGGGCGGCAGGCGGCAAGCGGCGGCCGAATGCCCACCGCCACATCGCACGATCGGCCGCCCGGGGCAGGCACGGTGGACGCGTTCGCCGCCAGCGGGGCCCCGTTCGACCTGGCCGTGGGCTTGCACACTTGCGGCCTGCTGGCCGACGCCGTGCTGGCCCGCCGCCTCTCGGGAGGAAAGGGTGCGACACAACCGCCACGTGAGCATTGCTTTCCATGGGGGTGTGGGCCCTCGTCCTCCGCATCCTGGTCGGATCGCGCTGCAGGGGAGTCTCATGGGTCGCCAACGACGGCGACGGCGACGGCTGCTACGACGGAGGCGTTCAGAAGCTTCTGTACAGTCAGCCCGCACAGCAAGGATGAGCAACCTTCCTAAGGCTACCCTTGTATCTTCGTCCCTTAGCGACTTCCGCCCTTCCGCTGGCCAGGCTCGTTCGAAAAGCTTCGACATGTACGTCCAAGGCCCTTGCATCCTTATCGCGCATCCTTAAAATACGGATTGACTGCACCACGGACGCCCTGAGAAGCTTCTGCAGGCTTGCGGGTCCAGGGGTGTCTTCCAACGGCAGCCGCTGGCTGCGCCGCGTCGTGGGCATTTTCTTGGGACAGCCCCGGCTGCGCGCACCGCGGGGGTGGTTCGTGAGGAGTGCGGCCTTCCGAGAAGGCGGGCGGGCTTCTCGAAGGCCTCCGGGAGGTTCTAAGAAGGTCCGCGGCGGGCGAGGGGGTTAAGTGAGAAGGAGAAGGCCTTTTCAGAAGGCTCAGGAAACTTCTCAGAAGGCCGGGGAACTTCCGAGTCTTCTGAGAAGGCCCGCCCCTTCTCTTTCCCCCCCTCGCTCGCCGCCGAGATGGACCGTGCGTTCTTGGAAGCCCTTGTCCTTCATATACGGGCAACATGTTGTCCATACCTATACGACCACCCTTCGGGTGATAAGGAGGTTCGGGGGGGGAGGATGCAGCGTCTCACTCGATCGGTCTCACTATCCATCTCGCTATCGGTCTCGCTCGATCGATTTCATTCGATCGATCTCACAATCGATCTCACTCGATATATCTCATTCGCTCGGTCTCACAATTGATCTGATTATCGATCTCACAATCGATCCCACATTCGGTCTCACTATCGATCTCACTACCGATATCACAATCGATATAACATTCAACGTCATCATCATTATCAGCAACAACACCACCATCTCCATCGTCATCGGGACACTGTCATCTTCACATCATCATCATCGCCATCATCATCAACGCCATCATCATCATCATCATCATCATCATCATCATCATCATCATCATCATCATCATCATCATGCCATCATCATCAGCGCCATCATCATCTCATCATAGTCATCATCATCATCATCATCATCATCATCGGGACACAGCCATCGTCATCATCACCATCAACATCAGAATCATCATCATCGGGACACCATCATGGTCACCATCTCATCGTCACCATCATCAACAGCATCGGGACACCATCATCATCATCATCAGCTCATTATCATTATCAACATCATCAACAGCATCATCAACATCATCGGGACACCATCATCATCAGCAACATCATCATCACCAACATCATCATCAATATCATCACCGGCACAACATCACCATCACCATTATCATCACCACCGTCATAATCATCAGCATCATCAGCATCATCATCATCATCATCATCATCATCGGGATACCATAATCATCATCAGCAGCATCATCATTACCAACATCATCATCAACAACAACGGGCAGAAACATTATCATCATCATCATCATCGCCATCTCATCATCATCATCATTAACATCATCATCATCATCATCATCATCATCATCATCATCATCGTCACCAGGACACCATCATCGTCATCATCACCATCAACATAACCATCATGATCATCATCAACAACATCATTTTCGGGACACCGACGGAACACCGACGGGACACCGGCGGGACACCGCGGGGCCCCGGCCGCCAGGAAGGGAGACATTTGGTCCGGCCGCGCCTCAGCCTTACGGGACACCAGCGGGACACCGGCGGGACACCGGCGGGACACCGCGGGCCCCCGGCCGCCCGGAAGGGAGACATTTGGTCCGGCCGCGCCTCAGCCACACGGGACACCAGCGGGACACTGGCGGGACACCGCGGGGCCCCGGCCGCCCGGAAGGGAGACATTTGGTCCGGCCGCGCCTCAGCCACAGAGGGACGTTTTCCTCTCGCACGCCCACGCAGCTTCGCCTCGCCCGCACGCACGGCACGCACGAACACGAAACCGAAATCGATTTCCCGGTAGGGGGGCTCTCCGTTCCACTTCGATCTCACCCCCTCACCTCCGATCCACTGCAGTTTGGAGTGTCGGCCTCACTTCCCCAGAAACCCGAGGCGCACTGGGTTTGGATATCAATATGCCCCTATGTTTGTCATATTTCTCCACGTTGCGGCGCTCCTTCCACGACGGTGCGCCGTCGTAACCAATTATCTCGTCCTGTGCCCCAGCCGCGGTCGCCCCGCTTCTTGGACTTTTCCTTGGAGCCGTCCATCAAAAAAAAACTCCTTCCACGAGCGTCCAGGACACACTGGATCTGGATATGGATGTTGCCCGCCTTTTCAGTGTGCCGCCCCCCTCGCGCCACCCCCCTTTGTGCGCACTGCCACTGTCTGCATCGTCCTGCTCGAGCGCCCGGTGCCTGGCGTTGTGGCTAGAGTGCCGAAGCCTCTGGCGTACAGTCAAGAGTCATAGTAAGGATGCACGGATGTCCTTAGGGCTTAGGGTACTCTTGCGTCCTTGCTTCAGCCCCTGCGGGTGTTGACAACTCGCCGCCCAAAAGTGGCACCTTCGGCGTTCAAGGCCCGTGCATCCTTACTGCCTGTCCTTATTTCAGATTTCGAATGTGATGACTACCAGTCGGTCATTCCAAGTGGGTGTTTCTGGATGCCCGAGTCCCAATCTACAAGAGTCAAGTGGTGCTCCCTCTCCTCTCCTCTTCAGGGGGCGGGCGGAGGCCCAATCTACGTTCATTTCCTTCCTCGCTGGTAATTTGAAGTAGTTATGCCTGGATGCCCAGGTCCCAATCCACAAGAGGATCGAGTGGTGCTTCCTCTTCCCTCCTCTTCGCGGGGCGGGCGGACGCTCAATGCGCTTTCAGCTCCTTCCTGCACCACGCTTCTGTGCCCACTTCTCCCGACCGACGGCTGCTCACTTCAACCCTGGCGTGGTGTTTCCCAGAAGTCCGTTGCGGCGGGCCGCTTCGGGACCCAGGGCCATCAGACCGATCCGGGACGGGGGCCGCCCCTTGGGGTGGGGGTCGAGACCTGTGGGGCCCGCGGATTTCGGGCCCACCGTAGGGCTGGTGCTTGGGTGCTTGGGCGTGGTGGAACGCCCCGGGGAAGGGGTCGAGGCCTGTGGGGCGCGCGGAGTGGAATCTCGGGTCCATTGTAGGGCTGGCTTTCCCCATATGCTACCATGGGGTTCTTGTTATTACTTGGGCGCCTCCTACTCCATCCTCTTTTTCTCCTCCTCCTCTTCCTCATACTTAGACTTACATTTACACTGGCTTACTCATACACATACTTACTCATACTCAGACCTGGTCATCTTAACTTACTCATTATCATACCTACTCATACTCAGACCTACTCATGCTGAGACTCACTCATACCCAGATTTACTCATGCTCAGACCTTCTCATTGTCTGACTTACTCAACGCACAGCAGATTGTGAGGTTGTCTCAGGCGGGGCGCTGGTTTCAGCACACCAAAGGGGAGCCGCCGAGGGGTATGACACGGTCCCGTTCGCGGCCATGTTGTTAGGATGTCTTAAGCGGTTTGCCTGTTTTCTGTCCCAGCATCCTTCGCTTGGAGAGCAGATTGTGAGGATGTCTCAGGCGGGGCGCTGGTTCCAGCACCCCTAAGGGGAGCCGCCGAGGGGTATGACACGGGCCCGTTTGCGGCCGTTTGGTTGGGATGTCTCAGGCAGTCTGCCTGCTTTCTGTCTCAACATCCTTCGCTTGGAGAGCAGATTGTGAGGATGTCTCAGGCGGGGCGCTGGTTCCAGCTACCTAAGGGGAGCCGCCAAGGGTGCTTTCATGACTACGTTCGCGGCCGTTCTGTGGGGATGTCTCTAGCGGTTTGCCTGCTTTCTGCGTTTTGCGTTGTGTCCCGAGTGGTTCCCCCCGTTGCGTACGGCGGTCAAGGAGGAGTGACCAGGTGTTGCTGGCGAAGAGCTTGTGTCACCGTGGGATGTTGCTTTCTCTCTCCGTGGTGTTTTCCAATCTTTCCGATGATAGCACTACCCTACAATATGAGATGCACATATGGCTCATATGACTAGACGCTCATTTAAATACCCCAAAACACATTTTTACCGTTTAAAAAGGATGCACCTATGGGGAGCTCCACGCAGTGAGTAATTTAGGCGTGGTGGAATACAGAAGCCACGTCGGTTCCCCCCACCCCTGTCTGGGGCCTCAGGACCTCTGCAAGCGTATCCCGGCCACGTGTAGGAGTGACCCGTCTCTGGGAGAAGGAGGAGAAGGAGGGGAAGAAGGAGGAGGAGGAGGAGGAATAGGAGGAGGACCTCTCCTGCGGGCCCTCGTGGGCCGCCTCGGAACTGGCTTGCCCGCGTGGAGTCCCCCCCCCCCCCCCCCCCCGCGGTGAGAACGTGCGAGTGCGAGAATGTAAGAACGTGAGGGTGTGAGAATGCGGGAACGTGGTGCTGTGCGAGACTGCAAGGACGCGAGAATGCGCGTGAGAGAATGCGAGAAGGCCTGCGTCAACCCGCGCAGCGCACGCCTTTTCCTGTCCCGCCGCCGAAGGTCACTCTTCGAAATCACCCACTGGGGCGGCGCGACGATGACCGCGCTTCGCGCTTCGCGGCCTGGGCTGGATAGGTGCTCTTCTCCAGGGGCAGCGCAATGGCGGGAAAAACATCGCGCTCCGTATTTCTCGCAGCGCGATGCGCCACGTTAGGCGACCTAGACTGTTGCCTGGGGCCACTCCGGAGTAGGCGAAGCTCGATCGGGCCCAAGGAAGCCACTCAGAGATGGGGTTGGGAGGCCTGGTCGAACGGGGCGGGGCTAGGAAAGGGATACCATCGTTCCAGGGTTTTCCTGATCGCTTGCAGAGCGTTGTGCAACGTTCCGGGAAGGCCGCGGCGCCCGGTGCATCCTCCAGTGCCGCTGGTTCTCATAGGCCTTCGATTTGTCTATGTGCGATGTTTTTGTTTGCCCTGTCATTGTGTTATCGAAACCTTGCGCTGCGATCTTCATTTTTCCACGTTGTCGGGTGCCGCCGCGGTTCGTCGTGGAGCAATCGAGGGTATGTGTTGATAGGGAAGAAGAAACATACACAATGAACCGTCGATTAACATACACAATGAATCATCGATTCCCATATATATATATATATATGTATGGGTTATATGGGGAAATGTGGGACGCATGGGGGGGACAACGAAAACCCAACAACCATGTGAAAATATGGGGGGTCCTGGGATTTGTGTGTCTGTGTGTGCGCGTGTGCATCTACTTGTGTGTCACTGGGCCCCGCGGAACGCGCCCGTGCGCGCGGAGGAAATCGGCCGACAGTCTGCAGCTAATCCAAAACAGCGTGACGGGAGGCTTCGGGAGGCCGAAGAGGCGGGTGGAAACGGTGGTGCCGTGAGCGGCGAACACGTGGATTCCTTCGGTGGCAAACCGCGGAAGTCCGGCATACCATTCGAATTCCATTTTCAGCGTCGGCTGGCTTCGATTAGCGTCTGGGAACGATGAAATACCGCCGATTCAGCGTCGATTTGCGTCGATTTAGCATCGATTCAGCGTCGATTCGCAAAAGCCGACAAGGCGGAAAGGAGGCTCCCATGATGCCACAGATGCTTCCGAGGCGCGACCAGAGCGCCGGATTCTGCAGGATCCTGCAGGGTCAAGGTCGCAGTGGTCTGGGTTTGGGTGCAGGCTCCTGCAGGATCTGGTTCTTGCAAAGCCCGGTTGACCCGGGTTTGGACTGACTTGGGGCAGTGCGTCCCGGAACGAGCGGCCGGCATCCGGATTCCGAGGCGCGCGGCTGCGGATGTGCGGCTTCGACGGAGGTGAAAACCATTTTCGAATGAGAACAGTTGCACAAGCATAATCTTTTGGCGTTCCGCGCGGATCTCTTGGATCCGCGCTGGGCCCCCCCTGGCGGCGCCTCAGGCTCCGCCCTTGGCGCGCCCCTGGCGCGCTCCGCGCGGCAGGCAGGGGTGCCTAGTAGATCCGAGAATTCCGCGCGGACTTCCACATTTTTGTGTTTAGGACGTTTTTTCTTTTTCTACGTACGGACTAAGTGCGCACGGAGTGCTCGGTCTCCGTATGGCTTTGATCCGCCGGGATTTCGTTTGTCTTGACGTCCCACGTATGCATTCCGCGCGGGGCATCCGGGAGCAACGCCATGTGTCCGCGGTGTCGCGGCCCAGGGGCCGGCCCGCGAGGCCACGGATGCGGACATGTGGGCGAAATCGGAGGCCGTGGTCTCGCAGGGTGGTCCACGATTGTTCCTTTCTCCGAGGCGCGGGAGGCCAGATATCCACGCAAGGCGCCACGTTGCGTTACCAGCATGTATGGCCAGGGCCACATTAGGCCCCAGTGCAGCGCGTAGATCTCCTGGCCCGGCCAGGAGAGCGTTTGCGTCCTCTGTGGGCCCCGGCTGGCCATCGCCGGGCATGGTTGTGGTGTACATGCGCCCCCCCTTTGCGCATTCCAGAGCTCGGGCGTCGTATTTGTTCTCACCGTGCACCCCCAGACGTCTGCACCCGTTTCCCGGCGGCCCGCCAGGGGAGGAAGGGAGAGGGGCGGATTTCTTTCAGAAGGATCGGCAGCCCCGCGTCATTCTGAGAAGCGCTCTAAGTTTTCTCTGGGCACAGAGCATATCCCTCAAGGGGGCTGGAGGGCTTCTGAGAAACTTCGCCGCCTTCTGATAGGGCCTTCTCCTCCTCACTTCACCCCCCCCCGCTCGCCGCCGAGTTTTGCTTGACCAGCTTTTCATCCCGAGTTTTTTTGGGGCCCGCCAGGGCCTGGTATGGGATCGGGTCGAAGCCTGCCATCAACCTTCCGTCGTGTTTTGTTCCGCAGCGGGAGGATTTGGCGGGCGAGAGTCCGGAGGGTAACAGAGGCACAGACACACATTGGAAGTTTTTGGGGACTATGGAACGAGGAAGGGAAGACGACGCGTAGGAACATGCTGAACAAAAAGGGGACGAACCTGGGATATGTATCTTTTGCGATTGAGAAAAAGAGAACCCGTAACCCTGATAACTGATACCACGATGAAGACGCAGCCTCACAGAGTCCTCCGTCTTTGCGTCAGGGATCACAGATCTGGGCGGTTTGGTTCGATACGCCTGCAGAACAATTCCCCCTATCCCTAGTGCTTCTCTCTCCGAACTTAGGTCCTGTCGCAAAGGGTTTGGGATCTGACTTGTATTTCTTTGTGTGCCCCTGGGCCCCACTCAAACCTGGGAGGCGAGACGGGTGCCGCCCCCCTCGGGGACGCCTCTCCCGCCCACCCGCTCTGCCAGGCGCTCGCCGTGAAGCGCGGGGCGGCGGCCTGCCTGGTGCCGTGCTGCTACGGGCAGGTCGCGTCGGTCAAGCAGGACCACCAGAGGCGACCGTCGGTGTGTTGGGAAGGCCAAGGATGGGCACTCGCCTCCTCGGCTCATCCTTCGCCAGACGTCCACCCTCCACGGCCGCGGCGCCCGATACACCCTCCGGAGCCTCCATATCTCAGAGATGCCCGATGTGTTCCTTCGGTCGCAAATCACGGGAGCCTGGCGTACCCTCTGGAGTCTCCAGATTTCAGAGATCTCCGATTTGTTTCGATTCGAGTTTGTTCCAGTCCTGGCTTCGTCTTGAGGCAGTTCTTCTGGCGGTGCGCCCAGGGGGGAAGTGAAAAGGGGCGGACCTTCTCAGAGGGCTCGGAAGTTCCCCGGCCTTCTAGTAAGTTTTCTCCGAAGATACAGAAACCTTCTCAGAAGGCGCGAGGGCTTCTGAGAAGTCCCGCCGCCTTCTGAGAAGGTCTTCTTTTCTCACTTCCACCCCCTCGCTCGCCGCCGATTCTTTCCACCGGGCGCCGTAAAACTTCAGGGCGCCCGTGCGGTTCTGAGGCGTCGCCCCCTCCCCGCCTCCCAGGGCGGCGCGCGGGGTTGTGGGTTGGGGGGTCCAGCGCCGACAAAAAAAGATGGCGCTGACCTCTGCCATGGGGTCGGACGATCGCGCCGCATCGCCGATGCGGCTCGATGTGGGGCCCGATTTGCCTCACGTCGACGTCGCCGATGCATCGCCGACGTCGACGATGCATCGCCGGTGCATCACCGATACATCGCCGATGCATCGTCGATGTATCGGCGATGCGGCGCGATCCTCCCAGCCCAACTGCTCCGACAACATCTAGGAGGCTTCTGCTCTGGATGCGTCCGTTATTGTGCTAATGATTCTAATTGTGCGTGTGTGTGTGCCGGTCGTACGCTTTGCGCGCTGCGCCTTCGACAACGATCGATTGCGATTCGCATTTCCATGTGCTGCTCGCGCTCGAGAGACCCTCTGCGCTGTTGGCTTCAAAGACATGAGTGTGCCGGTTTGGCGTTCATCAGTTCGCCTCGCAACCTCTTCGTGCCTCTGCAAGCCAAGAGTCGACCGTGGTGGCACTTGTTCTGGCTGGCACACCGTCTGTGCGGCTGGCGATCATTCGTGGTGTCCGTGACATTTTGTAAGAAGTGCTCGTCTGAGGCAAGCAAAAACATAAGTGTGCCGGTGGTGCCCCGCGCGCTCCTGCATTTGCATGGCCCCCACCCTGACGATTTCCGCGTGCGTGCGCGAACTCGCGCTTCTGTTGCGTGCGGCTGCCCCCGTCCGGCCCCCCCCCGTCTGCAGCGTCTGTTTTGGTAATGTCGCGGGCCTGGAGGTTGACACCGCCAATACCGGCGGTGTGCTTCCACCGAGGGGTGGCGATCCCGATCTCGGCGATGGTGGTAGTATTCGGGCTTCCTGGGCGGCCGAAAGATTACCACCAACACCAGAATCTGTGATCGTCTTCTCAAGTCTGCACGAACGAGATGGGCACGGAAAGGATGGGTACAATGCCCAACAGCAGTTCTTGTTCATTTTGAACAGGACTCGCTGTCCACGCCGCCGCGGCCTGTGTCCATTCGAGACAGAAGGCCGCCTGCCCAACAGCGGCCGCTGTTGGTTGTGGACAGCATTTGTTGTTGGGCATTGTACCTATTCTCTCAGTACCCATCTCGGGCGTCCAAATCCAGGTGGAGGCCCGTGTCCAAGCCTCCAGGAAGGGAGCGAGGCGCGCCCCGCCTTCACAGTCGCGGCGGTGCCGCCACCTCGCCAGGCAGACAGACACGGACGCCCACAGGCACAGATGCCGTGCACCCGAGAGGCCGCACGGGCAAAGGCAGAGCGGGCTGTGGCCAGCAGCGTGCTCGCGAGAGAGCGGGACAGATTCCGACGCGCGCGCTTGCCATGGCCAGGGAGGGGGGGAGAGGGAGGTCAAGCAGTAGCGAAGCGTCCTGGCTCGCTTGTAGGCCTACCAAACAATGTTCGAAGAGCCTTTTTGTGGTCTGCACGAAATGTTCTTAGAACGTATCTGGCTGAGTCTGTCTTGTTTTAACACTTCGGGTTTATGTTCGAAGAACATTGTTTTTGTTCTCAGAACATTTTGGGCTTCTGAGAACATGTCGTGGTAGGACTATAAGAATACCGGGGCGGCGGGTCCCTGCTCAAGGAGGGGAGTCGCGGGGGAGGGGAGGGGAACGAGTGCCCTCTGGCGTGGAGGTGCCAGGGCCCCAGCCCCCCGACCCCTTGATGCACAAATGTCGGATGTCGTGTCTGGGTGCCCTCCGCGAGTCACGCCGCGGTGCAAGCCCAGCGCTCTGGAAGGCGGAGCTTCGAGCACAGAAGGGCGTGAAATGCGATGCCTTTCGCGTCCACTTCTGGAGGAGCCCTCATGGAGCTTGTATGCGCCGTCTTGGGGCTGTCCGGGTCTCCTGTGGGGCAGTCTTGGGGGTCCTTTGGGCTCATTTGGACCGTCATGGGGCCCTCGTAGAGTCATTTTGCCCATGTCGGGGCTCACTTGGCCGTCTGGGAGGTCTCTTGGGTCCGTCTTTGGCCGTCTCTGGGCCGTCTGAGGCCGTCTTGGGTCTTTTCGAGGCCCTGATGGGCCAGCCTGGGGCTCCCTTGGGGCCGCCCTGCGCTGCTCACGATCGCTCGTCGGACTGTCAGTGGCCTTTTTTGGGCTTTCGAAGACCGCGGAGCCGACTTGGACAATGTAAATCAAACAATCTGGATAACTCAACGCAACAACCATATGTTTGTTTTTTGTCAAAGGTTTACTCGGGAACGTCTTGTGATTGTCTGAGGGCCTCGTGAAGGCCTCTTCAAATATGTCCAGATTCCTGCGGCAAGTCCCGCCACCGCCGCAGCCCAGCGTTCTGGCCGTCGCGTGCGGTACCTCGTGTCTCCAGAAGAAGTGATGAGGATGGCCAGATTCGAAGGATGGTGGAGAGAATGGCGACGATGATGATACTGGTGATGATGATGGTAATGGTACTGCTGCTGCTTATCATGATGACGGTGGAGAAGATGCGAATGCTAATGATGATGGTGATGCTGATGATGAGTATGAATATGACGATGACTCACGATGACGATGATGACGATGCTGATGATGATGATGGTGATGATGGTCATGCTGATTAGGATGGTGGGGACGGTGATATCTGACGATGTTGATGGAGTTGATAATGATGCTGTTACTGTTGCTGATGAAGATGTTAGTGGTGGCGGTGATGATGATAGCGGTGTTGATGGTGAGGATGAGAACGATGATACTGACGATGATGGTGGTGCCGGTGACGCTAACTAGGACGATACCGCTGACGGCGACGGTGATGATGATGTCGGTGATGATGTTGGTGATGATGATGACGATGCTGATGGTGGTGTTGACCACGATTGCGGTTGTGACGATAACGACGATTTGAGTCTGATGATGATGCTGCAGACGATGCTGCCCACGCCGATTCTGATGATGTTACCGACGCCGCTGATGATGATCTCGATGGCAATGATGACGTTGATGATGATAACGATTATGGTGACACTGATGGACATGACGATCATGCTGGTGATGTTGACGATGCTGGTATGTTGATATCGTTGATGATGGTCATGGTGTCGATGTTGATGCTGTTGCGGCTGATGATCATACTGATCATGGGGATGATCATTTTAATGTTGAGGTTGATGATGACGCTGATGACAATGATGACAATTATGATGCCAACGATGGTGATGATGACGACGATGATGAGGATGCTGATGCTGATGATGATGACGATTACTACGACGATGGCGATGCTACTGATACTGATGATGATCATGATGCTGATGATGATGGTGACGATGATGACGATTGTGCTGGCGATGATGATGCTGATGCGAGGATGCTAGTGATGATGGTGACGATGCTGCTGATCATGCTGATGACGATGCTGATGATGTTTGTGACGATGATGATGCTGCTGCTGATGAGGATTATGATGATGAGGAGGATGCTGACGATGCTGATGATGATGCTGTTACTGATGCAAATGACGACGACGATGTTGATGCTGAGCAAAACACGTTGTACATGCCGCGGCCGCTGATCACGAAGAGCACCAACAGCACGACATAGTGGGTGCGGCAAGCCGAACCTGCAGGGGTCGTAACCCCCTTCCAGAGTCGCCCACCTCCGGGTTCTCGTCCTCCTGCTTCGCCACGTCCTTTGCCACGCCCTGGTGTCGAAGCTCCCCAGAAAACCAAACAACTTGAAATACGTATTGAATTTCGTAAACACGAGTTCCGTTTATGAGATCGGTGTCATGCCAGCTGCCCCGCGGCGGCGGGGCGCCACGCCTCCTCGCTGTCGTCTCCGCCTGGTACGTCAGGTACCGTCAATTTGTGACCTGTGATCTCCTCGTAGGCGTGCTTGTACGCCTTCAGATGCTGGCCCGCCAGCAAGCGGCTGTTCCTATGCACTCCCATGTGGAACTCCCACTCGCCCTTGTCGCGGTTCCACCACAGGTCGGATCCCACCAAAAGGTCCTTCCCGGGTGTAAGCATCCATTCTGGCAGGGCTCGAAACCGTTGCCTCGCTGAGGGTTGCTCCCTCTTTTGTGCTGGTCGCTGGGCTCTCACGAGCGCCCGGTTCAGCATGTCCTCGTGCTTGATGCGGACGTCCTCGGGGGTCACCGTCACGGCCCCCGCCTCCGTCATGTCATTGTGCTCGTCCTGCATGCGCTTCGTCTCCTCCTCGTCCTCGTCCCGCTTGCGCTTCATCAGGTCTGGCAACTCCAGGCCTCCCCCGAGGTCTCGATCCGTCAGCTCCGGTTGCTCCTCCCTCCGGCCCTGCTGCACTGAGCCCTTCTTCTTCCGCCGCTTCCGCTGCCTCCGCGAGGCCGCGGCGGCAGCGGCCTGCTCGGGGGCTCGCGCCGGCGCTCCGCCGTCGCCACGCCAGGCCGCCATGACCGCAGTGGCCACGGCAGCCCCGGCGGCTGCGACGGTCCGGCGCGGGGCGCCTGCCCGTACGGCAGCGCTGACGGCCGCATCCGCAAGGGATGCAGCCATCGCTCCGCCGGCTTCCATCATCCCACGCGCGCCGCCGAGAGGGGGGGGCCCGGTGCCCACACTTGAGCTCGCTGAGTTGCGGACGAGGAGAAGGACGACCAGTAGATGTGATGCTGATGCTGCTGATGATGGTGCTGATGATGAAAGCGCGTCAGTGGATCTCCCTGAATACACTTCAGGGGGGGGGATTGCAGAATCCACCCCCTCCCCCCCTTGGCGCTGGAAGGGGGGGGGCGGGGGGTTCGGACCCCCCCCCCCTCCCCCCTTTGCGCCGGAAAGGGAGCCGGGGAGAGGGGGCCTTTCGCTTCTCCTTTCTGCGCCAGAGAAGGTGTGTAGGGAGTACGGAGTTGGGAGTAGGGAGTGGTGAGTAGTGAGTAGTTAGTGAGTTAGTGCGTAGTGAGTAGTGAGTATTGGGTAGTGAGTAGTGGGTAGTGAGTGGCGAGTAGGGAGCAGGAACTAGGGAGTGGGGAGTAGTGAGTAGTGAATCGTGAGTAGTGTGTGCTGGTAAGTGAGTAATTAGTGAGTGGCGAGTAGTGAGTAGTGAGTAGTGAGTAGCGACTGGTGGGTAGTGAGTACTGAGTATACAGTAGGGAGTAATGAGTAGTGGGTAGTGAGTAGTGGGTCGCGAGTAGTGATTAGTGAGTAGTGATTAGTGGGTAGTGCTAGTGCGTAGTGAGTAGTGAGTAGGGAGTTGTGAGTAGTGAGTAGTAGTGAGTAGAGAGTAGTGAGTAGTGAGTACTGGGTAGTGAGTAGTGAGTACTGAGTAGTACGTAGCGCGTAGTGAGTAGTGAGTAGTGAGTATGACTAGTGAGTAAGGAGTAGTGAGTAGTGAGTAGTGAGTAGTGAGCAGCGGGGAGTGAGTAGTGATAATTGAGTAGCGAGTATGGGAGTAGCGGGTAGGGAGTACTAAGTACTGTGTTGTCAGTATTGTCTAGGGAGTAGGGAGTAGCGAGTAGTGGGTAGTGAGTAGTGATTTGTGGGCAATGAATAGTGAGTAGTGAGTAGCGGATAGTGGGTAGTGGGTAATGAGTAGTGATTGGTGAGTAGTGAGTAGGGAGTGGTGAGTGTGCTTAGTGAGTAGTGAGTATTGAGTAGTGGGTAGTGAGTAGTGAGTAGTGAGTACGGAGGAGGGAGTGGTGAGTAGGGAGTAGTGAATAGCGAGTAGTGAGTAGTGGATAGTGAGTAGTGAGTCGTGAGTAGTGAGTAGGGGGTAGTGAGAAGTGAGTAGCGAATAGCGAGTAGTCAGTAGTGGGTAGCGAGTAATGAGTAGTGAGTACTCTTTGGGGCTGGGTCTAGTGGTTGGGGTTAGGCTTAGGGGTTTGGGTTCGGGTGAGAACTAGGGGTAGGGGTGGCGGGGGTCGGGGTCCGGAGTGTCAGGGGGCGGCGTGGCGGAAGTGGGGGACGGTGAGGGGGGGGGTTGCGGCCAAGAGGGGGGAGGGGGGGGGAAGATGCGGACCCCCCCCCCTTTTGAAAGGGGCCGAGGGGGGGGGGGTCCCGACGACGGACCAGGAAAGGGGGGGGGGGGGTCCCCGACGACGGATCGGGGAAGGGGGGGAAGGGGGGGGTGTCCCCGACGACGGATCGAGGAAAGGGAGGGGGGGGGGGGGCCCCCCCCCCCCTCCTTGGGGAGATCCAGCGGCGCACCCTCGCTGATGATGGACGTTGTGTTGATGTTGCTGATAATGTTGATGATACCGCTGCTGCTGATGATGATGCTGATGCTGCTTGGCGCGCGCCCGATGCTGATGCTGATGCTGCTGATGATGGTGATGCTGATGGACGTGGTGCTGATGTTGCTGATGACGCTGATGATAATGATGCTGCTGATGATGCTGATGACGATGCTGATGCTGATGACGCCGATGCTGATGTTGCTGATGATGATGATGATGTTATGATGGTGATGGTGATGATGTATATATGCTGGTGATGGTGATGATGACGGCGCTGATGGTGATGCTGAGTATGATGATGTTGGTGTTAATGCTGATGATGATGATCATGATGATGCTGATGATCATGATCATGATCATGATGATGATCATGATGACGATGTCGATGATGATGATGATGATGGTGCTGGTGATGATGATGACGCCGACATTGATGATGATGATGATGATGCTGATGATGATGTTGCTGATGATGCTGATAATGCTGATGCGGATGCGGATGATGGTGATTGATGACGATAGAGCTGATGATGTTGATGTTGATGTTGATGATGATGATGATGCTGATGATGATGATGCTGATGCTGATGATGATGATGATGATGATGATGATGATGATGATGATGATGATGATGATGATGATGATGTGGATGATGTGGATGATGTGGATGATGCTGATGGGTTTGCGGAGGAGGGGAAGGAGGAGGAGGAGGCGGAGGAGGAGGAGGAGGGGCAGGAGGCGGAGAAGGCGGAGGCGGAGGCGGAGGAGGAGGGGGAGGAGGAGGAGGAGCATGAGGATGAGGAGGATGAGGAGGAGGAGGAGGAGGAGAGGAGGAGGAACACGAGCATGATGATGAGGACGGTCGTCATACGTGACACCTTTCGTCTTCACCATTCGAAGAGCTGGCATGGAGCTCGTTCGGGTTGTCTTGGGCCTGCCTTGGACGCCTGTGAGGCAGTCTTGGGTGTCCCATTGGGGACCCCTTGAGCCCCCCCCCCCCCCCCATCGGAAGTTTTGGGGCTTCCAGGGGCCGTTTTGGGACGTTCTTGGCTGCGCAGTGGGCATGTGAGGCCCACTGGGGCCGTCTCTTGGGGCATCTTGGTTTCGTTGCAGGCCCTTCTGAGCCGTCTTGGGGCCGTCTTGGATGCCCATGTGGGCTTTCGCGGCACTTGCAACGGCGAATTCCGACAACCCGCCACCAACCGCATGAAGTTCAATATTTGTGTCAGGCTTCTTCTGATTGTCGATGCATATTGCGCCACCTTGGTGTCCTTGTTTTCCTGCATGGACAGGCTTGGAATCTCGAAGCGCGGGCCCATTGTTTTCAATGATGCATCGTCGCTTCGGGAGCTCGGGGCAATCGTTTTCAAAACAGGAGTCCTGCCAGGCAGTACTAAATCGATACAGACGAGCCCCAAAAGGCTCCCGAAAAGAACACACAGAGGGCCCCAGGGGTCCTAAGAGCGCTCATGAAGCCCCCAGACGGCCCACGACAGCCCAAGGTGGCACCACGACTTCCTGGTAGAGCCCCCGCAGAACCCTACGACGCACCAAGGCAGCGCAAGAAGCCCCGAATAGCCCCCTAAGAGGACCTCGACCTGTCCGCAAGATGCCCCCTGTATGTCCCACGATCGCCCAGACTGCCCCAGCAGCCCCAAGGGCAGCCTCAAAGATCACGACGCCGCCCCTTCGTCGACGTCTTTTGCCTCGGGCTCCGTACTGTCCTCCTTCGGCGTCCTCTTCCTTCCCCGCATCGGTCCTCCTCGTGCTCGTCATCTTCCATCTCCTCGCCCTTGCGCATGTCTTCCCAACTTGTGGTCCGTCTGCTCCCCTCGCTGTCCTCCCCACCATCCACGCTGTCATCCTCGTGATCGGCCGCCTTGTTGCCGCCATCACCTTTCCCTTTTTTCCCCCTTTACGAGCCCCAGCCCCGTGGACAGCAGTCCATCCCTCCACGTGACAGGTGGCACGGCACGGCGGCGGATTCGACATTTCTGGGGAGCTGTTTGGTGCTTATCGAGGCAATGTTGGGGCCATCTTGGCGGCATTAGTGGCTTCCCTGGGTTGTCTCGGAAGCCTTGGAGCGCCTCAAGAAGCCCCAGGGACGCGCCAGGGCCGCCCAGAGAGCATCGGGAGGGGTAGCGGTGGTGCGCGCAGCCTGGGTGCGGGCAGAGTGGGCGGGGTGGGCGTCAGAGGACCTACAGTAGGAGTTCGACCACAAGAAACCTTCCACGAGAAACCCAACCCTGAGACCCCATGACGTCATTTGATTTTCGGTGTCAGAGCGTCACGCTTTCCATCTCTCATCGAAACTCAACAAACCTAGGGCACCCTGGAGGCAAGCAGAGTGTTTCTTGGCATGGGCCTACACTGCGCCGAAACCCTACAGGATAGCACCAAGCATTCGGCCGAACCTCGGCGTGCCATGGAGGGCACGGTGGCGCACTTCGCGCGACCTTGTAGGGTTCAGAGCGTCAGCCGCGCGGCCACACCTCCTCCTCCTCCTCCTCCTCCTCCTCCTCCTCCTCCTCCTGCTCCTCCCTCCTCCCTCCTCCTCCGCCTCCTCCTCCTCCTCCTCCTCCTCCTGCCTAGCGGTATGGGTAGCGGCTTGGGTACCTCCTCCTCCGAAGGGCGGCGGCGGATGCCGCTTGCAGCGGCGCTTGCGATCACAGTTGCGACTGAGATCGCACGCGCTGCAGCCCTGCTTGCCAGCGCGGACTGCCCCCTCGTGCAGCACGGCTGCAGTCGTACTTTTGCCCCTTCTGTTGTCGCTTCTGGAGCACGTGTGCCAATGCATACTCCCCGGTGACTCGACATGTGCGGCGCTTCGGAGGTCCCAAAGCATCAGTAGCACGACCAACAGCAGCAGCTCTACCCAGTGCTAGAGAAGGCCCAAACTGCTACCAGTGCATGGCCCGACTCGGTACTGCAGCTTTTCCGCTTGGGTTTTCAGCTTTCCGCCTGGGTTTCGGAGCTGCGTTGCAGAGGCCCCCCTCGCCGTGCAGGGTTTCGAGTCTCAGGGGCTGGGCAATGGCTGCTCCATGCGGAATGATCGTGGCGCTCGGAAGGGGGATCGCAAGCAGAGCGAGGTGATCGGGCGTTGGCCAGGCTGCCAGGGGGGCAGCAACGCAAGGCGATTGAGTATGCCAGCATGCAGTGAGACAATCTGGGCCGAATCTACACGCCACCAACACGGGTGCTTCGGCGAAAGCAAGGTATCTCTTGCATGCCGATGGTTATCCCATATTGCTTTACAGTGGAGGCCCATGCCAAGAAACACCCTGCTTGCCTCCAGGGTGCCCTGGGTCTCTTGGGCTGCCATGGTTTTGCTATGGAAAGCGTGACGTCCCCACACCGAAAATCGATGGCCGTCCTGGGGTCTCAGGATTTGGGTTTCTCGTGGAAGCTTTCTTATGGTCGAGCTCCTGCTGCGCGCTCCTGGAAGGCACTTCTGCGCCGGCGCGAGGAGAGCCGCGTGGCAGAGGGGGGAGGACCGACGGACGCAGGGGCGACACGACAGGGGGGCTTGGCATCGCTCGGGCGCCTGCACTTTCTCTCGGCTGCCACCGTCGAGGAGCCAGCCGGCGAGCAAAACAACGACCAGACACTCGCACGACACTGAAGCCTGCACGGGGAATGGACGTCCGAGCTATGGCGACGAGGGGGGGTGGCGCCCAGAGAGGCCAGGGGAGGGGGGCGCGGGGGCGCCCGCGCCCGCGCTCGGCCGCCCGCCGGGGCCGCGCGCAGCCCAGGAGCATCGTGCATGACCTCGTTAGAAGTACTTGCACGACAACGAAGCATGCATGGGGGAATGGACCTCTGAGAGATGGCGAGGTGAACGAGGGGCAGCCTCGGGCACGGCTCGTGGAGGCGGCCGGAGGGGGGACGAGGCCAGGCGAGCCCTGAGACCCTGGTGTGGCCATGTTTCCACACCGGGCGTTCAACAGGTTGGGACCGTCCGATCTTAAGAACAAAGGCCCTGATGCATCTGGGGCGCGAGGATCAGCAGATGTGTGGACGCTGCGCCACGGACTCCGCCTCTGTTAGGAGTTGAGCCGGGCGTTCTCGCCCAGCTTCGGGCCCGCGGGCCCTGCCAGATCGATCCGGCTCGAATCAACGGCAGAGAGAGATGGGATCCAGGGCTCCGGTCGTAATGTTTTTGGCGATGTTGCAGTGTTTTTGCAGCGTCGGATCTCAGGAATGGCGGCGGCCCGTGTTTTCGGGCGTGTACTCTCTGGCACATGGCGTCCGAGGTCCACGCTCGTCGGGGGTTGATAAAAGTTGCCCCTGGCCCAAGGTACCACCAGCTTTTCGTTTAATTTTGGAGCGCCTGGGGCGCTCTGGGCCTCGCAAGGGGTGCTCTGGAGGCCTTGGAGCCTCCTTGAGAATCCTGGGGGCACCTTGGGCCAGGGGCACTTCTAGCAAAACCCGTGCTCGCTTTCTCCGCTCCCCCCCGCGCTTCCCAGGGGTGAGGGCACTGCCGCGCTGATGCATCCGTGCAGCACGGTGCTGCGCAGCGCGATCGGCGAGGACGGCAGAGAGGCCGCGGTCCCTCTCCGCCTGCCTGGCAGTGTGTGGGTGGGTGGGGGGGGGGTACGCATAGGGGGGACGTCTCCATGGATTTCATGTCCCCCCTGTTCCCTCCCTCGTCCTTTGCACATGCCTCGGGCCATGATTTTCGACCCCCCCTGTTGGACGCCACCTTCTTGGGCGCCCCCGAAGGCTGCGTGGGCGGCGGATCGAAAATTCCGACGGCCAACTACCACCGCCCCCTGCCTCATGGAAGCGCCCGTGTGGCCAATCGTTGTGCCGAAGTCTTGCTACGCTACTGGGCTCCGCGTTCCCCCTGCCGTTCCGGCAGCCCTTTGGGGAACTTTCTCGGGTGCGGGAGAGGGAGGGAGAGAGGGATGGGAAGCAGGAGGACGAGGAAGAGGTCGCCTCCTGGGATCGTCTTTGGGCCGCCCCGGGGCTTCCCGGGGGCCTCTCATAGGCCTCTTGGGTGCCTCCTGGGGCCTCGTAACTAGAGGAGCTCTTGGAGGCCTCTTGGCTTTCGGGTGCCGTCCTAAGGGCTTCCTTGGGGCGCATTAAAGCTGGCTTGGAGGTCTCTGGGGCCGTCTTGAGGCCCTCTTGTGGCTGGGCTTTCTGTGCCGTCTTGGGGTCTTTTTGGAGGCTTACTGTGCCGTATAGCAGTGGGGAGCGATTCCTCATCCCCCCTTTGAGGCGCAAGTATATCGATATTCGCTTCTGGAAGTGATATCCCGCCCTCAGATACCTCAGTGCAGGATATTTCCATGATCCTTACGGGGTTCACATCGCCGTCACAAGTACTCGTCGTTACAAGTACTGTCCGTCACATCGCGCCTCGTCTCCACCGCCTCACGAATTGAATCGTGGTGGTAATCGTACAACGTTCTTTTGTACATGATGCCGTCCATGATGATCTGCTGCGTCTTCTCAAGTGACGCGATCTTCTCCTCTGCGTTCTCCATGCCCGCCTTGGCCTCTGCACGCTGAACTGGGAGAGGGTTCAGCTGCCAGTGCGTCCACTTGAGAGCGCTCAGCTCGCGCTCCTGCGCTGTGCCCGCGGTGCGGCGCCTCAGCTGAGTCTCCGCATCATCGCTTTTGGGATTGCGACAGCAATCGTATTATTCCTGATTCGGTCGTGGATCGAACCAATCACCTGATCGATCGGGTGAATGCTGAGCCTCACCGTGCCTGTGTGTGGTACCGCGGGCTCCCTCCCACTGAGGATTCCTGTGGGCACTTGCCCGCTCCCGCGCTTCAGGTGTGGGAGTGGGGGCGTCTGGCTGGAGGTAGGACGATCGAGGGCGGAGTCTGGGGCGTTGACGGATCGGGGGGGAAGCACACTAAGGATTGGCGTTTGCGCAGGTGCGGATGGGCAGTTGTCCATTTAGGTGCTACGGGGCAGAGCGATGGGTTGCTCATGGGCACATTGCCGTCCAAAAAGCAGTCTTCACCAAGAGCCGAGTTATTTGCTTTAAGTATGTTGGCTAAGAGTTCTACTGGGAACTGCCGTATCTACTGTGATTATCTCCGTGTGGTCCAGGACGGTCCAATGTGTTCGGTGCCCTCTTAGTGCTCAGAGTCGTTCTCGCATGCTTGGCCTCAGGGTGGAGTGTCATCGGGCCCTGTCCGTTCGAGGTGGATCTTTCCATCTATTATGGACCAAGTCACATCCCACCCAGGCCCAATACCAACACCTATGTTTATCCCCTGTTGAGCTCTATTTCATTCAAGCTGCGGATTATGTTGCTGACGCTGCCGCCGCCCGCGCACAAATGTCAGATGAAGATGGGAGCGCCACCCGCCAGGCCGACAAGCTGGCCACTGAAGTGCTTCAGCAGCTGCTGTCGGTCCAGCGGGAGGTCGTCTTTCTGAGTGAACGCGGGCGCGGCGAGAAGGTTCCACGCCGTGTCAGAGGCCAAGCTACGAGTCTCTCCGAGCGTTTCTGTCGTTTGCGTGATGCTGATCACGACCCTCGGTGCTCTGCTGCTGCTATCAAATGTAAAGTGTGTCACCGAGGATGTCCCTTGCGAGGGAAGCTTTTTGAGTTCTGGCCTGGCCCCTGTAAGCCTCGGAGCCGGATTGATCAACGAATTCAAGCCCTCCCAGCTCGTACCCCTGGACGGGGATATTGCCGCCACTCTCCCGATGATTTGGGACCTTCTGCGCTGTGTGGAGGGGCGCTCGATCACCCCTATGGCGGGCCTGTGCGACTCCTCGCACCAGCTGGCGGTGCTGCGAGGCGTTCTGTATTGTGAGATGTGCGGGGGGTTCTGCACTGTGAACCCCCCTCGCACCCTCAAGAAGGGGTGCGGGCGACCCGCCGCAGCTGGACGTGCGGTGCTGTCTCGTTCGTCTCGGGGGCTTCCCCCGAAGTCGGGGTCTGTTTTCCCCGACCTGTACAGTTTTTGCTAAGCTAGAGAAGGACCATGCCCTTGACAAAATTAGAATTAGAATTAGAATCCGCTAGCCTCGTCATGCAATCTTCGACCATCTGCTTATACTGCTTCGCGTCCCTGGTTTCAGGTGGGGGCTTGTTCGCAGGATGCTTGAGGGCGTACGTCTGGGTAAACATCATATGAGAGCCCAACACTGTTTTGACATCCAATCTGCACGTGGACTTGTCTCGTTCACGGCGCCTG
The DNA here is from genome assembly GCA_963575745.1 of Prorocentrum cordatum. NCBI lineage: Eukaryota > Dinophyceae > Prorocentrales > Prorocentraceae > Prorocentrum > Prorocentrum cordatum. The sequence goes on from CAUYUJ010020446.1 coordinate 110,913, forward strand.
TCATATGCCTGACGCTGCTGAAACTCCCACCACGTCATGCTGCACTTGCGCCACTCGCCCATTTCACGCACCGATCCCTTGCAGTTCCAACTGCCAACTTCATTGTGAGCCTGACAGCCAGAGCAAATCCACGTACCAGTGCTTTTCGACGCAATGCTGCTAAGGTGGTGTTTCAACAAACGGCACGCAAAATGGAGACGAAACCAGGGGCGGGCTTGTCCTCGAAGTCTCCTGGCACGTCGGTGCCACGCAACCTCTGGGCGCTTGGCCGTCTGGCCTCCCCTGCAGGCAGCCTGGGGCAGCGCCGCCGCCGCCTGCCGCCTGCCGCGGGCGCCGCGAGGGGCTGCCGCAGCAGGGGGAATCTGGGGGTACCCCCCCCCTCTGCAGCCCCTATGGCGGGCGCCGCGATGACGTGGTGGACGCACGTGTTAAACTGCGTAATCCACTGATTTGAAAAAAGCTGGAATTGAGCTCAGCACGCAAAACACATTGGCTCCTTGTTTAGTGTTCTTAGGCCTCTGGCCGGGGCCAGAAACGCTAGGACACTGGTTCCCAACACGCTGAGTTCAAACAGCTGTGAAAGAACGCCCAGGGCATTGTCAAGAAGAGCCATGTCTTTTGCGTCCAATCGTGGAACCAAGAAGAGCGGCGAACTATGGCGGCCTTCGGCCGTTCCCGCCGCCATGCTTGGGTTGCGGGCCAGGTGCTTCCTGGCGGCCTGTCGGGTTCTCTGGGGTGCCTCTTGGGGGCTTCTGGGGGACCTCTCGGGAGCCTCTCGGGTGCTTCTGGGGGCCCTCTCGGGGGCCTGTTGGGGTCTTGGGTGCATCTTGGAGCGGGGGCGGGGGCTTCCAGCGGTCCGCGGTGGCTCGCTTTTCTTGCTTCCCTTGGACTGCCTTGGAGGCTCGTTGGACCCATCCTGGGGGACTCGGGGGTCATCTTAACGGGAGTCTGAACATTCATTGGACCGTCCTGCACTAGTTGCGACAGAGGCGGCGTTAGTTTTAAGTCGTGCAAGTCCAATGGGCTTATGCTCGTCTTACTTTCCTGAGCCGGCCCCGACAACAATAAACAATTGTTCGTAGCCCAGGCGAGTTGTGTTTATTTGGCCTCTTGTCACTCATACGCTTGTCGTAGAAGATCGAAGGCATGACATCCTAATCCCGCAATGATGTGCATTGTTACGTTGTCCAGAAGCGAAGTCGATGGCCCAATGATGCCATGTTCCGTATGTTCTGCGTCACCCACGGCTGTGGGCGCGAATTTTGGTTGCGTGTGTAGTAGATGTTTGCCCAAAGTTTGGGTTGCACAGCGCGCAAACAAGAACACTGGTGCACCCACATATGACGTACGCCTTGCAAGCCCCCCGCCCCACATTTAGATTCAGCACGGTGTGTTGTGCCTGTGTTGTGTGTCGGTGTCAAACATGTCCAATCGAAGAAGAAACAAACGTCATACACATACACTTGTGGCGCTCCGCGCGGATGGTTTGAATCCGCGCTGGGTCCACCCGGGCGGCGGCTCTGGCGCCGCCCCTGGCGCGCGGAGCGCGCCACGGTGGGGGACCAGCGCGTATCCAATTAATCCAAGAGGAGCGCCATGAGTTTATGCGTATGTGGTTTGTCGTTCTTTTATCCTTCTCCTTCTCCTGCTCGTCCTCCTGCTCCGCTCTGCTGTTGATCGCGCTATCCACCACATCTCACCCGCAAGTCTGAACGGCCGACCAGCAGCACAGTCTGCTGCGTGATGTTCCCAGGTGCATCGGGCACGTGTGCTGTTGCGCCAGTTCGTCGCCTGTGTGGCAAACAGGTTAGTCAGGATGCAAGTCCTAAGAGGCTGACTTCAGCATCCGCCCTGGCTTAGCCCGTTGCTTCATCTGGTGGGTGATCGGGCTCAATCAGGCCTGATCCAGATCAGTGTCCGCTCAATCGGTTTTTCTAGCCTGAAGTGTTCTCTCGAAGATCTGCCAGCAGTTGCCTCCTAAAGTTGGCCGCAGTGCGTGGGTTGTTGAATGGGCAGGCGTTGGCGACTTGTTTCAAAGAGGCACGGCCTGTGGGCCTGTGCGCGCAAGCCGCTCACGCGAGGCCGCGCTGCACCGCCACGGTCCTCCCTCGCACTTGTCTTAAGTCGGGCATGTCCCTCTACACGAGGAGTCTTCAAGAATGGTAACCAATAGTCAGGTGACGATGTTTCGATCATTTCTGGGATGTGTTCGAGTACGCTTGACTATTTGTTGGTTTCTTCCGAACTCCGCCTGTAGGAGGACGTGTCCGACCTGATATGTTGTCTTCCCGCGCAGGAGGCCTGCGCAAGCGCAGCGGCGTGAGGCCGCCGTGCCCTCGCGCTCAAGACCTTCCTCGGTCCGTCTCGGCGGCCCGCCAGGGGAAGGAGGGCAGAGAGGGGGGCGGCCTGCTCAGGAGGCTCTGGAGGCCTCGGGCCTCCTGGAGGAGCTTCCAGCGCCTCCCCTCGGGACTCGCCAAGGGGGCGGGGTGCCACAGGGGGGGGGGGAGTTCGGTCGGCTGGCGCATCGAACTGCAGAACAACCTTAGTGGGCTCCGGAAACGGCAGGGCCGTTTTTTCACCGTTTCCGAAAAGTGCCCCTTGAAAATGGAAACGGCAAAAAAACGCGACCGGAAACGGCAACAAAAACGGCTCCAGGATTGGAACCGGAGCGGAAACCCGTAAAAGAACGGCGACGGAACCGGAAAAAAAACGGCGTCGGAACCAGCAAAAAAATTGCAAAACGGGACCGGTAAAAAAACGAGAACAACTATGCAAAACGAGGTCTCTGGCCACCGCCGGAACCCGAGAGGCGTCGACAATCGGGGCGCGCGGGGGTATCATTTTTCCGAAATTCGATGCACCAGCGGATCGAACTCCCCCCACCCCCATCAGGGTCCCCCCTTCGGTGGTGGGCCCCGATTCTCCGAAGCCGCAGGGCCTCTCGGAAGGCTGGAGGGCCTTGTGAAGCCCCGCCGCCTTCTAAGAATCGGCGGCGAGCGAGGGGAGGAAGTGAGAAGGAGAAGTTCTTCTCAGAGGGCGGCGGGACTTCTCAGATGCCCTCGCGCCTCCTGAGAAAACCTGTTTGTCTTCGGGGAAGGCTTAGAACACTTCTCAGAAGGCTGGGGGACTTCCGAGCCTTCTGAGAAGGCCTTTCCATCTCACATGCCCCCCTCGTTCGCCGCCGAAAGAAGGTCTGCCCGTTCTCACTTCCCCCCTCAGGTAACCCTTGGCGGGCTGGTTCCGTCCTCAGCGGGGTGAATGTATATATATATATATATATATATATATATATATATATATATATGGTAGCTTTCACAACTGAGGGCTGAGCAGAGGCAACAGGTCGGACGTACTCATATCTGGCTCGAAGTTTTCGGGGGCGCGCCTCTTCGCCCCTTCCTCCGCTGCGGATGCTCGGCGCTGTCCGCCTCGCCGCGCCGTGGCTGGGGCAGATCGGCGCGGCCTGGCTGGCGCGGCCGCCGGCGTGCCCATCCTGCCCGGCGTGCCCAGCGGTCGACGCCCGCTGCGAGCCGCGCTGCGGGGCTTGCCCGACCTGCCCGGCCTGCCCGGCCTGCCCGGGCTGCCCGGCGCTGACCTGCGGCGCCTCGCCGGAGCTGTCGTGCCCGGCGTGCCCGGTGGCCCCGCACGCGGCGGCCGAGCCGGAGGCAGCTGGGTCCTGCCCCTCGCCCGCCTCGGCAGAGTGCCGGGGCTTCGGGGCCGGGTTCGCCTTTGGCCTGCTCGCCGGCGCGCTGCTGGCGGTGGTGGCGGCGGTGGCCCTGCAGGCGCTGCGGCGGCTCGCGGGCTACGCCTGTGCGTGGCTGCGCCAGGGGCGTGACCTCGAGATCGACGATCTGGGCGCAGAGGCCCGCGCACAGGTGAAGGTGCTGCGCCAGCGTGCTCTCGCTGCCCAGTGATGGCGGCGCCTGGTCCTCCGGCCCACTGCTCGCTCGCCGCCGCGGGCGTCACCGTCGGGGACTTCGTCGGCATCCAATATAACGTTGGTGGGAGGGCGCTCGTGCACGAGCGCGTCGTGGTCGCCCTGGACCCCGGCACCCCTGGCACTGCAGCGATCGTCACGGTCGACGGCGAGGAGTACGACGAGCAGGTGGTCGGCAACGCGGACGTGCTCCACTGGGACCTGCTGCCTGGCGGGGCGCCTGGCGGGGTCTTCCCGTGGGCGCCGGCGGCGAGGTACTACCGCTTCCGGACGATCCCCACGGTCGCGGCGCTCACCGCTGCCGCCGGCCGCGCCTGCGCCCGCCTGGGCCTCGCGGCGCCCGCTGGCCCCGTGGTGCCCAAAGTCGCCGGGCGTGCCCCCGCTGCGGCAGCCCCTGCGGCGGCGCCCGCGGGCGCCCTAGCGCTGCCGGCTGGCGGTGCGCCAGGCCCGGAGGGCGGCGGAGTGGCCGCGCTCGTGGCTGCGTTCGGAGGCCCAGCAGGCGGCGCTGCCGGTGGCGCACTCGCCCCGGCGCCAGCTCCAGTCGCTGCTGCGGTCGCACCGGCGGCTCTTGTCGCAGGGGGGGCCCCCGCGCCGCCCGCTGGGCTCGGCATGCTGGCCCCTGGGCCAGCCGGGCCTGCCGTGGCCGCCGCCCCCGGCGTCGCGCCGCCTGCTGCAGTGCCTGCGCCCGCGGGCGTGCCGGCTGGCGGCGCCCAGGCCAGCCCTGGCGGCGACGCCCGCATCTTCGCCGTCGTGAGGGGCGCGCGAGGAGTGCGGCGTGCCGACTTCCGGGTCATGGTCGCCCAGATGGTCGAGTTCCCTTGGCCTGACTGGCCAGTGCGCGGACCGCGCACGCTGCTGTGGGTGCTGCAGCACATGGCTCAGAGGTCGGGGACTCCGACGGCCCACCACCAGCGGTGGCTAGCGGAGACCGGGCTCGACCCCGAGTCGCCGGGAGTGGACGTCCACCAGATGGGGTGCATGGTGTTGGAATCGGCAGTGACTTACGATCAGGAGCACGCCACGAACCTGGCACACCTCGAGCTCGTGGCCCGTTCGGTGCAGGTGCAGGAGGAGCGCTACCGCCAGTTGGTCACCCCGTGTGATGCCGGCGCGGCGGACCGCGCGGTCATGATGGGGTCGCAGGAGCTCGACGGGTCGGCGTGCGTCTGCCCGGACTTGCGCGACCACCTCGCGCAGGAGTTGCAGCGGGAGATGGCGGTGGCGAAGGAGAGGCGCAAGGCGCGAGAGGAGCGCGCCCTCGCCGGGGGCGTGCCCGGCCAGCCTGGTGCAGGGCGCGGAAGGGGGAGGCGCGGCGGCGGCCGCAGCGGCCGCGGCGGCGGGCCCAACGCCGCAGGGGGCGATGGCTGACTCGCCCCGGGGCGGATGGCCTGGCCAGCCGCCGCCCCCGTCCCCCTTGGCCCCCGCGGAGCCCGCCAACAGCGTGGGCTTCCCCCCTGGCGGCGCTGGGCGCCGGCTGCAGGACGACGACCGGCAGCGGGGCATCTTTCCGCTACCGCCGCTGGCTGCTGCTGACGCGGCGTCCCGCGTGTCCGGGACTCGGCGGTGGGTTCGGGCCGGCCATGCCTTCACGCACGCGCTGGACCGTGCCAATGCTGCCGTGCATGCTCTGAATGACCTCTACGGCGGCCAGTCCTCGCCCGCGCCGACGCCGTCTGCCGGGCGGCGCTGCGCCGCCGCCCACATTTGGGACTCGGTCGCTGCTCTGGGCCCTGAGCCACCTGAGTATCGTGACGACGTCTCCGACAACAACGGGGCCCTGCGGGGGCTCCTTGCTGGGTCCGCCCTGTACCCTGACGGCGGCGGGCCCACCACTCCTTACGTGCCAGACCTTGTCTCCTGGCCTGATGTGTCGCAGCCGCCCGCGCCGCTCTTTGGGCTACTGGGCGAGCGCGACTCTGCCGCGCTGCGGGAGTGGGGGTGCCAAATGCTCCGCGAGCGCGAGGAGGCGCGGCAGCTGCGGGCGGAGGCGTGCCCGCGCGGCCCGTGCACGGACCCTGCGCTGCTGCGCTCGCTGCCCGACTACGCTGCCTTCCTCAGCGCCATGATGGAGCGCAGCATGCTGACGTTTGCCCCTGCGCGAGGGCGCCGGGGCAACATGGGGATTTTCTTCGCGCCAAATAAAAGTGGTCGTCTGAGGGTTATCTTCGACGCGCGGCTCGCCAACTGCGCGTTCGTCGATGCGCCTCGCACCCAGCTGCCGTCTGCGTCCGCCTGGGGGCGGCTCGAGACGGGCGACGCGCGGGTCTCCATCGCCTCGGCGGACCTGGACGTGGCCTTCTACCACATGCGGGTCCCGGACGGGATGGAGGAGTTCTTCGCGCTGCCGCCCATCCCCGCCAAGCATCTCGCTCCGTGCGGGGTCGCTGTGGACGGGGTGGAGGGCGAGTCGCTCCTGCTGCCCCAGGTGGTGGTGCTGCCGATGGGCTTCAGCTGGGCCTTGCACCTCTGCCAGACGGTGCTGGAGGCATCGTTGGGCCGCGCTGGTTTCCCTCAGAGCGACCTCATCCTTGACGGCCGGTGCGGCTGCCAGCTCACGAGCGACCTGGATTCGGTCGCGGGCGCCGGCTACGTGGACAACTACTTCGTCCTCGGCGGCTCCCCAAAGACTGTGAGCGAGCGGCTGCAGGCCATCACCGACGACCTGACGCGCCACGGGCTCACCGTGCACGAGCTCGAGGCGCCCTCCCAGGATCGCGACTTTCTGGGGCTATCGCTGCGCGAGGGGCGCTGGCTTAGCCTCAAGACGCGCAACATCTGGCGGTTGCGCGCGGCCATTCGCGCCACGCTCCGGAGGCAGGTCATCAGCGGCTTCTTGCTGCGCGTTCTGACCGGCCACATCACCTGGGCGCTGCTGCTGCGAAGAGAGTTGCTGTGCATCTTCGGGGCCACCTACGCAAACGTCGAGGCCACTGGGCCAGTCGCGTCGCCGCTTTTGCCCGCAGTCCGACATGAGCTCCAGCTAGTCCACGACCTGCTGCCGCTCTGCACTGTTGACCTTGGTGCCCCGTGGCACGGGCGAGTTGCTTGCGCGGACGCCTCGCCATTTGGGCTGGGCGTCGTCGCTCGTCGCGCCCCAAAGGACCGCGTGGGCACCATTGGAAGAGTCGCTGAAAAGTGGAGGTACAAGGTCGAGGGAGGTGCGCAGGCAAGGCGCAGGACGATCGGGATCAACGGTGATAACTCGTCCGAGCAGTTCGGGGGCCTCGAGGGCGACTTTGGGGTGAGTACTCAGCTCGTCGGGGATGGCTTCACCGAGGGCCTGCCGTTCGATCGCGTCTTGGGAGAGGCCTCTGGGGGCCTGGTCGAGCTGCAGCTGCCGAGGGCTCCTGGGGACACCTACAAGTCGATCATGGACATGAGGCCCGTGGTGGACTTCGACGAGGTCCCGCCCCACTTCATCCGTGGGCCCGCCTGGGGCTCCGCCGCCGCCGTGTACATCGAGGGGAGGGCCAACATCCTGGCTCTGGAGGGGGAAGCGCTCGTTCTTGGGTATCGGCACCTCCTGAGGTCCACATCCGCGTTCGGGTCTCGGTTCCTCATCCTCTCCGACAGCCTGCCGCTCGTCTTGTCCGTCGGTAAGGGTCGGGCCCGCAGTAAACACCTCCAGAGCACGCTTCGCAAGATCTGCGCGCTCTCCGTGGCCACTGGCTCAACCCTGGCAGTGAGGTGGATACTCTCTGAGGCCAACCCCTCCGACGCGCTCAGCCGCGGGCGCGCTGGCTGGTTCTCTGGCAGTCGGCCGGCGCCGCAGCCCCCTGGAGGCGGGCTGCTCGCCCATGCGGCGGCTTGTGCTGGTGCTGGCACTGGCCCAGGCTGCGGCGGCGGCTCGCCGCTCGGCCGTCCCGGCGCCCTCGGCGCTCCGGGCCGAGCGAGCGAGCCATGCGCAAGCGCTGGCGGCGGGGACGACGGCGGTGGCGGGGCTGTCGCTGCTCGAGCGGCTGGCGGCGAGGAGCTCGACGGCTCGCCTCTACCGGGGGGCTCTCACCAGCTTCGTCGACTTCTGTGTCGAGCGCCGCCTGGACTGGGTGACGCACTCGGGCCTGGACGAGGCGCTGGTGCTGCACATGGACAGCGAGTTCCTCCTCGGCGGCGGCGGCAACCAGGGGAACGTCCTCTTGGCGGCGGTGGCGCACTTCCTTGGTTCGTTCCACAAGCGGACCTCGCTGCTGCTGCCGAGGGCTCACCGCGCGGCTGCGGCGTGGGCGCGGCGCGCGCCTGCGCGCACCCGGCTGCCACTGCCGCGTCGCGTGGTGTTCGCCTTGGCTGGCCTCCTGGCCCACGACGGGTTCCCACGGCTGGCCATTTGCATCCTCGTCATGTTCGCCTCGTACCTCGGGCCTGGCGAGGCGGCGAAGCTGCGCGGGCGGCATCTGATATCGCCGTCGGTGGCGGCGGGCGCCGGCTACCAGTTCTTCGGGCTGCTCCTGCACGAGAGCGGGCAGGAGCCAGGCAAGACGGGCGTGAACGACGAGAGCATCCTCTTCGATCGCGAGGCTTGGCTCAACCCGCTGCTGCGCGCTCTGAAGCAGTCCACAGCGCCGTCGGAGCCGCTGTGGGGCCAGGAGGTGGGCCGACTGGGCGCGCTGTTCGCTCAGGCCTGCCGTCGGCTGTCGCTGGACTGGCTTCGCCCGCACTTGTACAGCTTGCGCCATGGGGGGGCCTCGGACGACATGCTCTCCCAGAGGCGCCAGCTGGGCGAGATCCAGCGGCGCGGCCGCTGGCGGACAGCCAAGAGCCTGAACCGCTACACAAAGGAGACCAAGCTCTTGGACGAGCTCGCCTGGATCCCGCCCGAGGTGATGGAGCTCGGGGCCTTCGTCGAGAGCAACCTGGAGGCGCTGGTCGGCGGCTGCCTGCCCAGCTGGCTAGCGACTGGCCGCGTCCCGGCCGCCGCCGCGTCGCTCCTCCGCCCGCTGCCTCGGGGAAGGCAGCCGGCCGCCGGTGGTCGCCCACGCAAGCGGCCCGCGGCCCAGGCGGCGACGGCGGCTGCCCGCCGGCGGACGCGGTGAAGCGGCACCTGCAGCGGCAGCATCGCCGCGCTGCCGCGCCAGGCCGGGCCCTCAGGCGCCGCCCCGTGCTGGAGCTCTTCTGCGGGCCGGCAGGATCGCCGAGGCGCTGCTTGCCCGCGGCGTCGCCGCATTTGGGCTCGACTGGCAGCGCAGCCCACTGGAGGATCATGTGCTGCCTGCCTTCATCGCCACCGTCGTCGGCTGGATCCGGTCGCGCGCGGTGGGTGCTGTCTGGCTGGGCCCCCCCTGCACCAGCTGGACGCGAGCCCTGCGGCGCCCGCTCAGGTCGGACCGCCACCCGTTCGGGCTGCCCGACCTCTCATCGTCAGAGCAGGCTCGCGCCGCCGCGGGCAATGCCACGCTGCGCATGACAGCGATCATAATTCGTGAGTGCATCTCTGCCCGTGCGCCCGTCTTTCTCGAGAATCCACAGACCTCGCAGATCTGGTCGTGCCCCCCCCTCGCTCGTTTGTGTCGCCGGCCGTCCTGCCAGAAGTCTGTTCTGCATCAGTGTCAGTGCGGCGCTGATTTCAAGAAAGCCACGGCCATCATGTCTTGGGGCGCGGGCGCCATGCACCGTTTACAGCTTGTCTGCTCTTGAAAAAGAGGCATTTGCAGTCACTCGGGCAATCGCCATGTAATTCTGGAGGGCAACGATGAGCAAGGGCGAAAGCGCACTGCTGTCGCCGCCGTGTATCCTCGTCTCCTCGCCCAGGCTGCCTCTCGCTGTATCGTCGAAGCGTTGCACATTCAGCCTGGTCTCGCCCTCCAGTCTCTTGCCATGAGATAGCCCACATTGCCTGCTCTCCGAGAATTTCTTCTTTATATATACGGCCTGCGGCCAGTTGAACCTTCGGGATCGGGTGAGGGTCGCACAGGTGGTCCTCTCGAGCGCTGTCGCGCTCCTCGTCCGCTTTGTCTCTGCTGCTCTCGCGCTTCTAGCTCAGTCAACGCCTGGCCCTGTGCTGTCCCAGATGGAAAAGGTGCCTGGCCCGGGAGCCGAAGCGAGCTGGTAGTTTTCACAACTGAGGGCTGAGCAGAGGCAACAGGTCGGACGTACTCATATCTGGCTCGAAGTTTTCCCCGTGGCCATCCCGACACGCCTTCTCGCCACTATTGTCGGGTGAGGGTCGCACAGGTGGTCCTCTCGAGCGCTGTCGCGCTCCTCGTCCGCTTTGTCTCTGCTGCTCTCGCGCTTCTAGCTCAGTCAACGCCTGGCCCTGTGCTGTCCCAGATGGAAAAGGTGCCTGGCCCAGGAGCCGAAGCGAGCTATTATATATATATATATATATATACACACACATCTATAACAAAACCAATTCATCGAGGAGTCCGATGGGGCCTCTTCCACTTCGCGGTGAATGATGCCTTGGTGATGGTGCCACGGTGATGGTCCCGATGATGCCCCTTTGCGGCAATAACATTCCCTTTGTGGAGGATTTACAGCTCGGCCGTTTATGAAGGTTGTGACGACGTCACAGGTTTTTTGAACGCAGGGCAAAGATTTGGGCCCACCTATTCCGCCTATCTCGATGGTCCCGTGCATCTTTCGTCATCGTCGTCGGTGTCGTCATGCGCAAGCACCTGCCCCCCTCTCGGAGGCCTTCGGCTGGTGCGCCAAGTCTGCCGACTTCGCGCCGAGCAAGGAGCCCTTTGTTTCGACCAGGGGGCGACCTAAACTGCGTTTTGGCTGTTTTGTGGGCCGTTTTCGTTCCGATATCGTTTTGCTGCATCGGTGGATTGAAGACAAAGCGTGGGAAAGCGAAAGTCTGACGAACATGGAAACCACTGTTTGGGTCGGTCCCTGGCGTCGATTTTTCGAGTCATGGGGGGGACGTCCTCAGACTTACCCTTGCTGTTATGCCGTTGGTCTCTCCGTGCTTGTCGCAGTTGTCTCGCAGGAGCCCTAGGAGCGGGCACGCCTTCACACCCGAGCTCTCCTGCGTGTTGCCCCCCCCTCTCAATCGCACATGCGGGCGTGCGCGTCGAGGTGGCGCCGTTCCGACCCCGCGGTGTCGCACCGACGGCCCGTGCCGTGCGTTGCTACGTGATGGCCCGTTCGTCGCCGAGCGCCGCCGCCAACCGGGCTCTCCGTGGCTCCCCTTGCGTTGCCCGCTGCAGCCAGCCCGGCAGGGCAGGGCAGGACCTCAGCGGCGGGGGTGTGCAGCGCGCACCGGGCCGGAGCGGTGGACGGCGGCTCGCTGATTGGGATCACAGTGGGGCCACGAGCCCTGTGAGGGGTGCGCCGCAATGAGGGTGGAGCTGCACGCGAACGCTGCCACTGGGGCCTTCGGTGGAGCTCCCTATGGGGCCACGAGCCCTGTGAGGGTTGCGCCAGAAACGAGGGCGGAACTGCACGCGAACGCGTCCTTTGGGGCCTTCGGTGGAGCTCCCTATGGGGCCACGAACCCTGTGAGGGGTGCGCCGGAATGAGGGCGGAACGGCACGCGAACGCTGCGTGGGCACGGGCACGCCCAGCCTGTTCGCTGAGACTCGGGCCTCAGGGGGGCCCCGGTTTTCGGGCCGTTCCTTTCTGTCCAGTCCAGGTGGAAGTCGGGCAGGCCCCTCTGCAGGAGGAATCCTCCAAAGTAGTCGAAGAACAGTCTGGGGACGATGTTTCGAGCATTGTTTGGGCATGGCTTGCTATGGTTTCATTTTTCCTCCAAAATCCGCCTGCAGGAGGACATGCCCGACCAAAGTCTCGGTCGGGGAGCCTAATTATCCCTGGCCGAGGCTCGCCATGGCCAGGGAGGCATCCTCATTCCCTGGTCGGCACGCCCTGTGGAAGCACGAGGGCCGTGGGCATCCGAGGTCTCGCCCGCGTGCCCCTGGGGTGCCGCCGGTGACCTGGGTGTGACTTCCTGGTGAGTTCGTCTGATGGTCAAACTTGGCCGAGATGGGAGCGGGGAGGAGGGGAGCGCAACTTGTTGTCCTGAGCCAGCACTCCACGAACCGCAGTCATAGATTCAGGCACGCGGGTCAGCGACCCGATCCCGTTTCCTTGGGCAATCGACGTGCTCCGTCGCCAAGTCGGGTGGCGTTGGCATCATGTCTCGGGGGTGGCTTCCCGGATCCGTGGATCTGGCGCCCGCGCGCCAGGTCCACGGACCGTTCATCCATGTCAGCGTGCGCTCGAGTCACGGGGGTCTCTCTGGCTTGCCAGATTGATGAGCAACGAGGGTCGGGGCGCCAGCATCGCAGAGTGGATTTCGTTAGGGAAACAAGAGGTTGGGCCTGGAGCGTCCTGGAGAAGTTCGTTTCGGATGTCGAAGTGAATCTCGTGCGGATTTTGTTTCGGCCAGGAAGGCAAACTGAAAACAAATCCGCGTGACATTAGCCTGGCGAAGAACACAACCATATGCAGATGTGAGTGCCGCACTTGTGAGTACCGTCTTCGGTGGAGCTCCCTGTGGGGCTACGAACACTGAGGGGTGCGCCGAAATGAGAGTGGAACTGCATGCGAACGCTGCCACTGGGGCCTTCGGTGGAGCTCCTTATGGGGCCATGAACCCTGTGAGGGGTGCGCCGAAATGAGGGTTGAACTACACGCGAACGCTGCCACTAGGGCCTTCGGTAGAGCTCTTTATGTGGCCACGAACCCTGTGAGGGGTGCGCCGAAATGAGGGTGGAACTGCATGCGAACGCTGCCACTGGGGCCTGCGGTGGAGCTCCCTATGGGGCCACGAACCCTGTGAGGGGTGCGCCGCAATGAGGGTGGAACTGCACGCGAACGCTGCCACTGGGGCCTTCGATGGAGCTCCCTATGGGGCCACGAACCCTGTGAGGTCTGCGCCGAAATGAGGGTGGAACTGCATGCGAACGCTGCCACTGGGGCCTTCGGTGGAGCTCCCTATGGGGCCACGAACCCTGTGAGGGGTGCGCCGAAATGAGGGTGGAACTGCATGCGAACGCTGCCACTAGGGCCTTCGGTAGAGCTCGTTAAGGGGCCACGAACCCTGTGAGGGGTGCGCCGAAATTTAAGCGGAACTGCATGCGAACGCTGCCACTGGGGCCTTCGGCGGAGCTCCCTATGGGGCCACGAACCCTGTGAGGGGTGCGCCGAAATTAAGGCGGAACTGCATGCGAACGCTGCCACTGGGGCCTTCGGTGGAGCTCCCTATGGGGCCACGAACCCTGTGAGGGGTGCGCCGAAATGAGGGTGGAACTGCATGCGAACGCTGCCACTGGGGCCTGCGGTGGAGCTCCCTATGTGGCCACGAACCCTGTGAGGGGTGCGCCGAAATGGGATGGGCACGCGGAGAGCAGAGGCAAGGATGGGAAGCAGGAGGGAGGAGGAGGAGGAGGAGGAGGAGGAGAGGAGGAGGAGGAGGAGGAGGGAGGAGGAGGAGGAGGAGGAGGAGGAGGAGGAGGAGGAGGAGGAGGAGGAGGAGGAGGAGGGAGGAGGAGGAGGAGGAGAGGAGAGAGGAGGAGGAGGAGGAGGAGGAGGAGGAGGAGGAGGAGGAGGAGGAGGAGGAGAGGAGGAGGAGGAGGAGGAGGAGGAGGAGGAGGAGGAGGAGGAGGAGGGGAGGAGGAGGAGGAGGAGGCAGGAGGAGGAGGAGGAGGAGGAGGAGGAGGAGGAGGAGGAGGAGGAGGAGGAGGAGGAGGAGGAGGAGGAGGAGGAGGAGGAGGAGGGGAGGGGGGAGGGGGAGGAGGAGGAGGAGGAGGAGGAGGAGGAGGAGGAGGAGGAGGAGGAGGGGGAGGGGGAGGGGGAGGGAGGAGGGGGAGGAGGCGGAGGGACGCGGGGCGTTGTCTGTTCAAAACGAGGACCCAACACCACATGATGGTTGGGTATACCTATACGACCACCCTGCGGGTGATAAGGAGGTTTTGGGGGGGTGGGAGGGGGGTGGCTCATGACGGCAACTGTGGTGAATGTGGTGCTGATGGCCGATGATGGTGTGGATGACGTGGCGGATTTTTGTTTGGTTTTTCGCTTGGGCGTTTTGTGTCATTCGGTTTGCCGCTGCGCGACGCGGCACTCACCCCACGACGGTCCAGTCGACGACGCGTGCACTGGCAGGGCCTGGTGCGTGCGTCCGGGCCTCTCCTATTTTGCCTTGGGAGTCGCGCTGGCAGTGCCTGGCGTTGACGAGCACCCTCCGCCCAGCGTCGGTGGAGACGTCAGGTGACATCGGCCGCCCCCACGACCGTTTTCCGTGCAACCGTGGCGGGGGCGGACGGCGTTACGCGTGCCTGGCTCAAACTGGAAGAGCCGGGCCCGCCCGCGCGCGCACCTGGTGCCCCCACCGAAACGGGCCCGCGTGAAACGGACGGCGCGGCCAGGCCGGAGCTGGCAGCGCCTGGCTCGCCTACGCGCGCCGAGACCTGCACCGACGCGGGCCCATGTGAAAGTGACGGCGCCGCCAGGTCGGAGCTGGCAGCGCCTGGCTCGCCCGCGCGCGCCGGGGACGACTGCCGCTGAGCGGCCTCCCGCAGCTTGCAATCCTCAGCAACGTCTTTGACTGCGCGCCACTGCGTCGGCGCCGCCGGTATCCTGGTGGGGACCCCTAGACTGGCGGCGTACTTCATGAGCTCCGCCTCCTTCATGTCATCCACGCGGACCCCCATCTCGTGGACAGCCCGTCCGCAGAAATGCGCGAGGAGGGCGGCTTGGGGAGGTAGCGCGAACGCAGCGGGCGCCTTGAGCCGGAGGAGGAAGACAGTGACGGGCAGGAGAAGGATGAGGGGGAGGCGGAGGAGGAGGAGAAGGAGGAAGAGGAAGACGAGGAGGACGAGGCAGATGAAAATGAAAACGGTCATGATGACGATGGTGATGGCGGCGGTGACGATGAGGAGATCTTCATAAATTCAAATTCGCACAAGCAGGGGAAGTGGAAGGACGGCATGGCCAATAAATGACGGCATTTATTTGTCCTCTGACGACTAAGTGGCCCAAGAACGGCGCCCCCCGGCACACGATGCCAAATGAAAGTGGCCGCCCTCTTCAGAGGAGGGAGGAGAGGAGGAGGGAGGCGACGAGTGGCAATCAAGCCTCCGTCCTAGCAAAAAGGTGACGAGCTGACCGACTTGCGTCGCATGGCCTGAGCCCTTGAGCCGAACTGAAGATCTACAGACTTGGGTCAGAGCTAAAGCTGAAGGATACGAAGAGGAGAATCAGGAGAATGTGTCCCATGATGAGCAACCGTGATGGTGCCCCATGATGAGCAGCCATGATGAGCGACCATGATGAGCAACCTGCGGGACAATGATGAGCAACCGTGATGAACAACCATGATGGGCAACCATCGTGGGCATCCGGCGGGACAGTGATGATTTCACGATCGATATCACCATCGATCTCACCATCGTTCCAAAATTCGGTCTCACATTCGGTCTCACAATCGATGTCACTATCGATCTCACCGTCGATCTCACTATCGATCCCACTATCAGACCATGGATCCCACACTATATTTCATTATCGATCTCACTAATCGATCTCACGTTCGGTCTCACTATCGATCTCAATCGATATCACAATCGATGTCACAATCGATATCACATTGGTAGCATTACCGGTTTCACTATCGATGTCACTATCGATCTCACTATCGGTCTCACGATCGATCTCACTATCGATCTCACGACAGGACACCGACGGGACAATGCGGGCTCGATCTTTCAATCGATCTCATAATCGGTCTCACGATCGATCTCACAATCGATGTAACTACCGATCTAACAATCGATCTCACAACCGATATCCCTATCGATCCCACTATCGATCTCACATTCTTCTCACAATCGATTTCATTTTCGGTGCCACTATCACTTTCACGATCGATTTCACTATCGATCTCCCCATCGATCTCACTATCGATCCAACATTCGGTCTCACATTCGATCTCACTATCGATCTCACCTTCGGTGCCATTATCGGTCTCACGATCGATCTCACTATCGATCTCGCGACAGGACAACGGCGGGCAACCGACGGGACAATGCGGGTTACCGCTTGACACGCGGTGGCGGAGGAAACATTTATGTTGGCGAACCACCAGCGACAGACAGGACAACGGCGGGCGACCGACGGGACAATGCGGGATACCGCTTGGCACGCGCCGGCGGGGGAAACATTTATGTTGGCAAACCACTAGCGACAGACAGGACAACGGCGGGCGACCGACGGGACAATGCGGGATACCGCTTGGCACGCGCCAGCGGGGGAAACATTTATGTTGGCGAACCACTAGCGACAGCAGTATGAATTCCTCTCGCCCGCGCACGCAACTTCGCTTCGCCCGCACGCACGACACGAACACGAAACCGAAACCGATTTCCCGGTGGGGGGCTCTTCGTTCCACTTCGATCTCACCCCCCAACCTCCGATACTTTGTTTTTCGCTCGCCGTTTCGGGGTTTTCACTGAAAACTCTGTTGCAGAAAGTCTGCAAGGTCGGCGCAGTGACGAAGGCTCCCGACAGCCTCGGCCCCGGCCACCGACCGGCTCGGGCGTTCCAGCCCACGGCCCCCCTTGGAGGTCTCGACCTCCTGGCTGGGGCACGTGCCTCTCGCCCCACGCCCGCTGCAGGTGGCCATGGATCCCACGAAGGTCGGCGGTGTTCAAGCGGGGGGGGGATCGCCAGTGCTTGAGTTGGCCCTGGAAACGACAGGGCCGTTTTTTTACCGGTTCCGTTTTGCCGTTTTTGTCAGTTCCGACTCCGTTTTTTCACGGGTTCCGTTGCCGTTTTTGCTCTTTTTTGTTTTTCCTCCCCTTTTTTTCTTTTTTTTTTTTTTTTTTTTTTTTTTTTTTTTTATTTTTTTTTTTCTTTTTTTGTTTTTTAGTTTTTTTTTTTTTTTTTGTTATTTTTGCTTTGTTTTGTTTTTTTTTTTTTTTTTTTACTTTCTTTTTTTTTTTTTTTTTTTTTTTTTTATTTTTTTTTATTGGTTTTTCTTTTTTTCTTTTTTTTTTTTTTTTTTTTGTTTTTTTTTTTTTTTTTTTTTTTTTGTTTTTTTTTTATTTTTTTTTTCTTTTTTTTTATTTTTTATTTTTTTTTTGCCTTTGGCTCGAGTTCGAGCCGCCTCGATCCCTGCGACATCGTGCTCAAAATGAGCTCGAACCGCCTCGAGCGCTGCAACTTCGAGCTCAGTTTAAGTTCGAACTTGACGTGAAGCCCGCAGGCCCCATGAGCCGAACACCGAGCGAAACCGGTGGCTTCGATCCATCCGATTCGATGTCGATTCCGGCCAGCCCAGTCCCGTTCGATGCCGATGTTCCGACGATCCGATGCGGCCCGATGCTTGCATGGCAGCGATGTGCATCCCAGTTCAGCCGAGCACCCGATTCGGTTGTTCGGCTCCGTGCCGATGCAATCCGATCTGACGCACATTCCGATTCGATCATATTCTCGGATTCGATGCTGACTGGTCTTGCGCTCGGGGGAGGTAGGCTCAGGAGGGGAACGCTACGGAGGGAACACGAACAATAAACCCGATGCGATTAGTGGGGGTGCTCCGGGTCCGAGATCGCCCCCCGCGCGTCGATGTTCAGTGTTAGGTTTCTTGCGAGGGTCTCTTGCGGCTGCGTCCACAATGTAGGGGGGAATCGGCTCAGTGTGGGACGCATCGGGCCCCATCGCCGAATTATTGATCGCCGATGGGGGCCTGAAAGCCCCGCCCCGCCCATGGGCGTGCGGCTTCGCTATCGAGGGCCTTGTCGTCGATCCATCGGCGATGCATCGCCAATTGCAGCTCGATGCTTGTCTCCCCCGAGCTGGTCCCTCCTAGCTTAAGATGCAACTCCCTGGAGGTACAATTCGAAAACTTGCCTAATCCAGCATACGCCCATAATGCCGCTCAGTCCAGTTTAATCTGGATTAGTCCAGCTCAGTCCATGGATTCATCCGGCCCCATTTGGTTCATAGCCCCCTTTCGTTCTCACGAAGGCGTCCCGGGAGTTGTCTCCCCATCGATCGTTCCCATCGTTGTTCGAAGAAGGCGCGCTTGAGATACGGAGTTGGGCCGTGCCCGCGCGACTCGCACCCCTGCCCGCGCGCGTGCCTCAGGGTGGCAGCTTCGACCCGCGCTCCGAGAGCTTTGCCGTGGCGCTGCGGTGCATGCGCACAGTTGACACGGACAGGCCGGGAGCGGGGGAACATTCAGGAATAGTCAAAAATAGTCGGGGGGATATTTTTGGAGTACTGTTTGACTATATTGGAGCATTCTATGGGTATTTTTGATTTTTCTCGAAACTCCCCCTGGAGAGGGGCAGGCCCGACTTAAGGGTTGGGGGAGGGGGGAAAGCGTCTTAGAGGCACCCCTGCTTCTTAGAAGGCGCGGGCTCTGCCTGTGGATGTATGGCTGGCGCCCTCCGAGAAGCAGCCTCCTGCCATTCTCGGCGGTTTTTCCCTTTGCAGCCTCGGGGTGCTGCGCCTCGCACCGAGGCGCCCGGGTGTGCTTTCGGGTCCTCCCGGACGGCCGCAGGAGAACCGAGCCAGGCCCGAAAGCCAGACGACGAGGATCCTCCTCGGCCAGGCGCAGAGGAGGGCAGGGGGAACGGGGAGGGCTTCTCGGAAGGAGGCTGCTGCTTAGGAGGCGCGGGCCGTGTCCGTAGCTGGAAGAGCCGGCGCCCTCTAAGGGGCAGCCTCCTTCCAGAAAGCCTTCCCCGCTGGTGCGCGCCGCCGCGAGGATCCTACGGGGGGAGTCGGCGCAGGGTGGAGCGCACCGGCCCGCAGTCGCCCCCTCCCGCTGACCGCCCCCCTGGGGAGCGTGCGCTGCAGCCCCCTCTCCCGCCCAGGGGCGTGCGGCTTCGCCGTGGGGCCCTGCCGCCGACCTCGTCGCGATGTGTCGCCGGCTGCGGCTCGGGGCCTCCTCCCTGGAGCCGGTTCCCCCTTGCCGTTGCCCCTCGGGGAGAGCACGCACCGGGGTCCATCGTCGATCCGAGATCGGATTCGGCCGGCCCGATCCGATTCGGGCTCGTTTCTCCGACCGTCCGATGCGGCCCTGTTCGATGCACATCCCCATTCGATGCCGACGGATCCTGCACACGGCGGCGGCGGCGGCGGCCGCGGTGGTGGCGGCTCGGGGTGGAACTTGGGAGGCGACAGACCAGGAAGGCCGCATGTCCGAGAGGTCTGGAACCTCGGAGATCAAGGGCGGATTCTATTCTGGCGACTTCGGAGACCTCGGAGGCCTGGGATCGGAAGGTTTAGCGCTTGTGCGGGCCTCGTTTAGCTGAGCTCGGTGTCCTGGCGCGAACGGCCGATCCACGGTCATCGGCCTCACGATTAGCGGCCTCAAACATGTAGTGTAGGCTTCAACGCAGGTTTCGCGAAGACACCCCCCTCACGCGTGCAAAACATCCAAATGCACTTCGGTGGCCACGACTGGCCGCAGCCGAGTAGGCGTCAGAGGACGGACTTTGAGTCGAGTTCGGGAGAAGCTCTTTCGAGCCACCCGCAGCGGCGGTGGAAAGCAGAGTTCTAGATCACTCCTCTCGTAGTGCGATGTCACTGGCCCGTACGTGATACGATGACGAGAATGGTGGTGATGGGTATGGTAATGCTGATGCTGATGGTTATGGTGATGATGATGATGATGATGATGATGATGATGATGATGATGATGATGATGATGATGATGATGATGATGGTGATGGTGATGGTGATGGTGATGCTGCTGATGCTGATGCTGATGCTGATGCTGCTGCTGATGCTGATGATGATGATGCTGTTGATGATGATAATGATGATGATGATGATGATGATGATGATGATGATGATGATGATGATGATGATGATGATGATGAGGATGAGGATGAGGATGAGGATGAGGATGAGGATGAGGATGAGGATGAGGATGAGGATGAGGATGAGGATGAGGATGAGGATGAGGATGAGGAGGAGGAGGAGGAGGAGGAGGAGGAGGAGGAGGTGAAGGAGGAGAAGGAGGAGGAGGAGGAGGGAGAGAAGGAGGAGGAGGTGAAGGAAGAGGACGAGGGTGATGATGATGGGATGGGAGATCTGCTCTGGACTCTAAGGATCGCGGGCAGAAAACATTCGAAGAGGCATAGTTTGCCCAGCACACCGAAGTGTTGCGAGAACAACCGCGACGCCCCGCTCAGTTGGATCCCTCCAGAGGGAACGCCGACGAGCAGGAGGAGGGGGACGAGCAGGACGAAGCCGACGTCGAGGAGGAATGAAGAGGTGCGGAGGACGGTCAGGGGCAGCATTAGGAGGGGATTGGATCAGGGGGGGTGGCATCGGCCCCCAATGGCGACCACTGATCGCCGATAGGGGCCCGATCGCACTGCCGCCCAGGAACGTGCGTTTGTTTGAAATGCCTGACGCTTCACGTATCCCCGCCAGGCTGCGACGGTTCGCTGGCGCTGTCAGAGTCCCACCTCTCCCCACGGTTTGCAGTCAGGCGACAGCGTGCGTGTCTCTCTGACGCCTCTGCTTGTGCATGGTTCAGACACCCTGGGACTCTATGGTACACCATTCGCTGCGCCGAGGTTGGCAGGCTCCATACTTCGATAGTGTCTCAAGCGGCGTACTGCTGGGCCATGGTCTCAGACACCTTGGGGTTATTTGCATCGCGCCATTTTGGCAGCGTAATTGCAGACTCCTTGGGTGCTGGTCCCTGGGCGTCAGACACCCTGGGTTGCAGCACCCTTGCACCCGCCGCCCCGGCGCCGGCCGCGGCCCGCGCGCGCTCCCGGCCAATTAGTTTCGGCCGCAGCCCGACCGTTACTCGCCGCCGCTGGCGCTCCCGCCCGCGGCTGTAAAAAAAAAGTATCCCCGCCAGTTTCGTAGCCTTGGCTCAAGCCTCTGGCTCAAGCCGCTCTGGCTCAAGCGGGCCTCAGCGGTTGGCCGTCCCCCGCCCCTCGGTCCCCAGCCTCCCCGCCCGCGGGGGCGTGGAGGGGGTCGCCCCCCTCCGCGCCCCCGCTCGCACGGCCATGGAGTCGCGCTCGGCGCGGCGGCAGCGGCAGCGGCGCGCCGCCGCCGGCTGCGCCGCCGCCGCGGCCGGCCTGGCCGGCCTGCCGCCCCCGCGGCCCTGCGGGCCTTTGCGGCCCTCGGCGTGTCCGGCGGCGCCGCCGCCGCGGCCGCTGTCGCCGCGGCCGCCGGTGCGCCCGCCGCGGCAGACGCGGCTGCCGCCGCCGCCGCCGCCGCCGCAGGCGGGCCGCTGGCGGCGGCCGCTGATCGTGTCGCCGGGGGCGGCGGCTGGCTGGCAGCGGCCGCGGGTACCGCCGCGCCCGCCGCGGCGCCCGCCGCGGCCGCCGCCGCCGCCGCCGCCGCCGAGATCCAGCATGGGCGCGTGAGCATGCTCGCCACGATGGGCTACATCACGCCCGAGGCCGCTGACAAGTTTCCTGGCGAGGTCCCCCCGTCTCTCGGGGTGAAGTTCGAGTCTGAATGCCGAGATCGCCAACGACTGCCCGGCCAGGAAGGGGATCAGCGGGATGTTCTTCCAGGACGGCATCACGAGCAACGCCTGGGACAACTGGGCGCTGTACACGGGCTTCTTGCTGCGCGCCTTCGAGAGCGTGCTGTGCGTGCAGGCGCTGGTGGGTTTCGGTACGACCCCTCGTGGGCTCTCGGCGACTACGTGCACGGCGGCGTCCTGGGCGTGCCCAGCGGCAGCACCCTGCCGGCCGGCGAGACCAAGTCCCGCAAGCTGAACGCCGAGACCGCGAACGGAAGGCTGGCGATGATGGCGATCATCGGGATGTTCTACCACACTGCATCGTGCCTGGTTTAAGTCCGCGGTGAGAATCGCAGAGTTTCTTGGGATATAGTACATCATCGCGCGCATCTCATCTTCATGTTGTACAGTGTACTCTTGCGACAATTGCACACAATTTATCACACACGCATGCTTTCAAGTTGGTTGGTACGTTCCAGCGGGTCAATCAGCCAACTGCCGACAGGCACACCATGTACCCGCTTGTAGCCAAACAGTGTTGCTCCTCTCGTAGGCCACACGTGGTCAACCTTGGTGCGAACCCCCGTGCACCGTGTGGGAGGGACCGTACTCGATTTCGTCATGCTCACCGTCCTAGTCATCAGGCGACGGTGGACTCGAGTCTTCATTTTGCGTGTCTCAACGTCCAGGGCCTATGCTGGCACCGGTTCCACTGCCGGGACAAGCTCCAGGCGTTGATCTCCATGGCTCGCCAGATGGAGGTGGACGCAATGTGTTTCAGCGATGTCCACGCCGACGGCACTGGTGTCACCATAGTCTACGTTGAAGAGTTTATTACTGTCTTGGAGTACCGCTCCGCCATCCTTCTCAGCCACCTTGCCCGACGAGCGTGGCAGCAGGGAGGCGGTAAAAGTTGGACGGCAAAGGATCGCCTTCTTGCTATCTCCATCCCCGCCACCTACCGCACCTACGTCTTCTGCTCCGTCTACTTCCCGGCCGGCACGGTCGCATCTGCGAAACGCGCGGCCTACGCTGGCGCAACAAGTCTTCGTCAACAATTCTTGCAGGATCTGCAACCGGACCTGGGCACGTCGGTAAAAGACCCCTCTAACCCCGAGATTGCCGATCTTTGGGGCGGAGACTGGAACGGACATGTTTCGGCCGGGCGCACTGGGCGCCCAGGGCTTGCAGGACCGCACGGCCTCAGCACACCTATGGCCACGGGTGGCAACCGACAGAGGGAGTGGCAGCATCAACAACAGCTGATCTGTTTTGACAGTTTCCAGAAGGTCTCCCACCGCGGCACGTGGCGGGGCCCTTTCACGTCGCAGTGGTACGAGTTAGACTACTTCGTCGGTTCGGCCTCCATCAAGCAGGAGATTCAGCAGATTCAGACGTTTGCAACATTTATCTCTGACCATCTGGGGAAACGAGCCTGGATGCACTTCTCCAAGCCAGGGAACCGCTCCAAGCGAGCGGCGCGCAAGCAGTTCCACGCGCACGCGGTCGCCCCGAAGCCACTGGGCCGACTGAACCTCCACGACCTTCGTGGGCCCAGCCCGGCGGCCAAGCGGGCGCGAGCGACGCTGCGATTGGAAATCGACAGCCTCGGACGGGCATTTTTCGATGGCGAGAACAGCGGCGGATCTGCATCGTCCACGGCGCCTCCACTGGCGATGACTACGGAATCTGCCCCTTTCCTGGAGTGCATAGAGCAGTGCCAGGTGGTGTTCTCCACCGACGGCTCCGGTTCCCCCGCCACGGAGGAAGGAGATGAACGCGCCGGCTGGGGTTTCCATCTTGTGGCACGCGGCGAACAACAGCTCTGTTACGGCCTTGTGTTACCGACTCCTGCGCACCCACGCTTCCTCGGAGCCACCCGCGCCATCAACAATGCGGGAGAGATCTCCGGCAGAACCCACCAGCGCCGACCCGGCACTCATACGATGCGACTCTCAGTGCGCAGCCAACGTCATCCAAGGCCATTGGCGGGCAAACCATAACAAAGCCTTGGTGCGAGCAGCGCGGCACCTCTTGCAGTTGATCGCTACGACTCGCCCGGTCCACTTCACCGCGTCAAGGGCCACATCAACGACGTCGACAACGAACTAGCTGACAGGGCAGCGGGCCAGGGCGCCAACGGGCGCTGGCAACTTTGGGACGGCGCCGAACCCGACACCTGGCCGGCTCGACTTGCAACTCTAGCACAACAGACCTCGCAGCAAACCAGCACGCCCACAACCAGACGGGTCACAACGAAGGGTTCTCGCGGCCTGGGTAACACCGACGGCTCCCAGACACCCTGGCTCATGCAGCGTTCCTTTCCCCGACCTCCGCCGCCAGACACTTCCTGGGCGGCGTTGGCCCACCTACTTACCACTGCTGCCGACTACGCGGTATGGCGACGGCGGCGCAACAAGGTTCATTGCCCTTACACTGACGCAGATCAGGAGCACATCGCATACCTTCATGGAGAGGTCACCGCGGCCTTCGCTGCCTTCCGAGCAGCCCAAGGGGGCCCCGCCGAAGGCGCGGTCCGGCGAGCTCTCCACCAAGCTCGACGACACCTCCGACGTCTCAAAGCCACCTGCCGATGGAGAAAGGTCAAGAGCATCACCCGAGAGCTCCAAGAAGCACACCACCATCGTGACATGGGGCGCTTCTATCGGGGCTTACCACAGCTTGGCATCCACCTGCGCGGGTCGTCAAAGCAAGGACAAGAGAAATTCCCGCTCTCCAGGCTCCGAGAACATTGCCGCAACATCAGCGGGGCACGCATCGACGTCCCCGATCACGTGTTAAAAGCAGCTACAGCACAGCGACCAGTCGACTACTCACTCGGCACACCACCGTCGAAGTCTGAGTTCCTGGATGCGCTGAGGCTCCCGGCTAGCCAAGCGAATTGGAAAAGATATCACGTTCTTCAACCTCCTCTTAATCTTGTTCGCAGATGACCGCAACGGCATTGAGCGCGAATCCCAGTGCGCACGAGCGGCGCTCGATTTCAAGACGGCCCTAGCCAAATGGGGGGAAGAGACGAACGACAAGAAAATTGACCGCCTGCCGCTAAGACCAGGCGCTGCTGCGGACCACCCCGACCTCTATAGCGCAGCGGCTCGCTTTGTAGGGGCATGGATACAGGAGGACGGAGGGCGCGACGTGGACACCCAGAAGCGGCTGGAAGCAGCCGGAAAATTGCGGCCCCGGGTTCACCGCCAGCTACCTCGATTAGGCTTGTCAGACAAACAGGTGGGACAGATCATTCGGGCAACAGCGGGGGCCTGCCTCTTTTGGAGCTGCGAAACCAGGGCATTCACCAGCAATCAGATCAAATCCTACCAGACATTCCTCAACAGAGTCGTTCGCGGAGCCACGCGACAGAGATTGTCTACGATGTCGGACGACAGAGTCACTATGGCGGATCTCAGGAAACGATTGGGTATGCGACCAGTATCGGTGACGATTGGTTTGCGCCAGTTACAGCATGCGGGGCGCGTCGCCCGGCCCCCAACTGATCGCCCCGAGTGGCAGATTCTTTGGGCTTCGCTCACTCCAGAGGTCGACCATGCGAACAGGAAACGCGGACGCAGCACGCGACAACAATGGTGGCCAAGGATAACCGAGGTCATGCGGCTCACAGACATCCCCGCAGATCAATGGCACGCCCACTGGACCACCACGGCCTCTTCCGCAGACGGCGCCACGCGGCGCAACCTCTTGAAACGGTGGACCAAGGCTCAGATGGAGGAAGAATGGAAACAAGAGTGGCAACAGAAGCACCAACCAGCCGACAGCGCTGCTCCCGCCGCGCCGCGCCAACCAGAGCAGATCGACGGTGCACGGCGCCCCCCGGAGGGCAAGTTCGAGCGCGACTTCTGCGGGGCACAAATGGGTCTACACAGCATGAAGCGTCATGGCGGACCATGTTCAGCACTCCCTGAGGACGTACGAGCGGCCACCCGCGCAGGCCGAGAAGCACGGGCACAACGGGGTTCGAGCACCACCAGCACGAGTACAGCCTTCACACAACAACCCGTACAAACACAAGTACCCACGTCTTCTTCCACCTCTGCGCCCGGTCCCTGTCTCTCCTCCTCTTCCGTGCCTCCACAGCCAGCTGCGCATCCGATCCCACCGCAAGCTCCTCCAGCAGGACAGCCGCGACGCCTCCGAGGGAAACAAGCTCGCCCTGCCAACTACGCTGAACCACACCGTCGGGTAGATCCCCGATGGAAGGGAATCGTACCGTGGGCGATGCCCGGACCGCCAGATGTCGATAACTGACCCCCCTGTTCCCCAAGCGCCGGCCCCTCGAACTTGCCCGCGGTGCAACGGGGAGTTCAAAAACGCGACAGCCCGGACTCAGCACAGCCTGGCCTGCCAGAGCATGCCGCACAATGAATGGCTTCGGCGAGCGCGCTTTGTCCACGGAGTTCACGAAGCAAATCGACCCGAGTTCCCCTCTCGACATTGCGGCGCCAGGTCCTGGACTGCGAAGGCGGCCGGCCGCCGCAGCACTACATGCGGCCAGCGGCGGTCCAAAGCCGGTCTCCTACTCAACGCAGAGCTTTGGCACGCGTTGGACGGGGGCGACGAACTGCAATCATGGGCCATACAGGGACTCTACGGCAGGCGTGGAACCCCCCATTCACGCTTCCACCTCCCGCCGACGACTCACAGCAACCGCAACACCAGCCACCAGCACGACCCACAGCACGACCATCCGAGTGCCACCACCGCCGCACCGCGCCGCATCCCACAGCTTGTGCAGACTACGTCACCACCAGCTTGCGCAGACCGCCCACCCGCTTGTGCAGACTCCACCAGCTTGCGCAGACTACGATCCCACCAGCCTGTGCAGACTCCACCAGCTTGTGCAGACCTCACACACCAGACACCACCTCGACCCAGCACACCCGAGCGGGACACACGCAACCCGCACCACACCAGCACCGTATATTGGAAGGGGGAAGCTATGCGGGTATCTGGAGGTAGTCGCCCTCTTCTCTCTGCAGCACTACACTGCGCCAGTGCGTCTGGGAACTGGTGGTGCAGTAGGTGATATGCATACATACATTGTGTGAGCCGTACATTGTGTAGTACATGTGTAATACGGAGTTGTTCTGACACAACATATTAATGCAAAGGAGGACCGATTGGACACACGACGTCTGTTCTGCCTTGTGGATACTCATGCAAAGGAGGACTGATTGGACACACGACGAACTGGCGTGCGCTAGCAGGTGACTACTCCCGGCAGACATATCTGGCGTCCGCACTGTTTGGGGCCCACGCTGCAGGTGGCGACTCCCGGCGTACATATCTGACGTCCGCACTGTTTGGGGCCCACGCTGCAGGTGGCGACCCCCGTCCCGGCAGACATATCTGGCGTCCGCACTGTTTGGGGCCCACGCTTCAGGAGGACCGATTGGACACACGACGGACTGTCGTGCACTAGCAGGTGACCACTTCTGCCCATTACCCACACGAGTAGATGGTATGAATACATACATTGTGACATGCTCATCATCTGCACACTACATTGTGACAGGCTCATCATCTGCACACCACGTCAATGCGTAGCACGGAGTTGTTCTGACACACCTTACGAAGGCAAAGGTGGACTGATTGGACACACGCCGCCTGTTCTGCCTTGAGGATACTCATGTACAGGAGCACT
The DNA here is from genome assembly GCA_963575745.1 of Prorocentrum cordatum. Lineage (NCBI taxonomy): Eukaryota > Dinophyceae > Prorocentrales > Prorocentraceae > Prorocentrum > Prorocentrum cordatum. The sequence continues at coordinate 137,922 of CAUYUJ010020446.1, forward strand.
GATTGGACACGCGACGGATTGTCGTGCACTAGCAGGCGACTGCTCCAGGCATGCATATCTGGCGGCTGCAGGTGACGACTCCCGGCATACATATCTGGCGTCCGCACTGTTTGGGGCCCACGCGGCAGGATGATTGATTGGACACGCGACGTCTGTTCTGCCTCGTGGATACTCATGCAAAGGAGGACTGATTGGACGCACGACGGAGTGTCGTGCACTAGCAGTACTCTCATCACCTGCACACTACGTTAATGTGTAGTACGTGCAAAGGAGGATTGATTGGTCACACGACGTCGGTTCTGCCCATCATCTACACGACTATATGATATACATACGTACATTGCGACATGCTCATCATCTGCACACTACATTGTGACAGTGCAACATGCTCATCATCTGCACACTACGTCAATAAATAAAGTATGGATCCCGACAGATACTGATACAATGATGAGCAATACAGGGGCTCCATTGCAGGCGTGGTTTAGAACCCCCCATTCACACTTCCACCTCCCGCCGACGACTCGCAGCAACCGCAACACCAGCCACCAGCACGATCCACAGCACGACCATCCGAGTGCCACCACCCCCGCGCCGCACCGCATCCCACAGCTTGTGCAGACTACGGTCCCACCAGCTTGCGCAGACCGCCCACCAGCTTGTGCAGACTCCACCCGCTTGTGCAGACTACGATCCCACCGGCCTGTGCAGACTCCACCAGCTTGTGCAGACCTCACGCACCAGACACCCTCGACCCAGCACACCCGAGCGGGACACACGCAACCCGCACCACACCAGCACCGTATATTGGGAGGGGGAAGCTATGCGGGTATCTGGAGGTAGTCGCCCCCCTCTCTCTGCAGCACTGCACTACGCCAAAACGTCTGGGAACTGGTGGTACAGTAGGTGATATGCAATACATACATTGTGTGAACCGTACATTGTGTAGTACATGTGTAATACGGAGTTGTTCTGACACAACATACTAATGCAAAGGAGGACCGATGGGGCACACGACGTTTGTTTTGCCTTTTGGATACGCATGCAAAGGAGGACTGATTGGACACACGACGAACTGGCGTGCGCTAGTAGGTGACTACTCCCGGCAGACATATCTGGCGTCCGCACTGTTTGGGGCCCGCGCTGCAGGTGACGACTCCCGGCATACATATCTGACGTCCGCACTGTTTGGGGCCCACGCTGCAGGTGACGACCCCCGTCCCGGCAGACATATCTGGCGTCCGAACTGTTTGGGGCCCGCGCTTCAGGAGGACTGATTGGACTCACGACGGACTGTCATGCACTAGCAGGTGACTACTTCTGCCCATCACCCACACGAGTAGGTGATTGAATACATGCATTGTGACATGCTCATCATCTGCACACTACATTGAGACATGCTCATCATCTGCACACCACGTCAATGTGTTGCACGGAGTTATTCTGACACAACCTACAAATGCAAAGGAGGACTGATTGGACACGCGACGTCTGTTCTGCCTTGAGGGTACTCATGCGCAGGAGCACTGATTGGACACACGACGGACTGTCGTGCACTAGCAGGTGACTTCTCCCGGCGTACATATCTGGCGGGCTGCAGGTGACGACTCCCGGCGTACATACCTGGCGTCCGCTTTGTTTGGGGCCCGCGCGGCAGGATGATTGATTGGACACGCGATGTCTGTTCTGCCTTGTGGATACTCATGCAAAGGAGGACTGATTGGACACAGTGCGTCAAGGTGTAGTACTTGCAAAGGAGGATTGATTGGTCACACGACGTCTGTTCTGCCCATCATCCACACGAGTATGTGATATACATACGTACATTGTGACATGCTCATCATCTGCACGCTACATTGTGACATGACCATCATCTGCACACTACACTACGTCAATTTGTAGCACGGGGTTGTTCTGACACAACATACCAATGCAAAGGAGGACTGATTGGACACACGACGTCTGTTTTGCCATGTGGATATTCATGCAAGGGGGGACTGATTGGACACGCGACGGACTGTCGTGCACTAGCGGGCGACTACTCCCGGCACACATATGGCGTCCGCACTGTTTGGGGCCCACGTCGCAGGTGACGACCCCCGCCCCGGCAGACATATCTGGCGCCCGCACTGTTTGGGGCCCACGCTGCAGGAGGATTGATTGGACACAAGATGTCGGTTCTGCCTTTTTGATATGCCCATCATCTGCACGCTACATTGCGACATGCTCATCATCTGCACACTGCGTCAATAAATACAGTATGGACCCCGACAGATACTCATGCGAAAGAGGACTGATTTGACACGCGGCGTCTTACTTACATTGTGTAGTACGGCAGCGTGCAGACACAACAGTTCGGCAACATGTTCACCATCTGCATACATCGTGTAGTCCCGTTGCGGTGACGAAGCTCGTCGGACACCAGGGCGCCAGGCAACATGCATGGTCTGTTCATAACCACAACGGTGCGATATTCCAATCGTGACATTGTTGGTACTTACGATTATCTTGCGACATATCTCTTTCACCTATGTATTTTGACAATGCAACAGACATTGGTTCCAAGGCATGTTGCTTTTCATTGTGCACCACCGACTGCGACCCGCCGGGTTGCGATGCCGTCTGCCGCGGAATGTCTCGCCAAGGCGCAAGAGTTCCTGAAGGCAGACGGTGGCGGAGCGGAGCCGCAGAGCAAGAGGTTCGCGGCCACGGCGGCCCCGACCGCAGGCGCGGCGTCGTCGGGCCAGGGCGCCGGCCCGGCAGAGCGGCAACTACTCACGAAGACGCTTCGCTTGGTGCTATACCGGTCGGCAGACGCGGAGCAGCTCTTGAACGCGACGGCCCATGTCAACCTTTTCGGGGCCCCGGACCTCCAGGACCGCGCGCTGAAGGCGCTGGAGCTATGGGAGAAGCACGAGCCGGAGGTCTCGGAGGCGGGCCGGATGGCGAAGAAATGGCCAATCCACCCCTTGGGCAGCAAGACGTTCTTCTTGCACTCCACGACCCTACAGGTCATTCAGGACGTGGCCAAGCAGAACGGCGGCGACGCCGAGAAACCGGTGACGGAGGCCACAACGCAGCTTCTCACCATGGAGGACTCGGAGGTGCAGCGATTCCACACGAAGTGCTGGCCCAAGTTCAAGACGCCCAAGGAGAAGCGCGTGCGGAAGCGGGAAATCGTGTTCAGCCCTTTGACGCCAGATGCGGTGCGCATCGAGTGGGCCAAGCTTGTGACGCACGCAAAATGTGGCACGCAGTCAGCGTGGATGTGCGCAGGGGCGGACAGAGCGACCTGGAGAGCGAGCTGTGGGAGACACTGAAGACTCGGGCCCCAGCGTGTGAGCAGACGAAGTGGCGGGTCCCTCGGCGGCCCGGACCGCCCCGCCCCGGCGCGGGGGCGGCCCGAACGACGCGGTCGCGGACGGCCTTTCGGGCAGCGTGTGGGGCGACTGGGCGCTGTGCACGGACTCCCCGCTGCGCGCCTTCGAGAACGAGCTGGGCGTGCAGGCGCCAGTGGGCTTCTGGGACCCCGCAGGCTCCCCGGCGCTGTTGATCCAGCCGCCCCGAGGCATGCCGGGGGTGATGGCGGCTGGGGAGGCGAGACGGTGCCTCGGGAGCCATCCGGTCGGGTGGCCCAGGTTGCCCTGATGGGCGCAAGACCTACCGACTATGTGTTCTATGATTGCACGCCTGCGGGGCAGACGACCTCATCTCCTTATGTGAGTCAGCACACACCCGACATAATGCTCGGATCTTACAGTACGCCTGTATGGCTCATGCGGCGTCTCTACAGATAGATGCGAATTCGCTTGGATTAATCATTGCAATGTTTGTTCTGCGTTGTTCCGCCGTTTAATGGAGGTCCTCTTTGGAGCCCCACCAGCTGCCTTGCTTCGTTGTGTACTTTGCCCTCGTGCCATTGGTGGCCGTCATGTCTGATGCTATTCATGTTACATATCGTCGCTGCAGTATTCTGAGGCACATTGTGGCTGGATGGTTGGACAGCTCCTATGTCGTCAGGCGCTTGTTCTCCGCGTTCCCGTTTGCTGTGAAGCCGGCTCCCTCTAATTAGGATTGCCTCTTCTCCTATTTGGTCCCGTTGTATGATTCAGACGTTGCGTTATGGCTGTTTTCATCGGTTGTGGATAAGCGTGCGGTGCCTTTGCCGCTCTCGGTTGAGTCTTACGAGATGCGGATTGTCGACCTTGCCGTGTTCATCGGCGTCGACGGGCATACGATGCTTTCGGGCATGCGCCAGGGCTCCAGGACGTTTTCACGAGGTTCACCATGGGTGGTAGCTGCTGGTGGCGCCGCTGCTGGATTATGTGGATTGCCGTGGGCTTCTTTGGTCTGCGGTTTGTGGGAGAACGCTGTCATGTATCTTTATGCAACCTACTGCCCACCCGGGAATCGCGTGGTGCAGGATCCCCCTGTGGGTGGTCACTCTGGTGGGTGCTCGCAGGAGTTTGCCTTCTGGCTGCGAGCCAGATTGCATCTACAAGTACCGGATTCTGGGACCCCGCAGGCTTCACGAAGGACGGTGGCGCCGCGGCCCTCCAGAGGCGCCGCGAGGCAGAGAGCAAGGATGGGCGCGTGAGCATGCTCGCCACGAAGGGGTACATCACGCCAGAGGTTGCTGGCAAGTCTCCTGGCGAGATCTCCCCGTCTCTCGAGGTGAAGTTCGAGGGCGTCCCGAACGGGCTGGCTGCCCTCTCCAAGGTGCCAGGACCCGGATGGCTGCAGATCGTGGCGCACCGCCTCTACTGCGAGTCGGGCCCGTTCGGGTGCAACTCGGACCCTAACAGGAAGCCTGACGAGCTCGGATGGAGGCCTATCGGTCTCGACAGCACTGACGCCACGGTCAGGCAACGCAGGTTGAATGCCGAGATCGCGAACGGCCGCCTGGCCATGATGGCGAACCTCAGCGCCATCTCCGAAGTCCCCGCGGCAGGTTTGGGGGAAATCGTGGCCTACTGTACGCTTTGCGAGCTGGTCCAGGACCAGTCTGATGGCACCGATGTCTCAGCGGGCGACTTCGACTGGAAGATGCTGACGGCCAGCGTCGCCGCGGCCAGGCGGCCGCAGTTGGCGGCCAGGACTGCCTACTTTCGTTTGGCATTTACTGCGGTCATCGGCATGCTCTTCCAGGATTTGGAGGGCGGCCCTCCTCCTCCGTTTACTCCCCCCGTCACGGGACCAGGAACCCAGAATTTCGAGGCGGTTCCAGCCCTGGTGGCCAGGGCGACTGACGACCTTCCGGAGGATCCTGCCATGACTGAAATGGGGCCCGTTAAGCCAGAAGGGAGCGCGGTTTCGATATTACCGAATCCCAGAAGTGAAATGGGGCCCGTTAGGCCAGATGCAAATCGTGGCGTCTCGAGCCCCAGCCCCGTCCCCGACGACCGCCCTGAGCGCGGACCACCTCAACGCCCCGTGATGACGACAGACGACCATCCTGAGGATCCTGCCACGCACAGTGACATCTCGGAGCATAGCAGCAGCAGCAGCGGCAACGCGCCACCCCCTGTTTCGTCGACAGACGACGACGTCCCAGAGGGGAATCCAGAGGTGGTGGCAGCGGTCACGACACCACCCCCCGCATCGCGGTCAGACGATGACGTCCCAGCGGGGAACCGAGACGAGGCAGCCTGCGGTGACCAGTGCACAGCTCACACTAACGACCCCCCCCCTTCAGCTGCACCAGCAGGCCAGAGGCAAGGAGCGGGCAGTCACGGCGGAAACCGCGGAGGCCGCGGAAGCCGCGGAGCACCCCCCTCAGGACAATCAGTCCGTCAGCAGTCTTCTGGGAGAGCCACGCACCCTGCAGGGAGACCAGGTAGCAACCACCCAGACTCTGGGCGGCGAACCCCAGGCGCCCTTGCCAGGCGTCCATGGCACCACTGGCGAAGCAGCTTGCGCCCCGGCTATGGGCGCTGCGGCGCCGCGCGTGCTCGCGCCCAGCACAACTAGTGGCACCCCAGAGGCCGGAGCGAGTCCTGCCCAGCCCAAAGGGGGCGCACCTGGGAGCGACGGCGGACACAGGCTCGGAGGCGAACGCCAGCGAAAAGGGCACCTCCCCACGTGCCACAAGGCTGCGTCTGCCCTGGCCGCCCGACGCGACCCGAAGCTGTCGCGAGCAGATCTCGATCCCCCCAGCCAGGACAACGAGGCCCGTACGGTGGAGGCTTGCGGCCAGGATACTCGGCGGCACCAGAGGCCCGACCCGCGTCAACGGCCAGAGCCCAAGGACCCCGACGCTGGACATCAACTGCACAAAACAGGAATCAACAACATCCAGTGGGACCTCCCCGGGGAGACACCCGGCGAGACGATGCGCCGACTCCAAGTCACACTGGGAACGACGTTCACGGGCACCCGGCACGCCTTCGCCGAGCAGCAGCGCGTGCCTGGCAGCAAGGGTGCGCTCGACCCGCTTCGGCACGACCTGCAAACCTGCCACCGCTTCCTGGAGTCTTTCCGCAGCCACAAGTGCGACGTACGGGTCCTTAGCGACGCGCTGGACCTCGACGTCGACTGGACTCGGCCGCGGCAGCTGCATCGGGGTCGGAGCGGCGGAGTGAACAGGGATCACCACGCGGCACACCCGAACCACCAGGCCCCCAGGGAGCGCAAAACACGATGGTGGGCCGCCGCCCCACAGTAGCCCCGGCTTCTGTCTCGTTCAGAACTTCTACTTCTTCATCTTGGCTGTTATCTACGTGCTGCGTGTGTGGCTTTACCGTCGGCATCCGTCCTTTTTTCCCTCTGTCTGCGTGCTGCGCGTGTGGCTATGCCGTGGACAGTTTGGTTTTCTTCTCTGAGATCCACCTTCTCTGTTGACTACGAGCTGTACGCCGTACTCATCAGCGCGATTGGGTTTCTCTTGCATCCTCCCTCTTGGTTCTGACGGGCTGTTGTCGGACGTGCCGTGCTTCTCCATCGGTGGAAACATGCTGTGAGGGTGTGCGACGGCGGTGGAAGATGTGCCTGGAGAAAGGCGCGCGGAACCCAGGGAAGGCTGCAGCGCAGACCCCCCGCCAGGTGGACAGGCGCGCAGGACCCCCCGCGGCGACTGAGGATCCTCCACAGGGAACGGTGGAGGGATCAAACAGATGAGACCCAGTCTGGTCCGCACCGTCACTGTGGGCCGCCTCATCCTCCTCCTCCTCCAATTCACCAGTTTGCGCGGCTCTCGGCTGCGCCCCCCTTCCCGCCCCCTCCCCCCTGGGTCAGCGCGGCGCAGATTGCCTGAGCCGGCCCCGACAGCGGCTCGCGCCGACGACGGCACCGACGGCGACGCCTTATCCCCCCCCTCCTGCGACGCCAACGTCGACGACGGAGCCGTCTGCGACGCCTGATTCGGCTTCGACTGGGACGCCATCGCCGACGACGGTGCCGACGGCGACGCCCTGTCCGTCTCCGACATGCTCAGTTTGCGCGACGCAGGGGCTCGCCTCGGAGACGACGGCTGCGGCGACTCGTGCGGCCAGCGCACGTCGCCAGGGTACTGCGCGGGCAGCGTGGCATGTGTGGTTCTGCGACTGAGCGACGCCTAATCCGACTCCGACTGCGACGCAAGAGCCGACGTCGGAGCCGACTGCGACGCCTGACCCGGCTTCGACTGCGACGCTGCGCCGACGACGGAGCCGACGGCGACGCCTCCCGCCCCCCGTTGCTGGGCGACGCGCAGCCCGTTCGCCCCCCTTTGCGTGTCGCCGAGGCCGCCGCTGGCTCGCTTTGCAGTATTCTCTGCGCGCGGTTTCTTTGATTGTCTGAGGCGCGCGAGCAACGACCAGGAAGGCAGAGGCCTGCGGGGTGGAGGTCCAGGGCACCAGCGAAGTGACAGCACTGTCCTCCGCCAGTGGACTGGCGTGTTGCCCCCCCCCCGCGGTCACTGAAGACCCCCCACAGGGGGCGGTGGAGGGGCCACAGAGGTGACTCCGACATCAGAGGACTGGCGCGCTGCCCCCCCCGCGGTCACTGAAGACCCTCCACAGGGAGCGGCGGAGAGTTCACAGAGGTGACCCCGACCACGCAGCGTCGACATTGGTGCTGCCTCTTCCTTCTCCTCCTCCAATGCACCGGATTGTGCGGCTCTCGGCTGCGTCTCCCCTCCCCCTCCTCCTTTCGTGCGGATACGGCGCTCAGTGCCGCTCGAATTCCCCCCTACCCATCCAGATCCACCGGGGCGCTCGAACATCCATGGGCACCTGGAGGCTCACTGGCAGGGCTCCGAGGCGCACGCTGGCAGCAGCGGCTGCCAAGGAGTGATCTGGACAGCCAGGGTCAGAGGCAGTCTGAGCCCGCAGGCGCGGGATCCTCCAGCCCCTGGAACGGTCGCGGATCGCCCGCGTGGACTTTGTTTGGTTCGCGGCGCTCCAGGTGCTGGGCCACGGCAAGGTGCAGACCTGCACGCCTCCCCGCTCCGGCACCGCCTGAGGCCGGACCCGGGGTGAGCGTTGCCTTGGCAAGTGGTTCATCCTTTGGCAGGTCACCGCGGGTCCCCCGGCAGGTCCGCCCCTGTTACCTCGGCTGACGCTCGCGACTTCGCGCCCCCGCCCCCTGCGACGGATAAGTTGCCCGCGTCGCACGCAGACGACGTCGACGACTCGCTTCCCATGGCGGGCGTCGCCTTCGAGCACTAGCTACTGCACAAGTGGTGTATCTTTTGGCAGTTCATCTCGGCCCTCCCGCACGGTGGTCCGGGGTGCTCGACCAGCGCTTGCAGCTGTATCCCCCCGACTTTCAGAGTCAGGCAAGTTGCAGGTCGTGGGCTCAGAAGACGGGGCCGCCGGTCCCTTGAACAGGACGGTCGCTGATGCCCAAGTACATCCTATGAGTCCATGTGAGTGAGGCCTCCTTCTGTTCCCCCCTTCCCCTGTCCCCGCGTGCCCTCGCGCCCGCCGTGCCCCTCCTGTTCCGTCGCCCCCTCTTCGCGTTGGACGGCGCGGCCGCCCCGGCCCCCCCGTGCCGCCGCAGCGCGTGCGTGATCCACGCCCTTGCGCGCTGTTCGGCACGGTCAGAGTTGGCGCCGCTTGTGCGACTACTCCTTCCGTCACTTCTCTTGTTCGGTGCCTGCGTGCCCCGATTCCGGGTCGCCTGCGTCTTAATGGGGGTCATTCATTTTGTCCCTTGCACGTGCACCCGCTGCCGCGGCCTATGCGCCGCTGCAGCTTATTATTTCGCCCTGTGCCCCAGCCGAGACCGCCCCGCCCCCTGGAGCTGCCCTTGCGAGCCGCCAATCAAAAAAGCACCCCCGCCAGCTCCCCCTCGGGCCTCTGCGCTCCCCCCGGGGCGCGGGGGCCAGCTGGCAATGCACATCTTGGATCGACTGCCCCGCCCTCGCCGCGCGGCCGCCCCCCCGCAGGGGGCGCGCGGGCCCGCCCTTGACCCAACATTTCTGCGGCTGTTAGCTGCGACCCCACCCTCAGCACGGCCCTGGCCCCCAGCGCCCCCCTCGGGAAGCGTGCGCCCGGAGATGCATCGACCCATATTCCGAGCTGTCTGGCCCGACCATCGCCCTGCGGCTGCCCCCCCGCAGGGGGCGCATGGGCCTGTCACCTCTGCTCCTACGGCCGATTGCCGCGTCCGCAGCGTGTATTGGCAGATGCTCCTGTGACGGCTCGCCTCGCCGATCGGGGTTCCTTGGATGCAGAGGTCTGGTGGCACTTATTTGGAGGTCGCCCGCCTACGCGGCGCGGTTCCGCATTCTAGTTTTTGACGACGGCGGCGTTGTCCTGGCTTACTTTCGGCACACGCATTGTCATTGACGTGGTGAGGTTCGTCGTGGATGGCGACGTCGATGTTGGGCTTGGACTCGGTTGCCCCCGGCTTCTGTGCGGCGTTTGAGGCCAGGTGCGTAGTTGCCATTTTCGCTGCCTGTTGGCAGCCCGCGTTCGGCCTCGGCTCTGGCCTTGTACAATGCAGGTCGCCACTCTTGGTTGGCTGCCCGCCGCCTCGCTCGCATTTTTCGGCCGCTCGCCCGCTGTCGCGCCTGGCCTCGGTCCTGGCCGTATCTCAGGCCTTCGTGCGATTCTACGACGCCGCGCGGCTCTCCCGCTTGCTGTTGCGAACGAGCAAATATCCACACCAGCCTTGTTCGGCTCCGTTCTAGGCCGTAATTTTGCCCGCTGCTCGTTAGCCGCGCTGTGAATTGACGCCGTGCGACTTCTCGCTGCGGTCGCGAACGGAAGACGTATCCCCGCCAGCCCCTCCTCGACTGCGTGGCGCGCGGTTGGACCGCGACGCTCGCGAACCACTAAAGTACCCCCACCAGCACATCCTGGAACGATCGGCAGGGGAGTTGGTGAATCAGGGGCGGCAGGACGCATGCAATCGCGCAGCCGTCTTCGGGACAAAGCAAGGATCACACATAGCTTTCCGCGCTGAAGTTTAAGATGGATACCGGTGCAAGCTACGACGGTGCTTCGATGAGAGGTGAGAAGTGTTTCGATGTTTCGTAATGGCTCCTGCACTGATTTGTATCTTAAGCCCGCGTGCGTTTCGGAACTTGGAGCCATATTGGGGCTCTCTTGGGGTTCTCTTGTGGCCCTCTTGGGGCTCTCCTGGAGCTCTTTCCCGGGGCTCTCTTGGGCCTTCTTGGAGCCCTCCTGGGACTCGTTTGGGACGTCTCGGGGCCCTCTTGGGGCTTTTTGGGGGGTCAGGGAACCTTCTTTGGGCTCTTCTGGGACGCCTGAAGGGCCTCTTGGGGCCGTCTTGGGCCCTTTCGCTAAAGAAGAGGGGGTCTTGAATCGAAGGCGCCTACGGCGAATCACCGCCGTCCCTGCCTTTTCTGGAAGCGCCTGTGTGGCTGAACGTTGAGGCCAGGCCTGCCAAACTGTCGGACCATGCGTTCCCCGAAACGGTTTGGAAAGCCTTCGGGGAGCACGTGGGCATTTCGAAGGTCATTTGAGCCGCCTGGAAACCAGTTTGACCATTTTGGGCCGTTTGGGCCGTTTTGGGGCCATCTTGGAGGCCGTTTGGGCGATCTTTGGGGCTCTCGGGCCGCATCGGGCCGTCGGAAGGCCGAAACGAAGCACATGTCAACATATGTTATATATTTGTGTGTAAATATTCATACGTGTATATATACATACATATACACATATACATATATATATATGCATATATATATATATATATATATATATATATATATAAATGTATATGTATAAACATATATACATATACATATATATATATATGTATATATATATAGATGATAGAGCGCGCGCGTGGGGCCCGATTGACTAAAAGGGGGGGGCCCAGCTTGAAGCTACCTCCTTCCCCCCTTCCTTGTTAAAGGGGGGGGAGCTTCGGAAGCCCCCCCCCCTCCCTCCTTTTCGTGGTTCGGAAAGGAGGGGGGGGGGGGGGCTCCCAAGCTACCCCGCCCCTCCCTCCCTTAATTGGAGCCGGGGTGAGCCCCCCCCCCTTTGAAAGGGGGGGGTGCTTCGAAACTCCCCCCCCTCCCCCTTCCTTTTCGTGTGCCGGGAAACGGGGGGGGGGGGGTCCAAAGCTACCACCCCCTTCCCTCCTTTTAGTGGAGCTGGGGTGAAGCCATCCCCCCCTTTTGAAAGGTGGGGGGGGCTTTGGAGCTCCCCCCCCTCCCATCCCTTGGTGGCAAAGGGGGGGGGGGGGGGGGGCTTGAAGCTCCCCCCCCCCTTCCCCCCTTTGGCCGCCCAGCTCCTGGAGCCATCGCCCTCCCTTTCGCCTCCATTTATTGCCGCCCCTCTCCCTCCTCCTCTTCTCCTCCGTTTGCCTCCTCTTCTTCCTCGTCCTCCTCATCCTCCTCATAGTCATCATCGTCATCCCCCCTTCCCCCCTTTGGCCGCCCAGTTCCCGGAGCCATCGCCCTCCCTTTCGCCTCTATGTATTCCCGCCCCTCTCCCTCCTCTTCTTCCTTTTGCCTCCTCCTCTTCCTCGTTCTCCTCATCCTCCTCATAG